>LPNX010901479.1:203212-272515 GCA_001517045.1 Pseudotsuga menziesii | reverse complement strand
TATCCTTAAATAATCCTAGATCCAAGGACGTTGTTAGGTTCTTCAGTGGCAGGTCCAGAGGTAGTTTTGTTCTTTTCCATGATGAAGATGTGCTCTGGTGAAGGGCATGTGCAAACCTTAAGCCTGCACCATGCCTGTCTTTGTGGGTTATCATCATGTTGCTTCCTAATTCGAAGGTATTTGTAGACTGGAAGTATCTTAGTATATTAAGAACATAACACTTAAATCTCTTAGTGGTGTGTGTGACGAAGTAGAAAATTATTTTTAACGAGGGACTAAATGCGTTTAACATTGGGTGATGTTTAAGGTGATTTTCTTTTGTTGGTTGATGTTTCTATTTAAGAAAAAGTTAGCAACGTGGTTATACCCATGGAAACTATAGATCTGCAAAGGGATGCCAGAGAGTTGGTGTTGTACATGCTTTGCTTAATGAATGATAAGTCATCTACATAATCATGATAAGTCATGTCAGTCAATAAAATCTTTTGATTAAGAATGCTTGTATAACCTAAGAAGTTCTAAAGTTCAACAACACAAAAGCTTCCACATAATCATTGTCTCTTTTACAGTGATCCCAAAATCCCAACAAAATCTATGATGTCTACAGCTAGAAGACATGGAGCATGTTCTATATAGAGCTGAAATCAATGAAGGGTCTGATTTTTCAAAGGCCATCATAAAGGGTCTTAAAAGGCTGCCACTGGCAAGTCAGATATCTGATGATTTCTTATATACTTTTCTCAATTTTGTTTGTGTTTTGAAGGTGCCAACAATGATGCAACTGCTATAAACTACCCAAAATAACCATTTAGATAGCTAAAGGACCAGAACAAAAGTGGAAAACACAAATGCTTTCCAAGCTCAGTGATCTTTTGGAAAGTCATATAAATCTTATATTCTCAAAAAAAAATTGTTGGAAAATAAGATACTCCTATTGAGATTGAGAAAGATGTAGAAGATGATTGGCGCAGATTGTATGGATGACACTTATCTTCATTCTTGTTAAGAATTTTGTCCTCTACAGTGTAACCTTTAAAAGCTTGGACTGAAGATGCTTGAATTCATGGTATGTTTGATCAAATATTAACTTTGAATTTTTTATCTAGAATAAAACTATATTGTAGAATAAAATTTGTATTGTTTTGTTGGAAATTATGTTTTAGTGAATAGGAAAGTACAACCTGAGTGGGCCTAACGATTAAGAACATGTGTTTCCTCCTAGGAAATCATAGGTTCAAATCCAAAGGGGGTAGGGTATGTACACTTATGCAAACTTTAACAGTTACATCATTGTGTAGAGGGGGGTCCCTCGTGTTTCCCGCCGACGTGCACACCGTCAGCAGAAATCTTTTGAAAAGTTGTTCCCACATTGGGAAAGGTGCGGCCTTGGGGGAAAACAAAGAGTTAGGTGTTGTTTTCTAATCATTACTCCTCTGTTTATGCAAACTCCTAACGAAGCCAAGGGGAGTAGACCCTAAAAAGAGTTTCTAAGGCTCTTGTGTTTTTAAAATGTTTTTTGGTATATGATGCGGATGGGTGTTTTTTAAGAGTTTTTTTTTTAAATACTTACAATAAAAGAACCAAGTAAGTACTTGCAATAGAATTAAAGATACACAACCATTTGACAATCACAATTTCAAAGTAAAGCATCCATAATATGAAACGAAAGAAGATGCAAAAGTGATCTTGATAAATAACAAGCAAATGATGAGACCAGTTCCAGATGGAGTGCTTGAGATCGTTTTGCAAGTGTTCTTGGTAAATTTTAAACGTGAAGTTGATTATTAAAGGGGAAGGGGATCTCCAAGATATACCTTTCGGTACTGGAGATATGTCTGGATAACAATCTAAGTGGTTACGTACAAGGACATGTGGGTTGTCCATGTTGATGTATTTGTAAATTCAGAAGAGACATTAATATAATAAAGTCATGTAAAGTCAATGAGGTTAACCCTCCATTGTAAGTTGGGGCAATAGTCCCCACAATTGAGTTGAGGTTAACCCTCCTTGTTGTTTAGGGGGGTAAAGTCCTCACAGTTGTGGGGCACTAGGGTTATTAAACTCTCCTAGAGAAGTCGACCCTGGTAAGTAATTGTCAAGTGAGGTTGACTTGTTGAAGTGGAAATAAAGTAAATGAAAGAATATAAATAGAAGTGAGGCTCTCCTCATTTCTACACACACATACACTCACTCAAGTGGGATGCATGAGTGAGAGAGGAAGTGCTGGTACAAGTGAGAGAGATCAACTGTCAGAGATCATCTTTATGTTTTCAGGTTTTACTTTTGCTACTGGTGCTCATTCTATCTTTGAGGAATTTGCGGGGTTTTCTCCTTTATGGTTTCCCTAAGGAAAATTCTTTGCGTCTCTTGTCTCTTGTGATTATTGTTGTGCATGATATTCTCTCAAATAAGATCCTAAGATCATATTGCTTAAATGATAAAAATATAACATGGTATCAGAGCTAACCTGAGAAGAAGACACTCTATAGTTGGAAAAGCTGGGGCTTCTTACTTTTTTGGTCTTTCACCACAATACATCATCAAAAGGAGGCTACGCTAACTCTCCATTGAAGGGCACATCTTTCTGTCAAAGCAAAATTTGATTCCGAGTATTTTCAGTTTTTGTTGCGGGAAATTAGGGCTTTTTACAGAAGAGGAATTTTTGAGTGAGCCCATCATAGGATTTTTCTCCTCATCAAAATCAAAGTTTAGAGACCAAGGTCAAAGTTTTGGGTTGAGTAAAAATCTGGGAAAGTCAAACCTTAGTTTGACCCTGGGCCTAAAAAACCCTAAAATACTAAAATTGGTAGTTTTGGTACATTCTCTA
The DNA here is from genome assembly GCA_001517045.1 of Pseudotsuga menziesii. Taxonomy (NCBI): domain Eukaryota; kingdom Viridiplantae; phylum Streptophyta; class Pinopsida; order Pinales; family Pinaceae; genus Pseudotsuga; species Pseudotsuga menziesii. The sequence goes on along the minus strand of LPNX010901479.1, from coordinate 269,688 downwards.
TATCTCGGGATTGAATAAGTCTCAAGGGCCAAAATTTTCACAAGATAAAGATAAAATCCTGATGTACCCTGTGTAAAAATTTTAGCCTCCGATTCGCTATATTCTGGGAGATATGATTCCTCCAAATCAGGGTTCCATCCTCTTCCAGGATTGATCCCTAAATAAGACACCTAGGGAGAATTGTTATATCTCGGGCTATGAAGGTCCAAATGAAATTTTGCAAGATTTTATAGATAGTTCACAGACTGTACTTTCGGTGGTAAACATTTTAGACCCTAAAGGTGAAACATTGACACGCGGAAGTCCGTACAAGTTCGCTATGCTGAACAGTCCTGAATTAATTCACCGTGGGAAAACTATAATAAGTCCCAATTGGTGAAATCAATTCTGATAAAACATATGGTGTTGGAAATAGGATAGATTATTCTACCTCAGTACAAAATTTCAGACACAAAGGAGTAGTACTTTCGGAGATACCGTAGAAACAATATCAGGAATTTCTGCAGAAGAAATTGGAAAACTAGGACTTCTTATTCCAGGAGTTTCCCTCCACTGTTTTTAGAAAAGGAGTACATTGGACAGCTCACCTTGAAGGGGTCTATCTTTCTATCCAATCAAAAGTTTAAAATTTCAAGTTTTGAAAATTAGGGTTTCTCTGACAAACCCTAGATCAGCCAGCTCCGAAACCCGGACGGACTCCTCAAATCAGTAAGATCTAATCTTTTGCTATTTACAGTTAAGGTTCTCATTTCAAGATGAATAATCACACCAGCTTGATGACAAGCTGGTGAAGCTAAAAACTTTCAAGCATGGAAGTATAGGATTTCACTGGTTCTTGAAGAAAATGAATTGGACACCTACATAAGTGGAGAATTTTGAGTTCCAGAGGGAGATGAGGCTAAAGTCTTACACAAGAAGAACTTGGTCAAGGGCAAGAGGATCACCTTATATCACAAGTGTCTTCCCTAAAGACACCTAAAGAGATGTTTGATTCCTTGACCAAGCTATTTTTAAGGGAATAATATAAATCAGAAGAAGTATAGGAACTCTGTGATCCTTGAAGAAATTGACATGGATCAATATTTCAGTAAGAAAGGTCTAGGAGACATAGGGAGATGAGGCTAAGGTTAGAGCCAAGAGAATCATTGTAGATTCTATTAAATATCATCTCATCCCTCATGTATCATCCCTGAAGACACCAAAAGGAAGTGTCTGATGCTATGACGAAACAATCGAAGAAGAATAAGATACTATTATAACCACCTTGAATGACCTCCCAAGATCATGGGATTCATTCATTCAAGGAATGGACGCCCGAAGGAAGTGATTACCTTCAGCAGACTCTAGGTAGAATGAATAGAAGAAGAAGCTTGACTTATAATAAGAGAAGAGAAGATGGGAGCAACTGAAGATCAAGCGCTCACGATTCAAAGAAGATCCCTCAAGCGATGAGGAATATGAAGAACTTGGTTCTTGAAGAATCTCTTATCCATCTTAGCATTTGGATAAAAAATGGTGTTGTTATGAATGGAGAATATGATGAAGCTGAAAGAAGGAGTCTACCCACGAAACAAATAAAGATAAGAATTCAATTGTCATTTCATGAAATTGTTTTGTTATGCATTTGTTTATATCCAATTGATGTGTTATGCATGATAGAATGGTTGCATTAATGACCATATACTACTAATATGCATGTGATGGGTAAGTAGCTCGTGGTGCTATACAACTCTCCATTGCTACTTATATAGAATGAAACCTCTTTGCTAACATATTGGATTAGTGCATGATCTCAATGATGTCATGGTAGAGATGGAAGGCATCTAGAAAGTTTACGTGAGATATGGATGAATGCTGTATTGGCTAAAATAGTTGCATGATTATATCTGTATGCATAAGATTTTTTTCATTATGAATATGCCTTATGAAATGTTTCTAACCATACAACTAATGCATTTGACTTGTAGGAAAGATCGTGTATAATCGCCTACAAGAAAAGAAGGATGAGACTTGTTCCGAAGAACAAGTGACGACAGTTCAAAGAAATAATCCAAAATGAAGAATAATATGACGATACTTTCAAAGAAAGAAGAGATCTCAAACACAGTTCAGTTATGTAACACTATTGAGCGACATCATTGATGCAGAACCTTCTAGCTATAGCCAAGAAGAAAAGGAAGGAGAGTATTGGTTCAAGAAGAATGATGTCTAGGATGCGATATCAAGACCTGAAGGGAAGTTTGTAGTATCTTCCATACGGATCTGGAAGTTCCATCATGCAGAAAATGACAACATTGTGGGATACAAGGCAAGATTCGTAGCACGAGGCTTCTCACAGAAAGAAGGCATAGACTATGAAGAGACATTTTCAACCACTGGAAGTTAAGACACATGGCAGGAAGACTCATGTGTGCAAATTAAAGAAGGCCTTGTACGAGCTCAGAAGACACCCATGGGATAACACATACTTGAGATTGAAGATCACCTAGAGTGATGAAGATCTTAACCTTTGCTACAAGGTTGAAGATGAAAGCCTATAGAGGATGACAAGCTCACAGATGGGTGTGATAAGAACGTTTTCAAGATACAGGATCTTGGTATCTAATGAACCTAGATGGATAAATAGACTATTAGTAGCGGGGGAAGCTACTTGTCACTCTAGTACATAATGTTTCAATACATAGAGTATGAAAGGAAGAGGGAGAATGATGCTCCGCTTCAGAGGGAGTGACTGCAGAAGATCTTGAGGTTCGACATGGTACAACATGATGGACAACTTACTGATGGCTTTAGGCTTTACTGAGAGTAAAGTGGGTTCCAACCTTTACTTCAAGGTTGAAGTCAGAAGACCAGTAATGCTCCTGTTATATGTCGATGACTTGTTCCTGACAGAAAAGAGGAACTCATTAAAGCTGCAAGGAGACTTGCTGCCGAGTTTGAGATGAAGGACTTGGATATGGTGCACTACTTTATAGGCATGGAGGTGTGGCAGAATGTGGATGGAATCTCCCTGGGATAAGGGAAGTGTGCAGTGGAGATCCTAAAGAGGACCGCAAGGCCATGACCACACCTATGGCATCGAACCTGAAGCTATTTAGTGATGCTTCACCAGAGACGGTTGATGCTACGATGTATCGTTAGATGATTGGGTCATTGATGTACCTGACGAATACAAGACTAGATATTTGCTTTGCTGTGAACACATTGAGCCAGTTCCTGATAGATCCGAGACATGTTCACATGATTATTACAAAGCATATTCTAAGGTACCTGAAGGGTACATTTGACTATGGGCTCAAGTATGAAGTAAATCATAAAATTAACCTGGAAGGTTATGTAGATTCGGATTGGGCAGGAAGTTCCATTGATAGGAAGATCACTTCGGGGTGCTACTTCAGTATGGGATCAGGTGTGATCTCTTGGTTTAGAAGGAAGTAGTCTTGCGTGGCACTGAGTACAACTGAAGAAGAAAATGAGTAGTGAAGCTCCAGTTTGTGATCTAGATCGAGATCTCTTGAAAGAGGGAGTTCTAGCATAGCCGGTGAGACAGGTTGTCTGAGCATAAAATCCTGGCGAAGCTCACAAGTTATCCTTGGACGTAATCAGCCCTGATGTGATTCTATGCTAGAAATGGCCAGAGTGAAGTTTGAGTACTTTAGGGAAAGGGAAGTGATGAGTCCATGAGCCCTTCTGACATGGTGGTAGGATGTGTTCCTCCCATGGTCAAATGTAAGTGCAGAGCCCTTCTGACATGGTTGTGGGATGTGTTCCTCACATGGTCAGATGTAAGTGCAGATCCCTTCTCACATGGTTGTGGGATGTGTTCCTCCCATGGTTAGATGTAAGTGTAGATCCCTTCTGACATGGTTGCAGGATGTGTTCCTCCCATGGTCAGATATAAGTGCTGAGCCTTTCCAACATGGTTGTGGGATGTGTTCCTCCCATGGTCGGATATAAGTGCTGAGCCTTTCCAACATGGTTGTGGGATGTGTTCCTCCCATGGTCGGATATAAGTGTTGAACCTTTCCAACATGGTTGTGGGATGTGTTCCTCCCATGGTCGGATAGAAGTGTTGAGCCTTTCTAGCATGGTTGCAGGATGTGTTCCTCCCATGGTCAGATGTGAGTGCTGGGCCTTTTTGACATGGTTGTGGGATGTGTTCCTCCCATGGTCAGAGACTCATATGTGAGTGTTGGGTAGGCCTTTCTGACATGGTTGTGGGATGTGTTCCTCCCATGGTTAGATATAAGTGTTGAATAAGATGAAGACCTACATGGAGTCTAGTCCTACAACCAGCATTAAAAAGGGCTAGCTCTGTAAAACTTCTTGTGACGAGTAGAATTGAGAGATAGAACCAGTTGATCGAGATAGCGGAAGCAGTGATGATGATGATGATGATATAGATTTGATGATGATCCAAAGAAGAAGACTTGTGCTGATGAATTGTGTCAAGAGATTGCCTTCCTAGTTTAGAGGGAGTGTTAATGTATTTGCAACTTCAGAATGTATTCACTTGTATATCTTATATTATACCCCTATGTTCCTATCAGGATATTCATTAATATAATACAGTAATGTAAAGTCAATGAGGTTAACCATCCATTGTAAGTTGGGGCAATAGTCCCCACAATTGAGTTGACGTTAACCCTCCTTGTTGTTCAGGGGGGTAAAGCCCCCACAATTGTGGGGCACTAGGTTCATTAGACTCTCTTAGAGAATTCAGCCCTGGTAAGTAATTGTCAAGTGAGGCCGACTTGTTGGAGTGGAAATAAAGTGAACGGAAGAATATAAATAGAAGTGAGGCTCTCCTCATTTCTACACACACATACTCACTCAACTGGGGCGCATGAGTGAGAGAGGAAGTGCTGGCACAAGTGAGAGAGATCAACTATCAGAGATCATCTTTAGGTTTTCGGGTTTTACTTTTACTCTCGGTGCTCATTCTATCTCTGGGGAAGTTGTAGGGTTTTCTCCTTTATGGTTTCCCTGAGGAAAATTCTTTGTGTCTCTTGTCTCTTGTGATTATTGTTGTGCATGTTATTCTCTCAGATAATATCCTAAGATCATATTTCTTAAATGATAAAAATATAATAGTCCGGAGTATCTAAAGTGGTGTTCAACACTACACCAACAAGGATGTATCCTAAATGTGCTTTCAAGGTCTCGGTACAATGGTTCCCGCGTCCCCAGGAAAAATTTTCCCACTTTCAATTATTCGTGATCAACGCCAGATTTTCATTGGTTTTCTTGGGAGAGTGTTTTATTTACGGTTGAATTGGATTAGAATGTGTAGATTTAAAAAAACTACAACTGCTTCTGGGTATCCCGCAAGTGGGTAGAAAATACACAGTGTAGTAAATGGTAAATTCAAATTTTAAGAGTTGTGAACAAGAACCATCGTAACAACCCTCCGATAGAGAGCACTCTTGATCCGCCTTATGGAGAGATTCAAGAGATTTATGAGAACAAAGCAAAAGATTCTAAAGTAAATGAACTGAAAAATAAACAACAAACTCTCCAATAGAGAGCACTCTTGATCCATCTTTCAGTGAGATTCAAGGGATTTTATGTTCTTTTTTCTTTTAACAATTTATATAAAAAACAAGAAAACTAATCTAAGAATAAAGCAAAACCTCTTCGATAGAGAGTGTTCTTGATCCACTTTTCAGTGAGATTCAAGGTACTTTGGGTTCTTTTCTTTAACAAATGATATAAATAAAAGAAATCTTGAAAAAACAATGAAGCAAAATTATACTAGCAAACCACAATTTTAACAAACTTTTACAAAAAATAAAACTAAATTTTCCTATTCTACTTTAAGAAATTATTGTGCAGGTATAAAGCAAAGAAAATGGACAATGGACGATACGGGCTTCCCCCAAATGGGGGAAGTGGGGTGTGAGAGCCTTTATCCCACTTGCTCTTTATTAACTTATTTACAATATCTTTTTTTGGAGTAATGATTTTTGTCCTTTGGAGTTAGGATCAAAATGTTTACAATTATTTTTAGAAGAATGGGTAAAGAAGAAATGGGAGAGAAGGAGAGGGGGTTGGAAGGAGCCTTTTTTATGGTTCAAGTCTTTGCATGCGCCTCCAAATCTCTTCTTTCCTTAAATATAAGTATAAAAACCAGCCAACAAAAAACTCAAGAAAAGGTTTGCATGTTAGCTAAAAGTGCATAAAAGTTTAAGATATAGTACTTGCAAATGATAGGAAGAATATACTACTTCAAGTACTAAAGCTAAAAAGGGATAGATCTAATCTTTTGATAAATAAACTTGGAAAAATTCTTAGATCTATATAACAAGAGATTGAATGATAATATTTAAATTTTGGATCTACTTGTTATGAAGCAAAAAGTAACGGGAAAAAAAATATTTTTGAAGTTTTGAGGATGAAGAAAGAATATCTCAAGCCCAAGCGTGAACACATTTGAGCAAGGAGAGAGCCCATGGAACAAGAAACATTAGATTCATAAAAATATAGTGAAGAAAGATAAGATGCAACTGAGCTCCGATCTCTACTTCACGTCTGGTGATCTGCAATGCTACCGGAAACCTTTAAGCAAGTGATTAGATCTATTATGGTAAATTAAACAAGAACAAAAGTTCATAAGTATAACTGACTACAAAATGAAACTTTTAGATCTTATATAACTACACATAAGCAAGCAAACTGAACCTTCAAATGCCTACTCTATGGATTAGAATATAATCTTCTAAGGTAGATAACAAAACTTGCATAAACAATAATGGAGCTACACAGATATCACCTCTGTTATAAGCCAAACATTCACCATGAAAATTCTTGCACCATCAAATTGTCCTCCAAAGAATCAAATTTATTCATAAGAAAGATACACAATTACAATAATATGAACAGAGGTCCTTTGCTTCAATCATCCACCTTGAAGAGGGATAAGGGACCTCTTATTTATACAAAAATGAAGAGAGTTATGAAACCCTAGCGAATTTCATGAAGGAGGGGTGCAACCACCAACTAATTGGAGCTCAAATTGCTTTGATCTGAGGATGAACTCGACCCTGGTGGTTGTGATTGGGGTGAGGTGGCCTCTACCTAGGCAAGGCACCCACCCTATAACTTTGGATTCATCACCCAACCAATAAAAACGTGCCAAGAGGATAATTCTCCCAAGCTAGGTTAGGAAGGCGCAAATCCCAAGGCTTAGTCATCTACAGTGCTTCAATACTGACTCAGATCAGGTGGGTGGTGATTGGAATCTTCCCATATGCTCTTTTCCATGTCATTTAGCTCTTTACTTTATTGAATTTGGATTATTTAAGAGAGTTTTTTATTTATCTCCATTTAATATTTCTCCGATTATTTTAATTAAATATTCCTCATTTATTAATTTTGAGAAAATATTCAATTAAGTGCAAAATAGTCATCAGAAACTTAGGATAAGTGGGTTTAGGGGTTAAATGAGTGACTTGGCTTAGAAAACGAGTACCTATATGTCAAAATCCACCCCCAAACCACTTAATTATTACATTTTGAAAATTTTCAATTAAACCATAGGAAAAATGGCTTAATTAATTGAAAAAATTAATCATTTAAAAAATAAAAAATAAAAAACTCGAGGACGTCTGCTAAATTTTTTTTCGAACAATGTTTTAACACACCTAGGGACCTAGGAAATGACCATAGGAAATACCAATAGTGTCTAGTAGGTTCATATTTTACAATTGGACTCTAATAATCCCCCAAGGCCTGACCGCCAAATTCGGGCATTCCAACTTTGGAGGTTGCAGGAGAAAAACTCGTCGAATATTACTCGGCTAAAGGAAAAGCATAATCGATACGGGAAAAAAATCCTTGGAATACCTTAATTGATTGTTAATTCTAAGGGAACCGAGCCACTCAAGACCCCCCCTACTAGCACACTTTATTACAAACCCCATGGGGTATGGTCATTTCGACAAAAGAAATAAAAGGCTATCCAAAATAGGCTAAGTATGGAACAAACTGAAATTCTGAACTCTGGAAGCGAGCATGCATCATGTTCACTAATTAGCGGCTCAATAGAAAGTTCACTTATTGTACAAAATAGTTGGTAACATCTGGATCCAACTGCGAGACGTGCGCTTGTTTTATTTTCATTCAAAAAGTGTGTGTGAGCAGCCCAGAATTTCTGGTTCATGCATGAAATTAAAGTGCATCAATACCGCATATATATAAAAAATTCCAGAATGAAATACATAGGTTACAATAACTATGCATAAGGTAAAACCTATGGTACATACATAATATACAAAAAAACTAAAATATGATACAACAATATAGTACAAAATTATGGTACAAAAATGAAACAAAAGCTGAAAAGGAAAATGGGGGTTTAGAAAAGCCCTTAGAATGCCACCATGGGAATTAAATGTCGTTGTTGAAGAACAATTTCAACTCTTGCCCATTCATTAGTAAGAGCAACTTTTCCCCTTCCATAGTATTTAGGAGAAATGAATTTGTGCCGACCACGTTGTATATAATGTATGGACCCATCCATAGGATGTCAAACTTTTTGTGCTTTCCTAGATTCTCTCTCCTTTTATCCCAAAGAAGAACTGAATCCCCAAATTGAAAAGGTCTTGGCTTAATTGACTTATCGAAGGTTCTTTTGATCTTATCTTGATTTCTGATACTATGGTCAAAGGCCTTTCTTCAGTTCTCATTTAGTTCAATGATCTTTTTAATACTATTGTGCATGGAATCCTCCTCCATTTCATGCTCCTATAGCATCTTCATGGTAGGTAACTGAAGGTAGATGGGCATTGGAACAGTCAAACCATATATAAGTTCAAAAGGGGTTTTCCTGGTTGCACTTTTCTTAGTTATCTGATCAGCCCAAAGTGCATACTTAATCTTACAATCCCATGACTTCTTATTATTTCCAATTGTTTTATTAAGGATAGTCATTAAGTTCTTATTGCTGGACTCTACAAGACCATTACCTTGCGGGTAATAATTGGAAGAATGGGATAGGATAATGTCATATTTGAAGCAGAAGCTGGCAAACTCTGCAAAACTAAAAGATTTGGAATTATGAGTTTTTATTTTGGCTAGAGCACCAAATCTAGTAATGATGTTATTTTCTAGGAAATCCATAACAACTTTATCAGTAGGCTTTTTAGTGGGGATAGCCTCCACCCACTTAGTGAAACAATCGGTAGCTATTAAAATCCAACAATAACTGTTGCTAGAGTTGTCTTTGGATTTATTGATGAAGTCAATCCCCCACTGCTGGAAAGGGGATTGAACCACAACTGGTTGCAAAGCTAAGGCTTTCAACCTAGGCTTCCCAATGAACAAATGGCACTACTGACAACTCCTGACCAATTTATGAACATCTGAAAATAGGGAGGGCTAATAGTAACCTGCGCTAAGGATTTTGTGGGTTGTCGTATTTGTTGCATAATGCCCACCTCAAAATCCTAAATGGAACTTAGTCAAGAGTTGCTTATACTCCTGCTCATTAACGCATCTAAGGATCACTCCATCTGGGTTTCTCCAACCCAGTCCCTCCTAAGTGATACAATATCCAACGGATTTTAACCTTAAATCCCTTCTTTTATGACCTTTTAGATGTTCAAGGCATGTAAGGTTTTGAATAAATAATATAATATCAGAGTACCAATGTTGATCTAAACGCTGCGATTCTGGAGGCATGCTCGGTGTAGTTTCTTCATTCTGACAAATTATTCCTAAGGCTTCTTCATTACCCTGAGTTAATAGTTTTTCTAGGCCCTGTATTTTGATTAATTTTGTGGGTTTAATATCTATATCATACTCCTGTAATTTGGACACCCACTTACCTCTTTTACCTAAGCAATCTTGTTGACACAAGATATCCTTAACTGTTGAGTGAGGTACATAACATACTATCTTTGAGTAACCAAAATATGTTCTGAAATTATTCAAAGATCTTACTAAGGCAAAAGCTTGTTTTTGCATGGTTGTATATTTAAGCTGAGAGTCTTGCAAGGCCTGGCTCATGAAAGCGATGGGTTGCTCAAATATTTCATTGTTTTTCTGGAGCAAAACCACCGCAATAGTATCCTCAAATCCAAAGGAAAAGATCATGAAATCTTTGGAGTAGTCTGGGCTGACTAAGACATGAGATCTAGGGATGGCTTCTTTAATGCATCTAAAGGCTTCCCTACCTTCATTAGTCCACTCAAACTTAACATCCTTTTTCAACAACTTTTTGTAAAGGTTTCATGTACTAAGCTAAGTTTGGGATAAATATTCTAATGAAATTGATGTGCCCATTAAAACATTGTAGAGCTTTGACATTTTTAGGAAAGGGAATATTTTTAATGGCCTCAATTCTCTCAGGGTCAATTTTGACCCCGTCTTTAGAGATGATGTGTCCTAGAAGCTTTCCTTCATCAATTCCAAAAACAAACTTTGTCGGATCAAAGAGAAATACCATACTTCCTACATCTTTCAAAGACCCACTTAAGATGGCCTATGTGACTTGGTATTTCTTTTGAAAAAATCGTCAAGATATCTTGGTAATCTCTATGAATTTTCCAGTCAAGTCCTTGAATGCATAGTCCATGGCCCTTTTAAAAGTGGCCCCAACATTCAGCAAACTGAAAGGCATCCTCAAATACTCAAAAGTACCCCAAGGGGAGGTAAAAATAGTTTTATGCCTATCTTCCTTCTGAATCACTACCTAGTTGTATCCTGAAAACCCATCCAACATGGACATCATGCATGCCCCTGTTACTCTCTGGAGAAGGGTCTCCATATTAGGCAATGGATAATTGTCCTTCTGACAAGCTATGTTTAGATTCCCGAAATCTATACATATCCTTGGAATACCATTATTTTTTCTTACCACCACCAAGTTATAGCACCAGGATGAATGTCTTGTTGGTGCAATAATCCCTGCATCTAACGTCTTTTCAAGTTCCTTTTTAACTATAGGGGCTAACTTGGGGTTTATTTGTCTTAGTTTTTTCCGAAAGGGTTTGACTTCTTTGACATATTGTTTTAAAGGAATGGTATGTTGGAACACATATTCTCGATATGCTTTAAGCTCATCATATGAGAAGGAAAATACATCCCTATATTATTTAACCAAGAAGTCATTCCTTTCCTTTTCAGATGTCCCTTTTCTAATTTTTATCAATTTTGGGTTTTTATCTAATCCAATATTGATTTCTACGTAATCTCCAGGTTTCATTGAATCAATATTATTTTTTCTACCATCATGTCTGTAAAAAAATTTCTCGAGTCCAACAAGGCCCCGAGGTATTGGATTATCAAACTGGTTACCTTCTCCTTGGTACTCTTTACCTTCCTCTTGAAAGTTGACACTAAAGTTGGAAAATTCATCCATATTATGAATAAATTTCATAATTTGTTCATCACTTTGGCAAACTTGCCAATGTTTCATGTTGTCTAGAACAGACGGTCTAAAATTTATCTCTAATTTACCATCACCGTTCAACAATTCCTCAGAGGGTTGGAGAGTTGAGGCTGCTACTACCAACTTTTCCGCCAAGCCATTTTCATCCCTACGAATTGAAGTTAAGTTTAAGGCATCAAAATATTCCATCGTGTCCCAAACTGCATTTCTATATTTTTTCAACCTTTTGCACTTACAAGCAAATTTATTCTTAACTTGAAGGATTATCAAATCAAAATCGCCTTTTATGCTTAACATTTTTATCCCCATATCCTTTATTGTTTCCAAACCAAGTAAAAGTGCTTTATACTCTGCTACATTATTAGTTGCCTCAAACTCCAATCTATAAGAAAAATTGAATATTTTCACTTTAGGCGATGTGATGACCACACCTGCCCCCNAAAAGTGCTTTATACTCTGCTACATTATTAGTTGCCTCAAACTCCAATCTATAAGAAAAATTGAATATTTTCACTTTAGGCGATGTGATGACCACACCTGCACCCTTCCCGACTCTGGAATGAGCACTATCAAAGTTCATCCTCCATATCTCATCTACCTTCTCATCTTTTTTTTTTAAGGGGAGCCAAAAAGGTAGAGTAGCAAGCATAGGTTCCAATATCATCAGTGTTGTAAACATACTCATTCAAGGGTTTCTTAGGGTTTTCGACATGGTACTTCTTCTCCTTTCCATTATGCAACTTTACCCATGAATCTACTTATGCGGGTATCATAGCATAAGTCCATTCCATTTGCATCCATCCTCCCAAATTAGCAGCCCACTTTCTAAACAACAACATCCCCCATTTATCTGGCACATCAATCACGAGAATGTCCATGACTATGTGAATATCTGGGTACCTAGCTAGTCTTACCTGTTGATTTAGGATGATTTCTACTACATCCACTTCTCTGGAATCCATAGCACAAACATTTCGATAAGGCCTAGTTGTTTTTACGTTCAACTGTTCCATCACTTTCCTAGCCATTATATTAGAGGAGGATCCTGAATCAAGCATATAGTTATGTAAAAGAAGATCACCTATCATCAATGATACATAGAAGGGGGGATGACATTCTTTTCTTGAATCCATAGTATGCAATATTACAATCGGATCTTCTTGGAAATTATTTAGAGATAGAGGAGGTTCTTCTAAAGGTTCTTTATACTTTACCCTTTTGGGAAATGGAGAGTTTAAGACTTTCAACAACTTTTCTCTTTGTTCTGGAATTTTAATTAGTTCACTTGCAAGGATTGTCACTTTAGCTTTTGACCACTAAGTTCCCAAATCAAGACCTACATCCTTAGCATCAAGGGGAGCAGTTACCTTAGGAAGATACTATTAACTTTTTGAAGTAACTGAACTATCCCTTCTCTGGTAGGTGATGCCTTTGAATTTAGGCATTTCTTTAATTTTTCATTTGTAGGCTTAGTACCAAAGTTCTTAGTGAGGTTATCCAATTGTTGACTGTACTCTCTCTCTTGACTCCAGGTTTTTGTGGTGACAGGATGGAGCTGTCTACCGTGTTGACGTACTCAGGCTTGCTTGAATATTGTTCATTATCACTTGATTATGGAAGACCATGTTCTAAGATTTAACATGCCATGTAACACGTGGACTCTTCATGAAGGGCCTCGCGGGGTTTGCAATAGGGAATGACTTCCTCAACCATGTTGGTGGAATATAGTTGATTAGGGGGGGCTTTTATCTTGCAGGGCTCTCTTTTGAACCCAATTTCCCTTAGGCAGAAAATTTTTCTGACTAGTTTGAGCCCTTTCCATGTTTATTACCCGATTTTGCATATTTTTTAGTTGATTTGCATAATCGGCTTGTAAGTCCTCCATCCTATCATTCATCTCCTTCATTTTCTTGTCATAAGTCTCATGCATGTGGTTCGTGGAATCCTTAGCTCTAATATCTTGTTGCTTAGGAGGGATAAGGGACCTTGTGTATCCAAGAATGTTTGATATACCAGAAGATTGCATTTTCCTGTCAATTTTAATAGCCATTTCCTGGGCCATCAAAAGAGTGGTAGGGTCTTTATCTCTGAGTTGATACTGCATTTCTCCACTAAGAGCTTCAATATAGTAGACTAAGATGGACTGAGCAATAGGCTTGTAGTCAGTATGGATGGCATTCTTCAGATCTATGAATTTCTTGTTGAATTCATCCATTGTTTCATTCTCGTTTCTTTTTATGTTGGTCAAAGCATCTAACTAATGTCGAGGCTCTTTCTTTTCACCAAACTTGTTGGTGAAATATGTTTTAAATGTTGCAAGAGTTGCAAAGGAGTTATCTAGAAAGTTGTTGAACCAGTCACCAGCATCTCCGTCCAAGGAAAGAGGAAAAAGTTTCATATACACATCTTCGTGTTTATGTGTAGGATCATTGATAAATGCGTTGATAAATCTAGATAAATTTTTAAGATGAAGACTTGCATTGATGGCATCAGTTCCAGTGAACATGGGCAATTTGTCTACAGCCATATCCGGTAGATTGTGAGGTTGACATGCTATCTAAGAGATGTCAAGTGGACTGAAATATTCACCCATTATATCAGATAAACAATTATTATTCTCAACAAAAAGACTATGGATGTCCAAAATAGACTCAAATCCAATATTCTCAAGGATTCTATGAGAAGCTAGCCTATTTAGTCTCCTCCTATAAACCTGTCCAGGTTCAGGGATGAAATTAAGTAGGCCTACAGAGTTTCTTCTTGTTGAATACCTTGGTGTGTTTATTGATAGTAGAGTCACCAGATGGATTAAGTCTAAAATCAAATATTTGTTTAAACTAAAAATCTATCAAAAGACAAGGTAAAAACTAAGAAAAAACTAAAGAAAAAGTCATCCAGGAACAACAAATTTGTCCCCGACAATGATGCCAAAAATGTTGTCTGCCGATGTGCACACTGTCAACATAAATCTTTCAAAAAGTTGTTTCCCTAGTGGGAAAGGTGCAGCCTTGGGGGCAAGCAAAGAGTAAGGTGATGTCACCTAATCCCGACTCCTCCATTTAGGAAAACTCCTAACAAAGCCAAGGGGGTAGACCCTAAAAAGAGTTTCTAAGGCTCTTGTGTTTTTAAAACATTTTTTGGTATATGATGTCGATGAGTGTTTTTTATGAGTTTTTTTTTAAAGATATTTACAATAAAAGAACCAAGTAAGTACTTGCAATAGAATTAAAGACACACAACCATTTTACAATCACAATTTCAAGCATACATAATATGAAACAAAAAAAGATGAAAAAGTGCTCTAGATAGATAATAAGCAAATGATAAGACTAGTGCTAGTTGGAGTGCTTGAGATCATTTTGCAAGTGTTCTTGGTAAATTTTATTGTAAATTTTAAAGGTGAAGTTGATTATTAAAGGGGAAGGGGATCTTCAAGATATACCTTTCGGTATTGGAGATATGTCCAGATAACAATATAAGTGGTTCCATACAAGGACATGTAGTCTATCTGGAGTCTCTAAAGAGGTGTTCAACACTACACCAACAAGGATGTAGCCTAACTGTGCTTTCAAGGTCTCGATACAGTGGTACCCGCATCCCAGGCAGAATTTTCCCACTTTTGATTATTCGTGATCAATGCCAAATTTTTGTTGGTTTTCTTGGGAGAGTGTTTTATTTACGGTTGAATTGGATTAGAATGTGGAGATTTAAAAAATCGACAACTACTCGTAGAGAATACACAGTGTAGTAAATGGTAAATTCAAATTTTATGAGTTCTGAACAAGAACCATCGTAACAACCCTCCAATAGAGAGCACTGTTGATCCACTTTATGGCAAGATTCAAGAGATTTATGAGAACAAAGAAAAAGATGCTGAAGTAAATGAGCTTTAAAATAAACAACAAACTCTCCGACAGAGAGCACTCTCGATCCACCTTTCGATGAGATTCAAGAGATTTTATGTTATTTTTCTTTTAACCATTTATATTAAAAAACTAGAAAACCATTCTAAGACAAAAGCAAAACCTCTACAATAGAGAGTGCTCTTGATCCAGATTTCAGTGAGATTCAAGAGACTTTGGGTTCTTTTCTTTAACAAATTATATAAATAAAAGAAAGATTGAAAAAACAATGAAGCAAAATTATACTAGCAAACCAAGATTTTAACAAACTTTTACAAAATAATAAATCTAACTTTTCCTATTCTACTATAAGAAATTATTGTGCAGGTATAAAGCAAAGAAAATGGACAATGGACGATACAAAATGGGGGAAGTGGGGTGTGGGATCCTTTATCCCACTTTCCCTTTATTAACTTATTTACAATATCTTTTTTTATTTTTGAGTAATACTTTTTCTCCTTTGGAGTAAGGATCAAAAAGTTTACAATTATTTTTAGAAGAATGGGTAAAGAAGAAATGGGAGAGAAGGAGAGGGGGTTGGAAGGAGCCTTTTTTTATGGTTCAAATATTTGCATGTGCCTCCAAATCTCTTCTTTCGTGAAAGATAAGTATAAAAACCTGCCAATAGAAAACTCAAGAAATGGTTTGCATGTTAGCTAAAAGTGCATAAAAATTTAAGATATAGTACTTGCAAATGATAGGAAGAATATACTACTTCAAGTACTAAAGCTAAAAAATGCTAGATCTAAGCTTTTGATAAATAAACTTGGAAACATTCTTAGATCTATATAACAAGAGATAGAATGATAATATTTAAATTTTGGATCTACTTGTTATGAAGAAAAAAGTAACTGGAAAGAAATATTTTTGAAGTTTTGATGATGACGAAAAAAGATCTCAAGCCCAAGCTTGAACAAATTTGAGCGAGGAGAGACCCTGTGGGAAAAGAAACATTAAATTCATAAAAATATAGTGATTAAAGATAAGATGCAACCGAGCTATGATCTCTACTTCAAGTCTGGTGATCTGCAAAGATACAAAAAACCTTTAAGAAAGTGATTAGATATAGTATGGTAAATTAAACAAGAACAAGAACGCATAAGTATAACTAACTACAAAATGAAACTCTTAGATCTTACATAACTACACATAAGCAAGCAAATTGAAATTTAAAATGCCTACTCCATATATTAGAATATAATATTCTAAGCTAGATAACAAAACTTGCATAAACAATAATGGAGCTACACATATATCACCTCGGTTATAAGCCAAACATTCACCATGACAATTCTTGCACCATCAAATTGTCCTCCAAAAACTCAAATTTATTCATAAGAAAGATACACAATTACAATAATATGAGCAGAGGTCCTTTGCTTCAATCATCCACCCTGAAGAGGGAGAAGAGACATCTTATTTATACAAAAAGGAAGAGATCTATGAAACCCTAGCAAATTGCATGAAGGAGGGGCGCAACCACCAACTGACTAGAGCTCAAACCGCTTTGATCTGAGGATGAACTGGACTCTGATGGTTGTGATTGGGGTGAGGTGACCTCCACCTAGGCCAGGCGCCAACCCTATCACTTTGGATTCATCGGCCAACCAATAAAAACGTGCCAAGAGGAGAATTCACCCAAGCTAGGTTAGGAAGGCACAAATCCCAAGGCTTAATCATCTACAGTGCTCCGATACTGACTCGAATCAGGTGGGTGGTGATTGGAATATTCCCAGATGCTTTTTTCCATGTCATTTAGCTCTTTATTTTATTCAATTTGGATTACTTTGGAGAGTTTTTTATTTATCTCCATTTAATATTTCTTTGATTATTTTAATTAAATATTCCTCATTTATTAATTTTGAGAAAATATTCAATTAAGTACAAAATAATCATCATAAACTTAGGATAAGTGGGTCTAGGGGTTAAATGAGTGACTTGGATTAGAAAAAGAGAACCCATTTGTCAAAATCCACCCCCAAACCACTTAGTTATTATATTTTGAAAATTATCAATTAAACCATAGGAAAAATGGCTTAATTAATTGAAAATTTTAATTATTTAAAAAATAAAAAACTCGAGGACGTTCGCTAATTTTTTTTTGGATAATGTTTTAACACACTTAGGGACCTAGGAAATGACCATAGGACATACCAATAGTGTCTAGTAGGTTAATAATTTACAGTTGGACTCTAATAACCCCCCAAGGCCTAACTGTCAAATTCGGGCATTCCAGCTTTGGAGGTTGCAAGAGAAAAACTCATCGATTATTACTTGGCTAAAGGAAAAGCATAATCAATAAGGGAAAAAACTCCTTGGAATACCTTACTTGACTGTTAAGTCTAGTGGAACCAAACCACTCAAGAACCCCCCTATTAGCACACTTTATTACAAACCCCATGGGGTATGGTCATTTCGACAAAAGAAATAGAAGGCTAGCCAAACAGGCTAAGTCTAGAACAAACTGAACTTTTGAACTCTGGAAACGAACATGCATCATGTTCAATAAATGGCGGCTCAATAGAAATTTCCACCTTGTCCCATAAACAAGGGGGTCTCACACACCAAATTGGTGGTTGGCTTGTCTCTGACCTTAAAAATAGATTATTATTATTATTATGACATATAGATTAAGTTCTATGGCTGAAAATTATAGAATTTGAAAAGGGCCACAATTAAGTGAGATTTAATTGATAGTGTCTTCATTGTATGATAAATACATGATATTTTTCCAATGTTATAACTCACTACTTGATTGTTTTTTTCTTTCTTTTAAATGAAATTACCAATGCCCCAAAAATCTATGTTTCCTTTGTTCTAATGTTGATTTGGGGAGGTCTAATTGTCCTTCTTACATAGGGCATCTCATTTAAGGCAGTTTAACCTATCATTCTATATATTTTCAATATTCATAGAAACCTTTATCTAGGTAGATGACGTGAAGACCTCCAAAACCCTTGAATATCTGATCAACAATAGTTGGAAAATCACATTGGTTACAACATAGTTTCATGTTGGTCAAGAGTAAGGAGATCACAAGCAGTGTGTTATGTTGCACCAAACATAGCCTAATGGCACTTGCAAGAGATGCAGTTTTACTAAACATAGTGGTCTCTGCAACATTTTTTGAATTTAATATTCTCTGATTCCACATTAGAGGAAATCAAAATTTCACCACTACACACTACCTGTGTACAGGTTCCACCAGTTTCATTATACCAACGATAGAGCAAGTAAACAATTGAGATTAGATTCCAACCAACAAAACAATTAATTGTGAAATCATATGTGGGTGCATCCATTGATTCAACAAACTATTACTTGACGAAGGAAACCCACTGAATAGTTATAAATTGATAGTAGTGATGTAGAATGTGAATATGATGGAGCATTGAGGACTTGGAAAAGCGTTGGAATTTTTGGGTTAAAGGGTGGAAGTTTTGGGTGCTCCTTGAAGAGATGCTAAGATGAAAACATTGGTAAATTTCGGAGTGTTGATTATTTACAAAGAGACAATCATGTGGAAGAGGTATGTTTATACATATTTCTTTTGGGTAGGTTTGGTCCTTACAGAATCACAGTTACATGATAGATATCTCAAGGATCTTGGGTACTATATTTTCACAACAGAGTCTGGTTCCAAATACCCCAGTCAACAACCTTAGGGTTACTATTTTAAAACCTTGAATGTTTAGTAGGCAATGTGTCAAGTTAGTTTGCTTGAATCACCCAAGTCAGATTTTATCACTCAATTGTGATATAATTACAGAATCTTGAGGAAATATGGAGAGTATGCTCTCTGTAATTGGTTGTCTTTGTGTATTCATCAATACATATTTATCATCTATTGTACATTTTCCACAAAAACTCTATGGAGTTCATACAAAGGTACATCGGTTGCAACCTTTTCTAATCATCAATAGGTGTACTTTGGCAAATTTTTGGAAAGCATCAAGCCCTTTTGGTTTTGGCAATTGTTTTGTAATGTAGAAAGCCTAAAACCAAACTATTTGATTTTTATATTGAGCTTGGCTATAGGGTTCAAATTTAACTATGTTCTTATTAGCCACCCACTTTTGACTGTGCCTCTACATCAGTTGCTTATGAGTTCATATCTTCTATTAATGGAGAAAAATATCAATATAGGATATGCCATTATAGTAAAATATATCTTATAGCATCACATACATAATATCCGCAAGCTAAATCTTTCAACTATGAGTTCATGAGTGAGGTCAACATAGTATCAAACCTTCTATCACTTGTTCCATTCACATTAGGTTTGCTACATGGCGTTTTCCTTGTAGTGACGACAAGTAGCTAAGAATCAAGATAAACATGAAACTAGTGAATGTGTAATTGAAGGGCATTGTCCAAAACACCAATCACAACATCGTAGTCTACCTTATGATTGGTGGAAACATCGACACATGCACCATTGACATAGACAAGGAAGTGTGATGGGGAATATATGTCCCACACTACCAAGGAAATATTTATGGTGTATATACTTGCACCATCATCATAACTAATGTAACATCAAGATGAAGAATAAATATGAAAAGGGAAAGAACATAAATCATCAAGCTCATCCTAATGTGAGTGATATAAAATGGCTATGGTACAAAAAATAAAAAAGGGTGTTGGTCTCATTGATATAATTTTTTTAAGTATAACCATTACAAGAATTCTTGAGGATTTGGCCATCCAAACCAGCCAACATGTGTTCCCCCTTCCCCAAAAAATGTTGGATGACATAAGGACCTTGCCATAGAGACTCAAACTTTCCTTGACCAAGTTTGTCACAAGATTCATTGTATCCAAGGAATAAATAGCCTTTGTGGAGTGAGTGAGGGTGGATGTGATGATTGTAATGGGATTTGGGGTGTTTCTTGGCTACTTAAATGTTCTATAAAGTAGCATTATGAGTGGCATCGTCTTGTTCCAAAGTGATAAGTCTTTGTTACAATAAAAAAGGTCTTTGGAAAAATTTCAAATTACTATATGAAAGGAGAGATTTGCCACTTAATAGGTACAAATAACTCCATGTTGTGGATGAGATTGGAGGGAGTGAACCCAATAGTAGTTCCTATTAATATTCGGTCAGCCCATAAGATCAGAAAGAGCATGAGGTTTCTATTATACTTGTTCTTATCAACCATATGTGATAACATGGTTTTCATGACTTTATTGATGGCATGCACTTGGCCATTTCCCTGTGGGTAATAGGAAAATGACTTATGGTGCTCAAATTTCAAATGCTAAGTGAGCTCTTCCCTTTAAAACATCTTCAAGGTTAGTGTCATGGTTAGAAACCATTTTCTTTGGAACATTGAATCAAGTGATGTCATTATTAAAGAAGAAATGTGCCATTGTGGTTGTGGTATTATTGTATGTCAACATGGCTTCAACCCATCTAGTGAAATAGTCAACAACCACTACAATGTACTTATGCTCCAGCAAGTCAATAGTCCAATTGCAAAACATACCAATTGAAATAGGACTATACTCCAGCAAGTCAATAGTCCAATTGCAAAATGGACTAATAGTGACAACTTGGTCTAATGATGCAAGAGGTGCCCTTACCTTTGGGGAAAACAATTGACCATTTCAACAATGTTGCACTACCCTATTGCAATCAAAAAATTAAGTAGGCCATAAATAACTGGTGTAGATGATTTTATGGGTAGTGAACATCCTCAAAATATGGCTTCCACACACCCTGTATGATAGTTGTTTAAGGCATGATAAACCTCCTCAAAAGTGAGGCATCATCACAAGATATTGTCAACCCCTCATCAAAATAAAACATTGTCATTAAGAATGTAATGAGGAGCTCAGTGATAGATATGATTATGAGCATCTCAAGAGAGGTGAGGACCAAACCTTTAAGAGTGTAAGTAGACAAAAATGACCCCATACCAAGGATCATTAGAAGAAATAGTGAACAAATGCTCATCGAAGACATATTCATTGATAGGAGGATCACTCATGGTAGTAGGAAGGTTTGAGAGAAGCTCATCCAAAGCCAAATCCTTTTTACTCTTGGTAGTATAAAATTTGAATTCATACTCTTGGAGAGAATGCTTCATTGGGTGAATTTTTCGTTAATGGCATGCCTACTCAAGAGATATAACATAGGGCATGAATTTATGATAACTTTGGTTTTACTCATTAGGATATAATGGCATAACTTACGGAAAGAGAAAATGATGGATAGGGAAAGATAATCCTCATGGTTATACAATAAGAAGGGTCTAGACAATTTCTTACTGACATAATAGATGGCATGATCCAAATGGTCATTATCTTCTTGAATGAGGAATTTGGCTAAGGCATATGGAGAGCATGAGATGTAAAGGATAAAATACTTCTCAAATTTTGGAGCAATACTCAAGGGTTCCAAAGTAATACCATGTTTAAGGGCATCAAACAAGACTTGATCGTGTTCTATCCATATGAAAACAATATTGGTCTAATGTAAGAACCTCAATAATCCATGTGCACATGTGGAGTAGTTTGAGATAAAGTGATATAAGAAGTTTTACTTTCCTTGTAGGATTTGTAATTGGCACAAAGTTTTAGGTGGAAGCGGTTTAAGAATGTTTTGTACTTTCAGAGGATCAATAATAATCCCTTGTTTAGAAACAATAAATCCTATAATGGACTAGTAGGGACGCAGAACACACTTAAGTGGGTTTAAGCAAATGTTATATCTATGACACCTAAGAAATACTTTGTGAATATGTTCCAGGTGATATGAGAATTTCTTTCAACAATATATGAGGTTGTCAGAATATTCCAAGACAGTATTGATCGTGTCATGGAAACAAAATGGCATGGCACGCTTGAAGGTGGCCCCAATGTTTTGAATTTGAAGTGCATGACTCAATAAGAAAAGGTTCCCTAGGGAGTGGTGAAGGTCATTTTTTATTGGTCTTAAGGGTGAATATGGATATGGTTGTACCTCGAGAAACCATCTATAAAGGATAAAATCTCATGTCCCACGTAAGCATCGATAATCTAGTTGATGAAGGGGGTGATTTAGTTTTTCTTGGGACAAGCCTTATTAAGGTCTTGGAAATCAACACAAACATGAATATTGTCTTGTTTCTTACTCACTGGAGCTGGACTAGATGCCCAGGTGGTATACACAATCGAGTAGATGAAACATGCATTCTGATTTTTATTGATTTCAACTTTGATGGTGAGAAATTTGGAAGGGTGAATATGCCTTTTCTTTTGGTGAACAAGTTCGACATTGGTCCAAGTGAAAATATAGTGTTCTGCTATGGCAGGGTTTAGTCCTATCATTTAAGCACAATACCAAGTAAATACATCACAAAACTCTTCAAAGAGAGATTTATAGGTTGTGACCTATTTGAAGGTGCAAGAAGAACCAAGCAAGATATTTTTAATGACACTAGGTTTAAACAAAATATTCACTTTGATAGTGAGTTATATGTTGACCATATTCTATTCCTCAAAGGCATCCAAAGAATAGATCAATTTTTTGAACAAATCAACATGTCTTAGAGGAATAAAATATTTTGATTCAATGGATAATTTCCTCGAATATTCACCCATTGCAAAAGGTTTCGACAGGAGGAAATGGTATTACTAGTACAAATCATCCCACAGGTGATTTGGGTTGGTGAGAGATTCAAGGATTACTTAATTTCTTTGAAATATAGGGGTATAAAAATCACGGGGGATGACACCATTTAGAGTCATGAGGATGATGAAGGTGATTAAGAGGGTTCCTAGGGTGTTGTGGAAATATTTTAACAAAGAAAAGATCGAAATATATTTCAAAATGAAAAATCGAGTCAAACTCCTAGAAATTCAACTATTAAGGTCATCAAACCAGAACAGAGTATTAGACTAAAGCAGTATCAACCTATAGTACTCTACTCTATAAACAAATACTGAAAGGTAAATATATAAACAATACTACGTCTTCTAAGAAAATGAACTTCTTATTAATTAACTATTCCACTTCTTAATCTACAAATTAGAAAGCTTCAGAAACGGACTATACAAGGAATTATAATATTGGAAACGAGATTACAACAGTCGGATATACTTTAAGAACTTCAATAATTAAAGTGTACATGCAACTAACGAATGTACATAACGGTTAAACTAAACTATCTAGTTCCACTCTCCTTGAGGATTCTGAGGATATGCATTCATTGTGATCGGAACTGGAGAAGGATTAGGGTCAAAATGGATTTCAAAAGAAGTAAAGAAACTAAATGGGATTAAATATAACTTAACTTTTACAAATATGTGCAAACTAAGGAAATTCCAATTACAGGTGATGGTAAACATGGTGATTTATTCCATAAGCAAATGACTCTTAACTAAGAAATATGTTATGAACAACTAATCTATTAGTTAAGAAACAATATTATTTTTAAGGATTACTTTTATAAATAAAGAATTCTTATATGAAACGAATGTGAGGGAAATCTTAACTTAGAAACAAGTAAAATCCTTAATGAAAGAAGTAAGTAGAAAACTTAATAAAGAAAACTTGATTATGAAGCAAGTAAAAAAAATTAACAATGAAAACTTAATTAAGAAAGCTCCTCTAAATCCTTTTCTACAATTCTTTTCGGTAACCACACAGTAAAGAAAACAGGTCCTATGCTATGATCAATTTACAAAGTACTGGTGTGCTTCTCTAGAAATTAACATATCTAACCCTAAACTCAATATACACAAAGATAAACTAGACTAGAGATATAATTATCAAACGTTATGACAGTGATAAGTGAGGAAATCAGAAACAAAAGAAACAGAACAAAGCATAATTCAAAGCATACTAAGGTAAGAGGAAGTGAAATATAAGGATGGAACTTGATAAATACTTTCAATAATCTAATCTAAGGTCCTAATGGGAAATATAACCATTATCTAATTACCAGAACATAACAGAATTCAAAAGCCAAAGAAACAGAACCTTTAAACAGGCTTAAAACTAAATGGGAGTATCAAAGGTTGAACGAAGGGCTGGATAACAGACTGAACGAATGGTTTGAATAACAGGTTAAAAAGGTTGTTTGAATGATAGTCTGTATAAAGAAAACATTGAAAAATGGCCTAAATGATCTAATTATCAGCTTATTTTGTGCATATGCAAGCAAAATGCATAAAGGACAGTAAGTATATTTATTCAATAATCAAATTAACAGCAAAAAGGCTTATGCTAATTCATGATTATAAATAAAATATTGTATATTTCATTATAAAACAAACTAAAGTGTAACCAAAGTAAATTTATAACAAAACAAGAGTTAACAGAACTAAGCCTACTGTAGATTGAATCTAAGATGTAAAACAATTCAGATCTATGTAACTATCAACCATAAAATTAAACAACAAACTGTGAAAAGACTGGAAAGGAAACTAACTATGCACGAAACCGATTATTTGATTCTAGAAATAAAACTATATTAATGGCAAAGTGATACTCACAATAAAACACCTGCTATAGGAGATAATGAAATAAATGATTACATGAAACCAAATTACATAAGCAAACTGGAAATAAAACTATTCTAATTGCAAGAAAGGAAATGACGAAAATACACACAGAAATGGAGACCACTGGTTGTTGAGGGGCCCTCTCAGCAATCAGGGTTACACTTCAATCAATCACTCACAGAGACATGAACATATATGAACAACAGAAATATAACTTCTGTTAAAATTCAGAACAATATCACAGAGTTTCTCTTCTAACGTCGATTGATTAACATGCTAGCTAACTATGCTCTCGCTCGGAGGCAGGTATATATAGTGTTTACAAGGATGAGCAGGTCAACCCTTTTAGTGGTCGACTGCTCCTAAAACAGTCAACCATTATTACAAACAAAAGATCATATGACAACACACAATCATCCTCTTGCTCTTTCACGTGGCGATTCTACTCATGCGAGCTGCGGGATATAGTTTCTTGTTGACATGAGCTTGAGTCATGGTGGCGAACAGAGAAGGTAGGACGGAGATCCTTCTAGAGAAAGGGTCATTCAATCATCAGATGTGTGGACAACAGAGAAACTGAAAAACGTTATACGCTTTAATGTTTGGGAATATGCCAACAAACAGTGCGCAGTTTAATCGGCAGGATAAATGGTGATTTGGATGCGATTTGCACATATCTAGCATGGGAATTTCCAATATGAGATCGTGTAAATATTATGGCCTACAAAAACAATTTCACATATCAAACATAATTCCAAATATAATCGAATTGATTACTAAAATCATGAAATAATAAGAATAAACCAGAATTTGCATAAATCCCAAATGTATGTAATGTCCCCTTTTCAGAAATTTTATCGAAATTATCAATTCTTCAATTCTCTCACAATGTATTCAAAT
This sequence comes from Pseudotsuga menziesii, assembly GCA_001517045.1. Classification (NCBI taxonomy): domain Eukaryota; kingdom Viridiplantae; phylum Streptophyta; class Pinopsida; order Pinales; family Pinaceae; genus Pseudotsuga; species Pseudotsuga menziesii. The sequence goes on along the minus strand of LPNX010901479.1, from coordinate 244,002 downwards.
TCATCTTCTTACAACTCTAGTTATATGGATTCAATTGATTCCAAAATTCCTCCAATTGCTTTCAAACTTGGTGAGGAAGGTCCTGAGGGGTGATGGGACATATTAGCACATATATTAGACATATAATCAACTGATATACCCAACCATGGTATGCAATTTGTAAGGGAATAATTTTTGAGACAAGACTAGTCAATTTGGGGAGGTGGAAATCCCACTGAGTCCTGGAACAAATCTCTTCACAACCTGTACAGCCTTCACTAATGGTGGGTATGATACTTGTCTCTGTTATTAGACATTAATTAAATTATATTTTAAGAATCATATGTGGTTTTGGGGTCGAATAGGTATCCAAGAGAACTCCATGAATTTACCAGTAGTTTTGAGATTCCAACCCCCAATGGTAGATGACTCCAAATAGCTCCAAATGCTCTCGAATTGTACCAGAAGGTGTATGAGTGACATAATAAATTAATTATAATTTTCAGGGTTGTATTATGGCCTTCCAATCACTTCATAAAGTCTTTACTAAATTATGAACAAGATAAATGATTTTACATGGCAATTTTGGCTCAAATCCCCCCAGGGTAAGTGGTAGAAATGGCTTCCCAAATTCTTAAATTGAAGTAGGGGATGTGTATAATAAATTATCATAGAATCATATTCATAACCAATTGAAATTCCATGGCTGTTATCACTTCTTTCAATCAGATATAAAAAACTAGTTTTGGACACTTGGGGAAACGAGATGTAGTTTGCTCCAGATGATATGAAATTCAACCCAATGGACACAAATTCTTAGTTAATGAAGATGAAACCAATATTATACATTAATTACATTTAATTCATTCATAAATCACCAATGGTGCACACATATATTCGATTCCATCAAGATTGCAAGAGTTTACAACAACGCATTGGGGAAATGGCACTGTTTCTTCATTATTGGATTTTCGACCTGAGATATTTAGGAACTTAAATAACAGATTATTTACATCATAATACAAAATACTGGAGCAATATAATCTCCCTCAAAGAGATGAATATCTCACCAAGTGCACCTCACTCCATAGAGCTGAAATATGGTGAGAAAACTTGAGATGAATGAAAGAACAAGATGATATTGTGATGTCCATGAGCTTCTTGTATCTTGCACTTGTAACTTATGACTCCATTGAATCTCCTTTAAATACCTAAGTGGCCTCTACAAATCACCAATTAGGATGGGAATCTTTCACCCTCAAAATTGGCTAAGACAAGGAACTAGTCATCCACTAGCTCTCTCTTCACAAACCCAAATTCATAAAATGATAAAAAAGATTCTTCTCATGGATGATCCCTATATTTTGTAAATATTATTGGCCTTATAAGTGTTAGCTGGAAATACACACCTCCTGCGGACAAGAGTTGGTTCCCTAGTCTAAATGGTTCAAATCTAGAACAAAACACAAACACGGAATGCTAGACTCTCCCTAGATCTGGTTAATCACTAGAATGGAATGCCATGATGCTTCTCTCAAAGGTTTTCCTCACTCTCATCACAGAAGAACCTGTAAAATATGGAAGATAACAAATAAAACATGATAGCATACAATATAATCAACTAGATCTATGCTTGTGACCAAGGAATCAAGCAATATAAACACATGAAACAGTAAATATGGGAAAGAAAAGACATTATTTATTAATACATGATTGGAGAGACTAAAACCTTCATGCCTTGGTGTTGAGAGTTCCTTCCAATGGCTCCTTTCCTCTAACTTCACCTTGCCTCCAAAGACTCAAGAATGATTTTGACAGATTTTGTGTATGAAACACAATTCTTCCTCTTTTGTCCCATGGGGGATGAGCTAGTATTTAAAGGCATTGGAGGATAGGTATGGTTGAGGATCTCATGGGTGAGGTGGAGATTAGATACTAAAAGGGAGTATCTCAAGCTCCAACTAGTCCTAAACCATAGGGATGAGGCTCCACATAGGCAAGCTTCGAGAATCCTCTCGAAGCTTCCTTTTTGCCTTAAAAACTCGAGCACCGCTTTTCCAAAGAGGAAAATAGGCGGTGATAAGGGGGCATCACTTTTGGCAGTAAGGGAAAGAGTGGTGGCACCTCTCTTTTCTCATGTATCAGGGGCAGTTCTGGCTCTTTGCTTCTTGGGTAACGCTTTTGGTCAATGGGGAAAGAGCGTTACCAGCTCAAAAGAGGGAAAAATTGCAAGGGGTTAATTTATTCCTTCATTTCTCTAGGGAAACTCTGAGGGATTGGAGCAGTCAAGGGGATACCTATATCATAACATTAGGGTGACGATATTTTGGTATAACAATAAGGTTCCAAATCCATCCATAAAACAAATCCAAGTCGAATTGGTGTGGTTTCTCATGCTATGCCATGTGGCCTCTCACTTCACCTTCCATCTTCTCCCAAATTCGAGTAGGAGCCTCTTGGCATTCTCCAACTCTCAAATTCAACCTCTAATATTCTCTATTCAGGCCTGACATGTCAGTATTTGATTATTTCAGCCTTCATATCTGAATTGTGTCATAATTTTCATAGAATCTAAATCATTGGTGTCATATATGTCACAAATGTAAGGGGAATCTAGCCAAGTGTCCATCAAACTCCCATTTGGCTCTTCATCTCCGATGTAAGTTATAATTCATCCCAAATTATACCTATTAAGTATATGGACAATAATATTAACCTTATAATCCATCCAAAAACATTAGGCTTCCCATCGATTCGAGATTGCAAGAGGAGGATGCCATGTGGCACCAATTTTCTAGCTTGTGTGGGCCCCATAGTCTCCATGTGTCTCCATGCTCCATTTCCAGTTCAATTTTCTCTTGTATTTATTTAATAAGATAAATTATTAAATATTTATCCCCTTCTAATGTCTAAACATCATTTATTATCCCCCTTATTCCAAATCTCAAAGCTTCCATCCCCAACCTAGGAAACTAGTGATTTTCCTCCTTGGCAATTATTTGACTTTTAGCATCCATTTGACAACTTTCATGAATATGGAAAATGTTATTTGTCCATTGTGACCCAATGAAAAATTTGGGACATTAAAAATCCTCCCTTCCCAATATTTCTTGTCCTCGATCAATTTCAAACATGGTTGTTGAAGAACCTGCTTTCTGTATGATTCTTTGAAGTTGCCACTGAGCTACCCACTTTGAGTCTTTGAGATTCCATGAAAATTTTAGAGAGTAACCACCATGCTTGCTGCTGCACTAAATTGATTAAAATCACCATATTAAGTTGGGAATCCATCTCCCATACTGCTTGTTTCCCAAATAATTTGGAATCAATGGGACTAAAAACTATCCTGGGGTCCCATTGCTTGCATTGCACTCCAACAAGTAAGAGTGCTCTCCAACTCATACCATTAGGAAAGAGAATTCCTGGATCCCATTTTCTTGTATGAATTCTTCCAAACATCATGAGTACATAATATATATCATCAAATTACATAACAACATAATAAAAAGATACATCAAGGAGGTGCCTCATCAAAAAATTATGAAAGTGCTTATACCTCCAAGTGAGTAGACTACCATTTGCCAAGTGCATACATGCTTCAAGTGACCAATAAAATATGCTCCAATGACATAGGTGAGGATACCATGTCCTATAATGCTGCTCCCGAAGAATTTAATATGCATCAAATTAATAATCAACCATTTGTTCTTTCATCCAAGAAGTTAATGGAGAACCTCCACCAAAATATGAACCAAATAAGGAGCAAATAAAACACGAAGAATTCAAGTGGCTCAAAGAAGTCTCATCAATACATCCATGAATGAGAGAATCATAAATATATAACAAAGTATGTGGTTGGCAACAAAAATTTTCTCCAATCATAAATCTATTCACCCCAGTGTTGGATGAAGTTCCTCCAACCTCAAATGAACCAAGTGTTGAGCAATAAAAACCATGAGTCTTCAAGTGACTCAAATGCATATCATAGGTGCATCCATGTAGATGTGCATCATAATAAAGTAATCGAGGATGCTGCTGCAAATGTGAATAAGAGTGTGCTCCAAGCATGTCATCATAGAAATTAAATCTAGGAGTTCCATAGTCCTCATGTGGCACCATCAAAAAGAACCCTTTCACTCATACTTCATTGAGACTAATGCTGCAAAACATGGAATTGTAGGATGTAGGAGAATGAACTAACTCACCCAAATGATCAAAAAGTGCAGAAGCTTCATCATGGTAAGGATCCATATGATTAGTATCATGCAGCTCCTTTAAAAGTGTGAAACCTTTGTCATAGGTTGGTTCCAATGTAGAGGAATCATGCTCTTCTTTAAAAATTGCATAACCTTCATCAAGAGACAATTCAATTTCCTCTTCCACCACATCAAGTGTTTGTATCTCTTCAAGTTCATATTCAAACACATCAAGCACATTCAAATTTCCAAACTTCTCATGATCCACCATGTCATGAGAATCCTCCAAACAATCTACCATTTGACAATCTGAAACATAGGAGGAAAAACAAGTGTCTTGAAACTTTTCAAGAAGTTGCTCATTTTTAATTGTGAGCTTATGAATAAATTCATTGTTCTTCAAGTAGGATTCATGTAACCATTAACTACACTCAATGGCATTTTTTCTATCAAAAATCAAAGACATGAAATTATCTTTGATGTTGCACATTGCTCTTTGAATCTTCTCCATGTCTTCAAGGAATGATGACTCATCCAAGGAAGTAGCTCTCCAACAATAATTTGATACCAATGCTCGAGTTTCATGGAGTATGCTAAGGGCCTTTTCTATATTCTTTTAATTCATCTTTAAGGACCCTTTAAGAAAATGAGGCTCTTGCAAATGAACCTTCTCATCTTCTTCCTTCTTGCTTGGATCAATTTCATGAAGCTCAAGTGGTGATTGGGAAGTTGATCTTGGTTCTTCATTTGCTGCTACGAGCTCTTCATCTTTATGCTCATGAGAAATTTGGATTGCAGCAAAATTTTCAGATCTGATCTCTATGTCACCAACATAGATTTGCAAGAACCCATCATTAGGTACTCCTTCATAGTTCAAACATCCATCTGTAGATGCCCTTTGGTCGACCATGTCCATAGTAGAATTTGTTTCAGAATGATATTCAATAGTTTCAAGGTAATATTCTTCCTTCTCATGTGATGTTTCCTCGTATTTTTCAAAGTCATTTGGGATTGAATTTCGATCCTCTTAATGTAATACTTTTTCTTCTTCACCACCCACAGAAATTTGTAGCTTAGTCTCTTCCCTACTTGTGCATTGATGATTATTCCTTAATAAGTTCTTATTTGAATTATTTTTCATAAATTCCTTCGACCAATCATTAAGGTATTCAAAATAAATGGTATTATGTGTCTCTTCATGATGTAAACTTCTACTACCCATAAATTGTCTAGCCATCAATTCGAATGCTTGCTTAACCTGCCTGGTCATATCATCACCACATAACTTAATGACTTTATTCAATTCATATATACCATCCATAACTTCAATAGGTGCCAATACCATGCTCTGATACCACTGTAATGTCCCCTTTTAGGAAATTTTATCAAAATGATCAATTCTTCAATTCTCTCACAATGTACTCAAATTCATCTTCTTACAACTCTAGTTATATGGACTCAATTGATTCCAAAATTCCTCCAATTGCTTTCAAACTTGGAGAGGAAGGTCCTGAGGGGTTATGGGACATATTAGCACATATATCAGACATATAATTGACTGATATACCCAACCATGTTCTGTAATTTTCAAGGGAAGAAGTTTCAGGACAAGACTAGTCAATTTAGGGAGGTGGAAATCCCCCCTGGGTCCTGGAACAAATCTCTTCACAACACTGTAAAACCTTCACTAATGGTGGGTATGATACTTGGCTCTATTATCATACATTAATTAAAGTATATTTGAAGCATCATATTTGGTTTTTGGGTCGAATAGGTATCCAAGAGAACTCCATGGATTTACTAGTAGTTTTGAGGTTCCAACCCCCAATGGTATATGGCTCCAAATGCTATCGAATTGTACCAGAAGGTGTATGAGTGATATAATAAATTAATTATAATTTTTATGGATTTATTATGGAATTCCAATCACTCCAAATAGATGATTTTACTAAATTTTGAACAAGATAGATGATTTTACATGGCAATTTTGGCTCAAATCCCCCCAGGGTAAGTGGTAGAAATGGCTTCCCAAATGTGCATAAATCCACTCAAATTATTAAATTAAAGTAGGGTATGTGTATAATAAATTATAAGAGACTCATATTCATAACCAATCGAACTCCCATGGCTGTTATCACTTCTTTCAATCAGATATAAAAAACTAGTTTTGGACCCTTGGGGAAACAAGATGTAGTTTGCTCCAAATGATATGAAATTCGACCCAATGGCCACAAATTATTAGTTGATGAAAATGAAACACATAGTAGACATTAATTACATTTCATTCATTCATAAATCATCAATGGTTCACACATATATTCGATTCCATCAAGATTGCAAGAGTTTACAACAAGGTATTGGGGAAATGACACTGTTTCTTCAATATTGGACAATAATACATGAGATATATTGGGTTTTTGACCTGAGAGCTTTCTAAAATTAAATAAAATATAATTTATATCAGAATACAAAATAATGGAGCAATATAATCTCCCTCAAAGAGATGAATAGCTCACCAAGTGCGCCTCACTCCATAGAGTTGAAATATGGTGAGAAAACTTGAGATGAATGGAAGAACAAGATGATATTGAGATGTCCATGAGCTTCCTATAGATTTAACTTGTAACTTATGACTCCATTGAATCTCCTTGAAATACCTGAGTGGACTCTCCAAATCACCAATTAGGATGGGAATCTTTCACCCTCGAAATTGGCTAAGACAAGGAACTAGTCATCCACTAGCTCTCTCTTCACAAACCCAAATTCATCAAATGATCAAAAAGATTATTCTCATGGATGATCCCTATATTTTATAAATATTATTGGTCTTATAAGGTTCCAAATCCATCCATAAACTAAATCCAAGTCGAATTTGTGTGGTTTCTCATGCTATTCCATGTGGCCTCTCTCGTCACCTTCCCTCTTCTCCCAAATTCGAGTAGGAGCCTCTTGGCCTTCTCCAACTCTCAAATTCGACCTCTAAGATGATATATTCAGGCATGACATGTCATTATTTCAGTATTTTAGCCTTCAGATCTGACTTGTGTCATAACTGTCATAGAATCTCCATCATTGGTGTCATAAATGTCATAAATGTAAGGGGAATATAGCCAAGTGTCCATGAAATTCTCATTTGGCTCTTCCTCTCCCATGTAAGTTACAATTCATCCCAAATTCGACCTATGAAGTATATGGAAAAGTATATTAACCTTATAATCCATACAAATACATTAGGATTCCCATAGATTCTAGATTGCAAGAGGAGGATGACATGTGGCACCAATTTTCTAGCTTGTGTGGGCCCCATAGTCTCCATGTGTCTCCATGCTCCATTGCCACTTCAATTTTCTCTTGTATTTATTTAATAAGCTACATTATTAAATATTTATCCCCTTCTAATGTCTAAACATCATTTATTATCCCCCTTATTCCAAATATCAAAGCTTCCACCCCCAACCTAGGAAACTAGTGATTTTCCTCCTTGGCAATTATTTGACTTTTAGCATCCATTTGACAACTTTCATGAATATGACAAATGTGATTTGCCCATTGTGACCCAATGAAAATTTGGGACATTACAATGTATTCGTACCTAAGGCTGAATGATAAGTTGTATGACAGGAATATGTCAAAAAGGTGAAAAAATAGATGTCAAAAGCGTAATTTACCAGCCGAAAATAGTGACAAAACTGGGATCAACATACTCCAACATATTGTAGAAAGCAAAGTGTTTCTATAAATGAAACCAAGGATGAATATATTATAGTAAGAAGAAAGCAAGTAAATATTCCTCAAGTAATGAGGAATATGATCCAGAAGAATTATACCGATGAAGATGAAGATTATACTCTTATCCATTTCATCATTGGATAAGAGGAGATACACTGGTAGGACACATAGAAATAGTTCTATGTGATCTATGGTGTAAGAAGACTTGCTCAGTACTTTTGATCATGAGTAAGATAGGAAAGGGTCCTCAGAATCATACGATGAAGTTGAACACATTTGGTAGAGACTCCAGTAATTCAAGAAGACAGAGATCAAGATGGATTCTACCAAACAAACAAATATAAGTATTTGAATAGTCATTTCCTATATATTTAGATGTTCAAAGGTGTGCACATGATATGTTTCTAGATATAGGAAATGTATATTATAATATTTGTAGTTTAATACTAATATGCAGGTGATGGGTAAGTGGCTTAGATTATTGTTGCATTAGCATAAATAGTTGCATGATTATATATATCTTTATGCATGGGAAGGTGTCATTTTGAATTTGTTACAAAATGTTTCTAATCATAACAATTGTATTTGACTTGTAGGAAGGATTGTATGCAATCACCTACAAGAGAAGAAATGATGAAGTTACATATGCAAAAAAGAAGAATGATGCAAGTTGTAAATGTATGATGTAGTTGCAGATGTACAAGAAGAGAATGCAAAAGAACAATTTGTTGAAGGGATTTGTAAAGCTCAAGTATGTTCCCATCGAGGAACAAGTAGCATATGTATTGACTAAGCCTCTGGCTCATGTAAAGTTTGAATACTTTCGAGACAAGCTTGGTGTAGTTTGAAAGGACCTCTCTCAAAAGAGGGAGTAACAGTAGACATTGGATGCAGTGGTGAGTAGGTTAGTCTAGAGGGTATGTCTGTGTTGGGTATATGTTATATTCTTTGCATGTGCATATGGAGGGGAGGTGTGCATGTCAGTGCTGCAGCTCGGCGATCCCAAAGGCACCTTTGACATAAATTTTTTGGCTATTTATAGATTTTATGGTTATTTATAGCTATTTGTGGCTATTTTTAGAAGATGTCTAAAAATATGTAACTTAATCCCGGTTAAGGGATTGGAGTCTTTTTCTAATCCGGGTTAATGGATTAGGGTATTTGGATGTTGCAGAATACCTATATTTTGTATTGTGAGGATCTCATAATGTAATGAAGAGAAAATAGGAGGTGTGGATCCAAGGTTTTCTGGTTTCCCGGTTAAGGGTTTCCAGGTTAAATATCTGTGTTTATGTGTGAATGATGTGTTGTGATCTATATTTTGCTTAAAAGAATATGTATGCTTTGCTTCTCTGCACAGGTTTAAAACTTACAATTTGTCTAGGCTTGTTTGGCCGAAAAGGGTTAGTAAGTCAGACTAAAGGCTAGTCGATCCTAGGGGGATTCATATGTCTGGCTAGGCTTGTTTGGACCGAAAGGGTTAGTAATCCAGACAAGGCTTGTTTGGTCCCCATGGAGATCCATCTGTCTAACTAGGCTTGTTTGGCTCGAAAGAGTTAGTAAGTTAGACAAAATGCCTTGATGGATCTACTAGATAACTCACCGTGATGTTGCTCTAAAGAAGATGAAGGCCAAGATGTATCCTCAGTGTCGCTATATTTTTTAGTGTTGATGACTGTTAAGATGCTTGATGGTTGTCAGAGTATTTCTATATTGTTGATTGTTGATGACTGCTGAGATGCTTGATGGTTGTTGCAGTATTACTATATTGTTAGTTGTTGATGTTTGATGATTGTTGCAGTATTGTTATATTGTTGATTGTCAATGATTGCTGATGATGGTTGCTAATATTTTTTGATGATGGTTGAGTCTATTGTTTTAGTATTGTTATACTGATGCTTGTTGAGATGCTTGATGGAATGGTTGTTTCAGTATCGTTATACTCATTGTTGAGGTGTGTGCTTCAGTATTACTATACTTATGATTGTTGTGATGATTGTTGAGTTAGTTGCAATGTAGTTACACTAATGATTGATGATTGTTGAAGGTTCAATGTTACTACACTGATGATTGTTGATTGTTGAAATAATTGCTAAGGCAATTTCAGTATTTCTATACTGTTGTTGATAATGATGTTGCTTCGGCATGTTGATGTTGATAATGTGGTTATGGTCCCAACACTTTGTGTTGATGTTGTTGATATGGTTGTGGTGTCAACACCCTGTGTTGATAATGTTGATATGGTTAGAGTCACAACATCTTGTGTTGATGATGTTGATGTGGTTGTGGTCCCAACACCTTGTGTTGTTGTTGATATGAGTGTGGTCTCAACACCCTGTGCTGTTAATGTTGAAGTAGTTGAAGTCACAACACTTTGTGTTGATGATGATGATGTTTCAAAAAAAATTATGTTGATGATGATGATGATGTTCCAGCATCTCTATGCTAGTAATGCAGATGGCGATCTAGCATTACATATGATTTGGTTTTTATCACTAACATGCTAATGAAGTTGTTTATTGTTTTAGTATTTATAAACTTGTTGATGCAGATGATGATGTTTCGGTATTTCTATATTGAAGATACACATGATGATGTTTCAGTATTTCTATATTGAAGATACACATGATGATGTTTCAGTATTCCTCTGAGGAAGTTGTGGGGTTTTCTCCTTTATGGTTTCCCCGAGGAAAATTATTTGTGTCTCTTGTCTCTTGTGTTTTATTTCTGTGCATGTTATTCTCTCAGTTAAAGATCCTAAAATCATAATGCTAGCTTGAATGATAAAAATCTAACATGGTATCAGAGCTAACCTGAGAAGAAGACATTGTGCAGCTGCAGAAGCTAGGGCTTCTTACTTTTTGGGTCTCTCTCCACAATCCATTAGCAAAAGTATGCTAGGCTGACTCTCCATTGAAGGGCGCATTTTTCTGTCGAAGCGGAATTCGATTCCGAGCATTTTCAGTTTTGGTGCGGGAAATTAGGGATTGTTACAGAAGAGAAATTTTTGAGTAAGCCTGGCATAGGATTTATTTCCTCATCAAAATAAAATTTTAGAGACCTGGATCAATATTTTTGGTTGGGTGAAACTCCGGGAAAGTCAAACCCTAGTTTGACCCCGAGCTGGAAAAACCCTAAAATACTAAAACTGCTAAGTTTTGGTACATTCACTCTATCTTGGGATTGGCGAAGGTTCAGGCACTGCAAATTGCAAAGGCTGAATATAAAATTCCGATGTACACTGTGTCCAAAATTCAACCTCAGATTTGCTATATTCTGGGAGATATGATCCCTCCAATTTAGGGTTCCAGCCTCTTCCAAGATTCATCTCTAAATAGGACACCTGAGGATAATTGATATATCTTGAGCTACAGAGCTCCAAATTAAATTTATGAAGATTTTCCAGAAAGGGCACGGACTGTACTTTCTATGGTTCGAGTTTCAGAACCAGAAGATCAAACAGTGACACGTGGTAATCCGTACAACTTCGTTGTTCTGAACAGTCCTGTAATAGGTCACCTTGGTAAAATGATCATAAGTCCCAATTGGTGAAACCAATTCTAATGAAACCTATAGTGTTAGAATAGGGACATGCAAGGATACCTCAGTGTGAAGTTTTAGACACAGAGGAGTAGTAATTTCGAAGATACCGCAGAAACAGTAATAGGCATTTCTGCAGAAGAAATTGGAAAACTAGGGCTTCCTGTTCCTGGAGCTTCCCTCCACTGTTTTCAGAAAAGGAGTACATTGGATAGCTCAACTTGAAGAGATCTATCTTTCCACCCAATCAGATCTGAAGGATTCCAAGTTTTGAAAATTAGGTTTTCTTTGACAAACCCTAGATCATCCAGCTCTGGAACCAGGACGGACACCTCAAAATGGTAAGATCTAATATTTTGCTATTTCTATTTGAGGTTCTCATTTCAAAGTGATCTATCACATCAGCTTGATTATAAGCTTGGTGAAGTTGACAACTTCCAAGCATGGAAGTATTTGATGTCTCTGAAGAAAATGAATTGGACACCTACATGAGTAGAGAGGTTCCGGTTCTAGACGGAGATGAGGCTAGAAGCCTTACACAAGGAGAACTTGGTCAAGGATAAGAAGATCATTGTTGATTCAATCACGGATCAACTTGTACCACAAGTGTCTTCCCTAAAGACACCGAAGATGTTTGATTCCTTGACCAAGCTATTTGAAGGGAAGAACATAAATCAGAATATGACCTTAAGAAATCAGTTGAAGAATGTGAAGATCCAGAATGCAGAGACCATGCAGTTATAATTTACAAGGTTCTCTCAAATCAAAGAACAACTTGAAGCGGTAAAAGAAGAAGCCTAAGAATGCAGAAGTGGTGATAGCCACCTTGAATGGCCTCCCAGGATCATGAGATTCATTCATTCAAGGAATGTGTTCCATAAGGAAGTGATTACTTTCAGTAGACTCTGGGAAGAAGAAGAAGCTCGACTCATAAAAAGAGAAGAGAAGATGGGAGCAATTGAAGATCAAGCTCTCACCATCAAAAGAAGATCCCTCAAGCGATGAGGAATATGAAGAACTCAACTCTTGAAGAACCTCTTATCCATCTTAGCATTTGGATAAGAAATGATGAAGTCATGAATGAAGAAGATGATGAAGTGAAAGGATCAAGAAGGAATCTACCCACAAAACAAATAAAGATAAGTATTCAATTGTCATTTCACGATATTGTTTTTGTTATAAATTTGTTTATATTCAGTTGATGTATTATGCATGATAGAATGTTTGCATAATGACAGTATACTACTAATATGCATGTGATGGGTAAGTAGCTCATGGTGCTATACAACTCTCCATTGCTACTTATCTAGAATGAAACCTCTTTGATGACATATTAGATTAGTGCACAATCTCAATGTTGTCCTGGTGGAGATGGAAGGCATCTAGAAAAGTTTCCGAGAGATATGGATGAATGTTGTATTGGCTAAAATAGTTGCATGATCATATATTTATGCATAAAGATTTTTCCATTCTGAATATTCCTTATGAAATGTTTCTAACCATACAAATGCATTTGACTTGTAGGAAAGATCGCATACATAATCGCCTACAAGCAAAGAAGGATGAGACTTGTTCCGAAGAACAAGTGACGACAGTTCAAGATGAAGAATAATATGACGAATGTAGCGACATCATTGATGCAGAACCTTCTAGCCATGAAGAAGTAACCAAGAAGAAAGGGAAGACCAGTTCAAGAAGAATGATGTCTAGGATGCAGTATCGATACATGAAGGGAAGTTCGTAGTTCCATCATGTAGTAGATGGAAACATCATGGGATACAAGGCAAGATTCATAGCACGAGGATTCTCACAAAAAGAAGGCATAGGCTACGAAGAGACATTTGTAGCTAGTGGGAGTTGAAACGCATACATGATGAGCTTGATGAAGATCTGAACCTATGCTACAAGGTTGATAGAGGATGACAGGCTCACAGATGAGTACGAGAATAACTTTTGAAAAAGTTCAAGATGGAGGATCTTGGTATCCAGTGATCTTAGATGGATACATAGAATATTAGTAGCAGAGGAAGCTACTTGTCACTCCAGTACAGAATGTTTCAGTGCATAGAGTACGGAAGACAGAGGGAGTATGAAGCTTCGCTTCAAAGGGAGTAACTGCAGAAGATCCTGAGGTTCGACATGGTATGATAGGTTGGATAGATTATTGATGACTCTAGGCTTTATTGAGAGTAAAGTGGATTCCAACTTTTGCTTCAAGGTTGAATGTGAAAGACCAGTGATGCTCCTATTATGTGTCGATGCACTATGTTCTAGGCATGGAGGTTTGGACAAGGGAAGTTTGCAGTAGAGATCCTGAAGAGGTTCAGGATGATGGACTGTAAGGCCATGACCACACCTATGGCATCGAACCTGAAGCTATTGAGTGTTGCTTCATTAGAGATGGTTGATACTACAATGTATCGTCAGATGATTGGTTCCTTGATGTACCTGACGAATACGAGACCAGATATTTGCTTTGCTGTGAACACATTGAGACATGTTCACCTGATGGTTGCAAAGCATGCTATGAGGTACCTGAAGGGTACAGTTGATTATGGGCTCAAGTACGAGGTGAATCAAAAGATTAACCTAGAGGGTTATGTTGATTCAGATTGGGCAGGCAGTGCCATCGATAGGAAGAACACTTCAGGATGTTGTTCCAGTATGGGATCAGGTGTGATCTCTTGATTTAGCAGGAAGCAATCATGTGTGGCACTGAGTATAGTTGAAGCAGTGTATGCCGCAGCTTGTTCAGCTAGTTGTGAGGCAATATGGCTAAGGAAGCTACTGTCTGATTTATTTGATCTCCAGATGGATGCTACTTGTATACATTGTGACAACCAAAGTTGTGTGAAGTTGTCAGAGAATCCAGTGTTCCATGACAAGTCGAAGCATATCGAGATCAAGTATCACTATATCAGGGATATGGTGCAGAGGGGAGCAGTGAAGCTCTAGTATGTTGCAATGGACGATCAAATAAATGATGTGTTAATGAAGCCATTAGCCAGAGTGAAGTTTGAGTACTTCAGGGAGAAGCTTGGTGTTCTCCAGATCGAGGTCCCTTCCAAGGGAAAGTGATGATTTTGGAAGCCATTCTGACGAGTAGGTCAGATGTAAGGGGTGAGCCATTCTGTCATGGTGAGAGGATTGGATCCTTCCATGTCAGATATGAGTGCTAAGCCATTCTGATATGACTATAGGATTGGTTCCTACATGATCAAATATAAGGGCTACTGCCATTCTGGGAATGGGGTTGCCTGATGAGTTACCAGGAATACTTGGCCTGGGACTGAGGGCCTTTCTGAGACGATTGTAAGATGTGGTCTTACATGATCAGATGTGAGTGCCGGCCATTCTGACGAGTAGGTCAGATGTAAGTGTTGTGCCTTTCTGACGAGTAGGTCAGATGTAAGTGTTGTGCCTTTCTGACGAGTAGGTCAGATGTAAGTGTTGAGCCTTTTCACAGATGATAGTAGTTTTGTCCTATCATGCTGGTGAATGTGAGTGTTGGGCCTTTCTGATGTGATTATAGGATTGGTTCCTATATGATCAGATGTGAGTGCTGGGCGTGCCTTTCTGACGAGTAGGTCAGATGTAAGTGTTGGGCGTTCCTTTCTGACGAGTAGGTCAGATGTAAGTGTTGGGCAGGCCATTTTGACTTGGTGTCAGATATAAGCACTGGAGAAGACCTACATGGTGGCTAGGCCTACAACCAGCATGAAAAAGGGCTGGCTCTATAGAACTTCCTATGACGAGAAGAATCATGAGATAGCACCCGTGGTACTGAGCCAGATCGAGTGAGGATATAGATCCAGTGATGATGATTCAGCAGTGATGATCTAGATCGAGTGATGATCCAAATCCAGTGATGATGTCCAGTGATGATCCAGATCGAGTGATGATCCAGATCCAGTGACGATGTCAAGTGATGATCCAGATCCAGTGATGATGAAGATTAGTGCACAATCTCAATGTTGTCCTGGTGGAGATGGAATGCATCTAGAAAATTTTTCGAGAGATATGGATGAATGTTGTATTGGCTAAAATAGTTGCATGATCATATATTTATGCATAAAAATTTTGCCATTCTGAATATTCCTTATGAAATGTTTCTAACCATACAAATGCATTTGACTTGTAGGAAATATCGCATACATAATCGCCTACAAGCAAAGAAGGATGAGACTTGTTCCGAAGAACAAGTGACGACAGTTCAAGATGAAGAATAATATGACGAATGTAGCGACATCATTGATGCAGAACCTTCTAGCCATGAAGAAGTAACCAAGAAGAAAGGGAAGACCAGTTCAAGAATAATGATGTCTAGGATGCAGTATCGATACATGAAGGGAAGTTCGTAGTTCCATCATGTAGTAGATGGAAACATTGTGGGATACAAGGCAAGATTCGTAGCACGAGGATTCTCACTAAAAAAAGGCATAGGCTACGAAGAGACATTTGCAGCTAGTGGGAGTTGAAACGCATACATGATGAGCTTGATGAAGATCTGAACCTATGCTACAAGGTTGATAGAGGATGACAAGCTCACAGATGAGTACGAGAATAACTTTTGAAAAAGTTCAAGATAGAGGATCTTGGTATCCAGTGATCTTAGATGGATACATAGAATATTAGTAACAGAGGAAGCTACTTGTCACTCCGGTACAGAATGTTTCAGTGCATAGAGTACGGAAGACAGAGGGAGTATGAAGCTTCGCTTCAAAGGGAGTGACTGCAGAAGATCCTGAGGTTCGACATGGTATGACAGGTTGGATAGATTACTGATGACTCTAGGCTTTATTGAGAGTAAAGTGGATTCCAACTTTTGCTTCAAGGTTGAATGCGAAAGACCAGTGATGCTCCTATTATGTGTCGATGCAATACGTTCTAGGCATGGAGGTTTGGACAAGGGAAGTTTGTAGTAGAGATCCTGAAGAGGTTCAGGATGATGGACTGTAAGGCCATGACCACACCTATGGCATCGAACCTGAAGCTATTGAGTGTTGCTTCATTAGAGATGGTTGATGCTACAATGTATCATCAAATGATTGGTTCCTTGATGTACCTGACGAATATGAGACTAGATATTTGCTTTGCTGTGAACACATTGAGACATGTTCACCTGATGGTTGCAAAGCATGCTATGAGGTACCTAAAGGGTACAGTTGATTATGGGCTCAAGTACGAGGTGAATCAAAAGATTAACCTAGAGGGTTATGTTGATTCAGATTGGGTAGGCAGTGCCATCAATAGGAAGAGCACTTCAGGATGTTGTTCCAGTATGGGATCAGGTGTGATCTCTTGATTTAGCAGGAAGCAATCATGTGTGGCACTGAGTACAGTTGAAGCAGTGTATGTCGCAGCTTGTTCAGCTAGTTGTGAGGCAATATGGCTGAGGAAGCTACTGTCTGATTTATTTGATTTCCAGATGGATGCTACTTGTATACATTGTGACAACCAGAGTTGTGTGAAGTTGTCAGAGAATCCAGTGTTCCATGACAAGTCGAAGCATATCGAGATCAAGTATCACTATATCACGGATATGGTGCAGAGGGGAGCAGTGAAGCTCTAGTATGTTGCAATGGACGATCAAATAAATGATGTGTTAATGAAGCCATTAGCCAGAGTGAAGTTTGAGTACTTTAGGGAGAAGCTTGGTGTTCTCCAGATCGAGGTCCCTTCCAAGGGAAAGTGATGAGTCTGGAAGCCATTCTGACGAGTAGGTCAGATGTAAGGGGTGAGCCATTCTGTCATGGTGAGAGGATTGGTTCCTTCCATGTCAGATATGAGTGCGAAGCCATTCTGATATGACTATAGGATTGGTTCCTACATGATCAAATATAAGGGCTACTGCCATTCTGGGAATGGAGTTGCCTGGTGAGTTACCAGGAATACTTGGCCTGGGACTGAGGGCCTTTCTGAGACGATTGTAAGATGTGGTCTTACATGATCAGATGTGAGTGCCGGCCATTCTGACGAGTAGGTCAGATGTAAGGGAAACTGCCATTCTCTGGGAGAATGGAGGCACCTGGTCAGTTACCAGGTAGCTCAGTCTGGGACTGGGGGCCATTCTAATGTGACTATAGGATTGGTTCCTACAATATCATATGTGAGTGCATACCTTTCTGATGAGTAGGTCAAATGTAAGTGTTGTGCCTTTCTGACGAGTAGGTCAGATGTAAGTGTTGTGCCTTTCTGACGAGTAGATCAAATGCAAGTGTTGTGCCTTTTTGACGAGTAGGTCAGATGTAAGTGTTGAGCCTTTTCACAGATGATAGTAGTTTTGTCCTATCATGCTGGTGAATGTGAGTGTTGGGCCTTTCTGATGTGATTATAGGATTGGTTCCTATATGATCAGATGTGAGTGTTGGGCGTGCCTTTCTGACGAGTAGGTCAGATGTAAGTGTTGGGCGTTCCTTTCTGACGAGTAGGTCAGATGTAAGTGTTGGGTAGGCCATTCTGACTTGGTGTCAGATATAAGCACTGGACAATACCTACATGGTGGCTAGGCCTACAACTAGCATGAAAAAGGGCTGGCTCTGTAGAACTTCCTGTGACGAGAAGAATCATGAGATAGCACCCGTGGTACTGAGCCATATCGAGTGAGGATCTAGATCCAGTGATGATGATTCAGCAGTGATGATCTAGATCGAGTGATGATCCAAATCCAGTGATGATCCAGATCCAGTGATGATCCAGATCCAGTGATGATGATCCAGATCCAGTGATGATGATCAAGATTAAGTGATGATCTAGATCCAGTGATGATGATCCAGATCGAGTGATGATCCAGATCCAGATGAAGATGAATTGAAGATGAAGATGACTTAAAGATGAATATGACTTAAAGATGAAGATAACGAGAACTCGATGACGATCCAGATGATACAGAGAAGAATACTTGTGCAAATAAATTGTGTCAAGAGAATACCTTCCTAGTTAAGAGGGAGTGTTGATGTATTTGTAACTTCGGAATGTATTCATCTGTATATCTTATGTATTGTACCCCGATGTTTATTCTGGTATGTGTCTATAATGTAATTGAGTCATATCATGCCCCGATGTTCCGATCGGGAAGTTTCTATAATGTGAAAGTCATGTCAAGTCCTTGTGGGTAACCCCCCTATTGGTCAAGGGTTAAAGTCCCCACAGTTGTGGGGCCCCAGTGTTATTAGACTATCCTAGAGAATTCGACCCTAGGTGAGTCATTGTAAGTCGAGGAAATAGTCCCCACCATTGTGTTAAGGATAAATCTCCTTGTTGGTGGAAGGAGGCAAAGTCCCCACAAGTTGTGGGGCACTAGGGTTATTAGACACTCCTAGAGATGTCGGCTCTAGTAAGTAATTGTTAAGTGAGGCCGACATGTTGGAGTGGGTTTCAAGTGAATGAAAGAATATAAATAGAGAGTGAGCCTCTATATTTATCACACACACACTCACTCATTGGGGTGCATGAGTGAGAGGAGAAGTTACTGGGACGAGAGAGAGACTGCTGCTGTCAGGAGATCATCTTTATGTTTTCGGTTTACTTTTGGTGCTGATTCTATCTCTGAGGAAGTTGCGTGGTTTTCTCCTTTATGGTTTCCCCGAGGAAAATTCTTTGTGTGTCTTGTCTCTTGTGTTTTATTGTTGTGCATGTTATTCTCTCAGTTAAAGATCCTAAGATCATAATGCTAGCTTGAATGACAAAAATCTAACAGATAGGTTGTGCCTCTTAGTTAAGATATGCATATTAATCAATTAATATTGTATTTATTGTTTATTATAATTTATTTGTTAACTTTATTATTTAATATTTGTATATATTATGTATATTACATAATTAAGTGATAGGGAGCATGATGTTTTATTCGATACCTTGTTAATAAAATTTGAGGGGAATAGATGTTTATCCCAATTCAAATTTAAAATGAGGAAGGTTATGTTAATATTGAATCGATCATAGATTAGTTAGGATAACTTTGATATAGTCAACTATGGATTTAAAATAGGTAGTTTATGTGCCCATGGTATTGGTTAACCCATGGTATTTTTCCATGGAATTATATGTGATGAATGTTATTTGAAGGCCTCAAAAACTACATTGTAAGATGCCTCATTTGGTTGATGTTTGGTTGGATTGGCAAATTTTAATGAAGACTTCTTTCGAACAAAGTTTGGTTTTCCTAGTTTTGGTTTCTAGGGTAAATCTCTTGTGTCCATTTATGTGCATACATGTTGTTGTTTGAGGTTTATCTCTCTCCAAGCATGTTTTCTATTTGATTTTTATGATCATTCCATTGTTCTTAGTTATAACATAAAAAACAAATTCCAACCAAGAACCATTTCAAATATCAGAGATAATTACGTTGGTATATGGAACTTTTTTGTGTGTCTCTTGGAGTGATCAAACACATGCTAAAACTCAAGGCAGGGGTGTCCTTTCTATGTAACAAATGTATGGTGCTTCAACTGATTTTAGATCACAAATTGAGCAATGAAGGGAAATTAGAAAACCTCATATGAACTAACAAAAAAATGGAATGAGCTTGTATGTATTGTGGAGCTGAATACAACTAATTACTTTTTTTATAATATGAACACACTCCATTCTATTTATGATTATGCTTGTATCTTGGCAAATTGTTGTGGGTAAGATGAGAAAGAGATATATGGCTTTGCCCAAGCTTGTGGGTATGATTTAAAAGATTAAATT
The DNA here is from genome assembly GCA_001517045.1 of Pseudotsuga menziesii. NCBI lineage: Eukaryota > Viridiplantae > Streptophyta > Pinopsida > Pinales > Pinaceae > Pseudotsuga > Pseudotsuga menziesii. The sequence continues at coordinate 223,864 of LPNX010901479.1, read as the reverse complement.
CATTACATGCCCATATTGAGTTGCAAGAATGTTAGATGTGAGAGAAATGAAATTTTGAGGGACATGAAATATGACAAGGGTTTGTAGAGAAACATCAATTGCAATAGAGGCTATGGAACCTCAATGGACTACATAGAAAGCCTATAATTTTTATAAAAATGGTATAGAAAATGGGTTGTAGTGAAATCCCTATATTTATTCTCCTTGTGATGAATGAAGGTCTAAAGGTTGAAAAATCATGTATTTCCTATGAACCAACTATGATTTTCACAATGTATTTTCCAACAAATGGACTCTAATAGTGTAAAAAGCAAGTTGGATAAATGTTGTAAATCTTCAAAATCAAAGTATACTTGAAATCCTGATTCTAAAGGATTGATAACTCGCTCTAATATCAATGATATAGGGTTGATTAAGAATGAAAATGAAAGAACGTCATATTACAAAGATAATAGAACATGTAGTATGAAAGATAGAGTATTACAATGAAAACCAAATTATATTAATGAATCAAATGGTGAAAACAATACAAAATATTTAGTATGGTGGTAGTTTATATTTGAGAAGTGATATGATGACTATGCTCATTCACAAAAGACCCATAACAATAGGTTAAAACTATTGTTTGTCATAATCTAAAAAAAAACTAAGACTAAAAATGTCTAATATTAGGAGTTAAAGCGACAAAAGGAATATAGGCCCCAAGGAGGATAGTTGATATGTCAACTTCCTACAGGTGTCACTTTCACATGTAAACTTCATTTTGGAAATTCTTGGACCATTAAAAATCTTGTTTTCATTTCATGTATTTAGTAGGATTTGTTATCATAGACATCCAAGGCGTCAAAATCACACAAAAAAAAAACATGGCAAGGGATTGGAAATGCATCGTAAGTTCAGGGGTTACAAAACTGTTAAAAATTTGATAGGGTTCAATATTTTTTTGATATGGTGTCAATCCCGAATGGACACTTGAACAATGTCTTGAATTTATTCGCCAAGGAAAGTACTTTACTAGGAAGCAAATTAAACATAAGTTTCTCCATCATATGTAGGAACTTAACACAATGGGGACCAATTCTTTGAAGGGGGGGAATTTAATCTAGGTGGCCACTAGAGACTTCTATATCTCAAAAAATAGCCTTAATCCTTGTCATCTACAACAACTTTGTAGACCTTTAATTTACAATACATTTTCTAGGATGATTTTCACTATATGTCCTTCATAAATTATCAAACCCATTAAACACATAGAGCTTGGAATAATATTTTTCAAGGTCCAAAGAGTGTTTAAAATTGGGATTTCATTTGAAAGTTATGGCCGTAGGAAATTGTTGTATCAATCAGCCTCTACAAGGTCTATATTCCTTTGTCCATCTTATCTCCCATGATTAATATTTTTAGATCTTAGGGTTTTGGGCATTATGTTAAAAAGTAGTTTTATGATCTAGATTTATGTGAGAATGAAATGTAAGAATAGTATAGAACCATACAGGAAGATATATTGCAAGGAACATAATGATACAGTTAACACGACTTCTATCAAACAACCGAAATAAAACAAACTATAAAATAAAGCAGTTATAATGGTGGTAGATTATCTATGAGAAGAGATGTGATGACTACACTCATTCATGACAAGATGAATACAAAATAAGGTGGAAAGGGATTATTTATCATAAGCATGAGGGAAAGAACCCTAAACATGCAAAAATATAATCCTAAACCGGCATAAAGTTTGCGGCCACAAGGTGGTCAGTTGGACAATCAATTTCTCGGTGTCATAACTTTTGCATACGATCTTCGTTTGGGGCGCTTGGTAGACTGTTGGAAATATCTATTTGAGGAGTATAGTAGTGGATTAAACACATACAAGAATATAAGGCTTTATTGTAGGCCATTTCTATCCCAAAAAAATTGTTTAGGGCCTCAAAATGGCTCTGGAAGTTCAAGACCCAAAAAACCATAGGAAAACTTCTAGAAAATTGCCAAAATGGAAAATTGTTTTGAGCCAGTGGAATAGGTGGGTGGCTATTGCTATCCATCTAGATAATTTTAATCTCTTATAATGGTATTTTTAAGAATGAATATAGCTATTCAATATCTTCCCAAACATAATATACCATCATTCTAGCCATTTTGTATTGCTATCCAAATTTCATTGTTTTTCACCAGTTGATTCAAAGTAGAATTTGATTTCCACTATAATATTTTGCTTTAAATATTGTTTCTTGTGTTATATATGTAATAGTTTTTTTTATTCCATTTCATTTTCAAAGCAATTTGGACCATTAATACAATCCATTTCTTGGTTTTCAAACAAAAAATTTTCCTTCTAAATACCCCTAAATCTATAGAATCGTAGGACCGAAAACTAGGGGTTTTTCCAACAATTTTCCATGATTTTGAACCCAAAATGACTAAATTCAATAATCATTAAAACATATTAGATTTTGAAAGGAAAGATCATGCTAAGATAAATAAAGGATGGTTTTCCTCTTAGGCCTTCAATATACTTCTAACATTAAGGTATTGACAATTTTGAGTATGTAGAAGTAGTAACCAATGTATGGAAATACTAGGATTTCTTGCCTGGTAGAGGTCCCAACATGATGCTACACCTAGGAAAAGATTTTCAAACCTTTTTCTCTTTATGGTTCAAACAAACCATTCATGACATTAATATTATCATGAGGTATGGTTCTTGATCATGCCTAAACCTCCATATTCTTTTTGAGTTTATCATAAATTCTAGATTACCCCATGGAAGAAATTCCCCTAGAATTACACGTGCATAATAAATTTGTGAGATTTTTTCAAACATCAATAGGATTTTTTAAATAGAACCTAACACATTGATTAGTAAACATAGCAATCATTGAAATAATAGATACAATTAACATAGTTCTCAAATAAGAAAATGGAAGATTATGGTTAGGGGTTTTAATGTGCAAAGGTTTCTCACGTATTTTTTGGAGTGGTTTTCTTTATGTCATATGTTTTGTCTCTCGAAGTTTTTCTAGATTTTCTATTCATTAGTCTTAAATATGGAGGAAAAAGTGGTGGATTATGAAATTATCACAAATTTGGGTGTATATTTGCCTCCAACAAAGAAGTTTAGGGTCAACATTCTAGAGCTCTTCGTGAGACTTTGAGTATAGTCTCCCCTCCTATAGTTAATTCCTTGGGGTTTGTTCCTATTGGTTTGCGAGACAAAGTAAGATTTGTCCATAATGAGCATCAATCTAGTAAAAAAATGACTATTGCACCCAAATGCTCCCTCATAATGTTCTTTCTGACTCTTCCCCACATCTAAATCAGTCTCCGGTTTCACTTGATAATGGTCAAAAAAGTTTAAATTTTGGATGAAAAAGGTGCATTTAGAAGTAGATGGGTAAATCCATAATGGTAGTGGGGGGAGACATGAAAAATGAGGAAATATTGGGCTACATGGACAGAGACTTGGCAAGCAGGTTTTGTAGTAAGTTTGCTCAATTGGATGCTCTGAAACCTTCATTTTCTGCCAATTGAACTCCACTCATAGGTTATGATCCAAAGGTGCACATCTTGTCTCACATATGGCTTTGTTTCTTCCTTAAGAATAAGGAGGACACAAAAGTTATACTCATTCATAATTGGTCATGGGAACCTTATGGTCTAATTATGAAGCAGTAGGATGTTGGATTTTATATGGATCAGGAGCCGCTCACTTCCTAGAAAGTATGGGAAATTTTACTAGGTTTACCCCTTCCTTTTGAGATCCTTATCACTATGGGAAATAAATTAGGATCCTTCATATCTTTGGAAGGAAATTGGGAGATGAAGGAAGATCGTCGATGTGCAAGGATTCAAGTGGAGCTTGACCCTAGAGATGGATTGATATCAGAGATAGAGATCATTTTAGGTGCCACGACTTGGTTACATAAAGATGATTATTGGAGGTTTTCTTTCTATTACTTTTATTTCCATTTGGTGGACCTTGTAGCAACCAATTGTCCTCATCTTATCCAGTGTCAATATCAACCAAAGAAGATTTGGATTAAGAAAAAAGTTGCGAAGAACATTCCCAGTAGTGATCCTCTCCTTATGGAAGTTGTTGATGTGGGTTCCCTTCAAAATCCAAGAAAAAAACTTGAAAGATATGGATTATTTGTGGATCCTTCCTATTCAGATGCCTGAGTCTCTAAATCTAATAATTATAGTTCCCTTTTTCTCTGAAGGCAGATTCGATCTTTGGCTCGTCTTAAGTCAAGCAAGGTTACGATTTACACCCTAGGGTGGTAATACGAGTGTGAAGTAGAGAGGAGAGTATTAGAATTTGAATGCCATTTAGATCTTCAAACATATAGTTCTAATAATGTTTACAGTAAATGGAGAATGAATATACAAACTAAACAAAACAAACCACACAAGAAACGGACAAGTATTCCTCATGAATTTACAGTATCATTCACAATAATAATATCCGGTGTTACAATAGTTTACATAGGAAAGAATTCGAATGCATGGGGTAGCAATTCAAATATCCCAATTGGATATGACTGTATCTAACTGAATCTCTAACTCATGGTCTCTCAATCAATATCGGAGTCCAAAATCAACTCCCGGATGTCCAACCAACTCAAACAATCAATGGCAGCTAGTTAACTCAGTGCAACTAAGTGTGGTAGGTGGGCAAAGGCACCTACTCCACATGCATCCATGCATTATCCATGCAAGACATGCGCTAGCTAACTATTTGTGAACTAACTAAAAGTAATTGGGGGCTAACTAGAGGCTAACTGAGACTAACTAGTACTAACTCCAACTAACTGAATTAGGTTGGTGTCGGGACTCCCAATGGCTCCTAAAATGCAGGGATTGGTCTAGGAGGCACCCAAACTGATGCATGCACATGCAGTAAGTAGAATTTAACCTATAGCAGTGTTCCCCACACTCCAGTGACTGGTACATGTGGCTCCATTAGGTCAAGTGGATCCAATTAATTAATTAAGGTTCCTAAGTTAGGTAAAATTAATCTAATAGACATTTCACTAAGGGAAGATTAATAATCCTAACACCCCCCCTGAATCCTAACTTGGACAACTGTGGGCCCTGGTAACAAGACCATAGGTCGCCCAAATACAATCTAAAATATAGTAAAAAAATGTTTCTTAATACAACCGAGGAAACAGGGGAAACCCCCCCCCCCTCAAAATAAGCAGGAAAATAGAAATCTTCAAGCTATCTTTAGAATAAAGAAGATTCCTCCTTAGAAAAATAACTTGAGCAAAACACTGCTGCAAAATTGCAGCTCTATGCAGCAACATGGTCCATCAGTGGACCTCTCAATGTACTTCTGAATCGATGACTCTGTTTGTCTCTTCTTGATGGTGAAGGTAGGGAATGATCAATTTTTTGCTTATGTGGGTCATGTAGCTGATCATTCGCCATCATCAAGTAGCACCGACCTGGAACTTTGCTGCACCATACTGTAGAGAGTGAATCTGTGAGAGATAGTGCAGCATGCTCATTCTAATACAGGGACCTTATTCTTCTTCTGTCTTCTGGATCTCCAGCACCACTTCCAGGTGCATCAATAATATTTTGAGCCCATCTGGATTTAGGCTTCTCATTAGGAATAGGTACTAGATCTGGATCTAGAATCTCTTGAGATTCAGTCTCAATAACAGGATCATGTTGAATGTGATCTTCTTCATCTGAATCTGAAACCTATAGCACATTATCATCATCATCAAAAATAGGTGGACAAATAGTTATACCTTCCTTTGTTGCTGGAGGAGTACCATGTAGCTGATCTTCTTCGAACTAGACACTTCTTTTAATGAATCATATTCTAGTTGCAACCTCTATCAGTTTGTAAGCTTTTGCATCTTCTACATATCCCAGCAGAATGCATTTGCCACTTTGGGCTTGGAAGGCCTTCCTCTTTTCAAGTGGTATTCTGGCCCAAGCTTTGGAGCCAAAAACTCTCAAATGAGAGACATTGGGCTTATACCCATGCAGTGCTTCGAATGGAGTGACCCCAACCACTGACTTATGGGCCACCCTATTCTATAAATATGAACCACATTTTACTGCTTCAACCCAAAGAGAAGGAGGTAGATGCTTGGCATGGAGAAGGCATGTTTCCATCTCTTTCAGTGATCTATTCTTCCTCTCAGACACACCATTCTACTGTGGTGTGTATGGAACTGAGTGTTCCATTCGAACCCCCTCTGATTCACAGAAACTCTGGAAATTTCTTTTGATTTACTCTCCTCCCTTATCAGATCTTATTGACTTGATATTATTATTGAAATTGTTCTCAACCATAGCTTTAAAAACTTTAAAAGTATCAAAAACTTCTTATTTTTGTTTCATGAAGTAGATCCAATAGTACCGTGAACAATAATTAATAAAGGTGAGGAAGAATATGCAACCATTAATGGATCTTGTGGACATAGGTCATGCTACATCACTATTTATCAAATCAAGTGTAGAGGCAGCTCTATGTGTCTTCCCAACATCATACTTCTTTTTTGGATGCTTACCTACCAAGCAACCAGCACATACTCCATCGGAAGTTTGGATGGCGGGAAAACCTTCAACCATTTTATCATTTTGAAGTAGCTTCAGATATTTGAAATTGAGATGGCCAATTATCTCATGCCAAATCTTGCTGGTGTTGTTAGCATGAGACAATAAAGCTGTAGGAGGAGAAACAGGCAAGAAATGTGAGAACTCGTAAGCTTTGGTATAGTGATTTGCAATACCTTTCGCTACAAGTAGTCCAGTGGATTTTTCTATAATCTCAATTGATTCTGAATCGAATGTAACTATCTTGGGAGAGCCTGTATGAGTCATCTGGTAAACAAACAATGGGTTAGCAGCAAGGGAGGGCACATATAAGACATTCTTGAACTCACCATGCTTCGCTCAATCTGAGCCCCTTCCTTCTACTGGAATGTGGGAATCATCTCCCATTTTGAATGTTTAGCCCCTTTGTTAGTGAGAGGGTAGAGAAGGATTCTTTGGAAGCAACCATGCGATTGGAAGCTCCAGAATCTATTATGTATGCTGAGTATGGAGATATATTTTCTTTCAAAGCATGACACCTTTCAATATCTTCTATTTGTGGTTCTTCATCAGGCTTCTTTGCTCTTGGGGAAGCAATGTTATGCTACTTGAGAAGAGCTGACATTTCATCAATTTCTTTCCTCATACAATGATCTTCAAGATGGTACCCCTTTTCACAATAAGTACATAACTTCTTTTCAAACTTCTTCTTCTTAGAGTCGGAGGCCCCTTCAGAAGTTTGCTAATTTTGTTTAGGCTTTGAATCAGCTGCCTTTGGATCCTTCTTCTTTAATTTCCCCTTTGCTTGTGCTTTGGAAGATTCATAAACTAGGAGAGATTTATCTTTGGAGGTCTTGATGACTCCCATTCTCATCAACTTGTATTGCTCCTTCATTAAGGACTCGGAAAAATAATCTAAGTAAGGAACCTTCCAATTAAGAAAGCTTTATCGCTTGGAATGAAATATGGAAACAAATACAGAATACTTAGGGCCTAGTTTGCTGAGTATGGAAAGGACATTATGCTCATCCTTCCACTCTATCCCGCACTATCTGTACTAGATTACTAGAGACTTGAATTTAGTAAATAATTGCTCAATAGTCTCGAAACTGTTGGGATGTAAAGATACCAACTCATTCTCTAGAATGTGTCCCCAAAGATAATCTTGTTTGTTAAGCAAGCTATCAAGCTTATCCCATGATTCTCTGGGAGTCCTCAATCCTTCTAGATGGAATAGGAGATCTCTGGATATATAAGTACACAAGTACCAAAATGCTTCATCACAACGGTTCAAAAACTTGTTTTGTTCTACCGACTGATGAGGCTCGGGATCCCATCCATGTATGATCATGTGGTATCCATGCTTGCGCAAATCCAGTTGCATATCAATCCTCCAATAAAGATCATTGGAAGTTGTGAGGATCCATGCTTCAGTAGTTTGAGAACTCATAATTGCTCCGGATGGAAGTACTGCAAAACTTCACACAAGCTACGTAGCACCTGTCAATTTCACTGCAATAACACACTAAAACATATGAAATGTTAGAATCATGATTTTCCTCCTGGCATGAACATGTTTTTAGGGTCCATCATGCCCTCTCCACTACTCTGAATAAATCCAGAGCTAGCAAATTATCATAGGGGACTTCTGTGGAAACCCAGCTACTTCTGATGTTCGATGGGAAGAAACAAGCATGAAACCTGCCTAAGAAGGATTTGATACCATATTAGAATTTGAATTCCATTTAAATATTCAAGAATATATTTCTAATAATGTTTGCAATAAATGGAGAATGAAGATACAAACTAAACAAAACAAACCACACAGGAAACGGACAAGTATTGCTCAGGAATTTATAGTATCAATCATAATAATAATATCTGGTGTTGCAATAGTTTACATAGGAAAGAATTTGAATGCATGGGGTAGCAATTCAAATCTCCCAACTGGATATGACTGTATCTAACTGAATCTCTAACTCGTGGTCTCTCAATCAATATCAGATTCCAAAATCAACTCCCAGATGTCTAACCAACTCAAACAATTAGTGACAGCTAGTTAACCCAATGCAGCTGAGTGTGGTAGGTGGGCAAAGGCGCCTACTCCACATTCATCCATGCATTATCCATGCAAGACATATGCTAGCTAACTATTTGTGAACTCACTGAAAGTAAATGGGGGCTAACTGAGACTAACTCCAACTAACTGAAGTAGGTTGGTGTCAGGACTCCCAGTGGATCCTAAAATGTAGGGATTGGTCTAGGAGGTTCCCAAACTGATGCATGCACATGCAGTAAGTGGAAATTAACCTCTAGTAGTGTTCTTGAAACTCCATTGACTGGTACATGTGGCCTCATTAGGTCAAGTGGATCCAATTGTACTAGTGGACTCAATTAATTAATTAAGGTTCCTAAGTAAGGAAAAATTAATCTAATAGTCACTTGACCAAGGGAAAACTAATAATCCTAATAGGGAGGCCTTGCGCAAGATGATTCACTTCACTCGAGAGATGGTGAAAAATCCTTTCTATATAAATCACAACATAAGGAGGTCTTGGATATTAAACAAGGAAAACAAGATATTTTTTCAAGGTCCCTTGTAGGAGGAAAAGTCCCTAAAAGGGGTGCCATGAAGATTTTTCTTTTAATGTGAGTGGGTTAGAGGGAGGCCTTAAAATAATAACCTTCAAAAGACTCACTAGAGTGTTGTGTCTAGACATTATTCTCATTCAGGAAAACTATTATTGCAGGTGATAGAGCTTCGGTAGCTATAAAACCCTTTTCAAAGGACTAGTCATTTATTACATTGGATTTAGAGGGCCTTTCAAGTGGGTTTTTGTCCACCTAGATTCCAGGTTTAAAAGCAGTGTCTTCATTGTCATCTTAGTTTTCCATTTCAGTGGATCTTGCAGATAAAGATTTAAATATTGTTATTAGGGTTATAAATGTATATGGTCCCAACTATGGTAGGCATGAAAATTAGGAAGCCTTAGAGGCTTTCATCCTTCTCAATTTTCCTATGAAAATCATGGGTGGGGACCTAAATTTTACCAAGTCAATATGTGAAGAGTGGGGGGACAATCCTCGTCAAGATCCTCTAGCCAACAATTTTAATTCCTTATTGGGCGCTCATAATCTTGTTAATGTGGAGCCCATTAAGAGTGTTCTAATGTGGAGTAATTTTCATTGCAAGAATGAGGTTGTCTCCAAAATATTATACTATTTCGTAATATTTGAATATTTTTTGTACCGAAATCTTCTCATTTCCTCGTTGGTGGAAACGGGAGGTCTTTCAGATCATATTCCAATTCTCCTCAAGCTAGAATTGGGGGTCCCCAAACCTTCTGCACTGATAAAATTTAATCCACTTTCATTAAAGGAGGAGGAATTATGCAAGATGATTAACGAAGTATGGGTCCTCTAACCGAGATCCCATACTCTCCCTTCATACAACAGTTAGCTAATAATCAATACAAAGTTAGAGATGTCTCAAATAAGTGGGATAAAAAATATAAGGATGCATGTTGTGCATATTAAAGAATGTGGAGGAGGAAATCAAACATTTATATGAAGAAAGATCCTCCGGGATTCCCTCTGGGAAACATATAGACTCTCTTTAAAAAAAAATTAGAGGCCAGGCACCACGAATTGCTAGAAAAGGAGGAGGTCGAATGGAGTTTGAAAATTCAAGCGACATGGATCTTAGAGGGAGATAATAACACTATTTTTCCACCGTTATGCTAATTATCAGAAAAGTATCAATATTATATAGGAAATTAATACTCAATCTGGTGAGAAAAAGACAGGTTTCAAGGATATTTATACTAAGGTGGTGTGGCATTTTAATCTTATTTTCTCGAATTCTCTTAGTTTCCCTATTCAATAAATTATTCAAGTGTTGAATTCTCTTCCTAGATTAATATCAGAAGACATGAATGAATCTCTAATGGGGGAAGTTACCAAAGCAGAAGCTCTTAGCACTTTATCTTCCTTGAAAAAGGGGAAGATCCTCGATCATGATGAGTTTATGGTTGAATTCTACCTAGGTTTCTATGATCTTATCAAATTTGATCTGTTGAAATCCATTTGAGAGCCACAAGAGTCTCGGAAATTTATAGGAACTTTCAATTCCACCCACATCGCTCTTATTCCAAAGAATCAATTCTCATCTTCCCTTGATTTCTTCAGACCTATTTCTTGTTGTGATGTCATCTACAAACTAATTTCATAGATAATTGCTCAAAGATTATATCTGGTATTCAAAACATAATTTCCAAAGAACAATTTGGTTTTATTTATCATTGTCAAATCCATGACATGGCCTCACTAGCGCAGGATTAAGGCCTCCATTTTATGCATCAATCAACTTTGCACTAAAAGTTTACCTTTCAAAAGCATTCAATCATGTGAGTTGGATGTTCCTGAGACTTATTCTTCTTAATCTAGGTATGTATAGTAACATGGTCAGCTAGACATTGGGGTACATTCAGTCGGTATCTTTCTCAATTTTAATTAATGGTTCTCCTTATCACTCTTTCTGAGCTTCTCGTGAGATCAAACAAGGTTGTCATTTATCTCCATTTCTATTCCTTCTCATTATAGAAGCCTTAAGTAGATTAATCATGCAAGATAAGATCTCTAGGGAATTTGGAGGATTTTCCATTGACGTCAATGTTGTTCCTTTGCATATACTTTTCATAGATGATTATCTTTTCATGGGAAAGCGAACGGTGAGATAAATTCACACCTTGAATCATATCCTTAACCATTTTTCTTCAGCAACATGTATGATTATACATAAGGAAAAGTCTTGTATCATTTTTAGTAATGTTCTCGATGACATCATTGGTCTTGTAGGCACTCTTGTGCCTTATCTATTCAAAACTTTCTTAGAGGGGTTCAACTACCTTCGTTTTCACCTAAAACCCATCGCTTACAAATTTGGAGATTGTCTTTGGTTGTATAAAAAAATTGAAAGACGTATCTTTGTTTGGGATAATAGGATGCTATCATGAAGAGAAAGAAGAGTGGTACTCATCAAATCTATTCTGGAAGCTACCCCAGTCTATTGGACTTATATCGCTTAAGTTCCTAAAGGTATTCTCTGCAAAATATGTAAAAAAAAAATTTAGTATCTTTAGGTTGGTAATAAGGATGCGGATGGACTACCTTTGGTAAAATGGTCGAAACTTGCCTTACCCAAGGCTCTTGGAGGGTGGGGATTTAAAAACATTTACACCTTCAGTCAATCTCCAGAGAATCATAGCTCATGGAGGTTTAACCATCACTCAAAATTGCAAGGAAAATCATCAAAGCCAAGTATTTGAAGAAATTATCTATAGAAGAATGGTACATGAATATACGTAAGAATTCTAAGAACAAATATATTGGTTTGAAGGAAATGGTATCAGTGGACTACATGAATGATTGGTTATAGGGTGAAAGTATGTATAGGGGAATACCTGTAGATAAGAGCTAATAAAAATTTCAAATGTCTCCTAACCTTCTCAATAAATTGAATCTTCATAACATTTTCACTCTCTCGTATGCCAAAGCTCAAATCCCTCATCTTTCCTTCCCTTTAGGGAGGATCTTATCCTAGGAGATTAATCTCTTCAGAGAAGATGATTTAGAATGGGAGGCTTTCATTACTTTCTTATGTTATAACCACATCCGTCTCTCAAAAGATTCTTTAGACTCCCTAGCATGGTTGAAAAACTCGATATCAAGTGAATTCACTGTGAAACTCAGATATAAATCCATTATGGAACATAGGTTGCGCGAAGAAAAATTATGGTGGTGGGAATTTGTGTGGAATATTGCAGGTCCCTTAAAGTGTAAAATCATGCTTTGGTTAGCTCTAAGTAGGAATCTTCTTTTATGGGATTTTTTTTTTGAAAAAAGGTTGGGATGGCCCCAACAGATGTCATCTTTGCAAATCTAATGTTTAATCTTTTTTCTCGTCTTTTTGTTTTGTGCCCTTACACAACTCAGGTGTAGGTGATCACTGCGAAGGGATTAAAGCCAAAGATATAGTGGACAATTAAGGCCTCGCTGGAAGAAAATGTCAAATTATGGTTTCAGGATGTTGTAGTTTTAAAGTTTAAATCTCTCCTTGATGTCACGTCCCCACCCCTCATCTCGACGATGGAGAGGATGCGACCAACAATAGCCCCATGAATTGGATTAAAAACATAACAGATGCATAAATCATTAACATGCATTAAGTATAAAACATGCAATATACAACGGAAGCAATAACATCCATTCAAGCATTCCACCCATTCGTAATAATTCATAAGAAAGTACAAATGCAAAGATAAAGTACACAAGGATACTTATCTTGAAATAAGCTTGTCCCGCAACTAGCTACGTTGCTGCAACGTTCCACCCAACCGTAGGCTAGTGTGCTCATCATTCTCTGAGCATCACTGCCACCCCCAAGTTCGGCATGATTCCACAAGGCACTAGGGAACAACATGCTCACTCAAAGCCAAAACCATACATCCACAGTCAAGCCAACGCACTGTTGGGTTCCACATATTGTCCAACCAAGCCAATAAGTAATTGGGTTTTTCAGGCTGCTAGGGAAACTAACCAATGACACATGGGTCCCTTGGACTTACCTAGCCAAGCAAATTTACCTCAACACATAGTCCATCCATTAACAGATAGATCCTTGGACTTACCCAACCAAGCCAACCTGCTAGTCAAGCAAGGACAACAATTTAACATATGGGTATCATCAAAACGTACATGGGAAACCAAAACAGAATGGCTGAGGGGAAACAACCCAGCAAGGGAAAATACATTTTTAGAAAATGTTCTTACGCATTGGGGAGGCCATTCGATCACCATAAACCCCCAAGTCAAAATCCAAACTCAAAAAACGTCCCTAAGCATTGCCGGAGCAAAAACGACCATCATTCACACCCAACTCGGGAGATCTTGGTTCCCTAACCACTGAGAAACAAAAAAACGAATTTATGGGTATGGAATAGTGAGGAAAACCTCAGGAAATCATGGGGAAAATTCCCAACAAGCTCAAATTCCTGAGGAATACCAAAAACGATCTATTGAAACCCCCAAAACATGAATCATTGCTGCACATTCACTAAAAAAACAAAAACAGAATTTCCCAGCTATGGCAATGAGGAAATCCACAGCAAAAATGCCCAGGGAGGATCCCAACCACTGAGCATTTCCCAAATCGAATTCCCATCCATGGGAAAAATGAAGGAAAACAACAAAAACATAAGGGAGAATGCCCCAGCTATCTCCAGCTACGTGAGGAAGCAAACGCATGGGTGAATAATGGCTTGGGAAGGCATTTCCCAGCATTTACTTGATCAAGAAGCCAAGAAAATGTTTTTCAAAAATGGGTAACTCCCCAAATTCGAAATTTACCCCCATACCTTTCCCATCCCAAGGAAATAACTTCCTTCACCAATTTTAGATGACTGGGCATAAAAGACAAAAAGGGTGGCTGACAACTTGATGGGTTTTCCCTTTGACATTTGTCCTTTTACCCATAGGATCAAAGGTTTGAATAATTCCCCCTCCCTATTCCTTGTGAAAGCATGCCCCCATCTCTTTAACATTGTGGCGCGTAGCTTGTCGTGGTATTTTTATTAATGTAGCATTTTACATGGTGTCTCAAACACATTATGCCTGGCTAGCACATAAACCATCGACATCAATTTTAATCGCCGATACATAAGACACTAAATCCATGGTGGGGCCTTTTCCTTGAGCTCCACACCATGATTTAATACAATATTTACCATTTAATACCATGGGTTCAAAACTGGGGTGTTACACCTATAATCTTTGTGTATGTCATTTGTTGGGAAAGAAATGTTAATATATTTAGGATGTGGAAATTCCTATTGTATCTCTGCTGGTATAATATTAAAAATTACTTAAGAACACAAATTGGATCCAAAAATACCCAAGTAGCATATTCTTGTGATTCTGACATTAGACTTGGAGACTCCTTGGGGTTTATTTGACGATGCTAATCAAGGAAATGCCGCAGTATGTGGGATAGGAGTAGTTTTCTTTGCCAATCCTTCTCATTATTTTCTTATAAGATATGTGTTGGCCAGCAGGGTGAATATGAAAGCAAAATTTGCATCTATCTGGACATTACCTCACTTTGTCAATCTCAAATAATTGCGCAAGTTAAAAGTACTAGGTGATGCTAAGGTTGTTACCGACTATGCCAATAACAAAATCGAAGTTATAAATGTCAGGATGGAACATATTCTTTCGGAAAATTGAAGTTCCATACAAAATTTTGAATGGACTTGGTTCCTCCATGTTTATCATGAGATCAATAGTAAAGAAGATGTGCAACCAAAAGAGACCCTTTCTTTGCAATCCGGCACATTCAGCTTCTCGGAATTCGCTAACAACAAGGAAATTCATGAAAAGTATTTTCACTATTTCTAAAAATTAATGGTTTCTTGAATATGACTAGTTTATGTGATGAAGCATCATTCATTTTGTTCTTTATTTACAGTGACAACAATGGCCAGTAAAGGCATTATATAGTTCATGTTTTGAAGATGATGTGAATAACTATAAAGGATATGTTATTAGGAAATGTCTTGTTTATGAACAATTAACAATTTGACTCCTTTTTGTAAGGGTGCTCAGTACTGGAAAAATATGGAATGTATTTTGTAGAAGAAGGTAATCTAATTGGGTTTTTATAAATCTTGATCAGTTCGATTGGACAATACAATGTATATTCATATGAATATAGTGATTTTTTTTCTAGAAAAAAATAACATAGTTGCTAAAAATAGAAAGTTTATAAACCATTTATCAATAATTTTATAAACCCTCTACACTACTACCTTGCATTGATCAATAGGAGAAGCATGAAAGGAAAGCATGTACTAAGTGACTATAATACCTAACCTTGTTAAATCTATGACAAACCTAGATTGCAAGTCAATTTGGAATCAATCACTAACTCAATATAAATAATTACCTTTTGAGCCATTGGATATTTAATCCCATAATTTTGTAGAAGGTATCCAAACATTCAGTTGTATTGTCTCTAGATGTTTGAAATTCCAGGATAATGAGGAAAGAGTTTCTAGTTGAATTCCCATTCTCCAATTGGATTATGATTCCCTTAATGAGACCCATTCCTATCTTATTACACAAAAAATATCTGAGATCTTCTACAACCATTACATACAAGGCCAAAGTGAGATAGGACAACATCCTTCGACTTCTCTCTATCAATGGAAAATTAAGTAAATCCATCACTAAACAACATACGAACGACTTTAATAATGGAGGAGACGAAGTGTAAGGCATTCCTCGTTGCAAGGATAACTATGCACTCAAACCTATCATATTTGTTTCCTACACAACAATAGCATTATCTAAGATCCATGTTTTCCCTCAATGGAGTATGTCTACTACAACCTGGTTATATTGGGTAAGATATGTTGTATGCACAAGGTTATGGATTTGGCCAATATTTTATAATAACAATAACCATAACAATAACAATATTTTAAGGTCACAATCTACCTATACATGAAATTGATGTATGCAACTATTATTCAAAGTAATTAGCCTCTAAAACATGATTAACTCAAGGATCCATTTCTTGGGGGTCAATTTGATGTTGGAACAATAGGTTTTGCTAGTTCGTAACATCTTTAGATCTTCTGGAGACATGTGGTTGGTTGGTGATGGCTAATTAGAAGATTAAACTAAATGGTGTATTGGTTGATCGACGAATGGGATGACAAGGCTCTTGACTAGTCAAATTGACCAACTATCTAACCAACTGACTAGTCGAACAAATAGAACATAACTATCGACTATGGAACAAACATGGAAGATTTCTAGGAGGCCATGATGTGCTATGGGTCAAATATGTGGACACATTCTTCCACGCTTTAATGGATTTTGTTGCATCTTAGAGCTATAAAATGATGATTCAATGGATCATGTAAAGTGATATAGAAGTAAATATGATGTGTGAACAATGCATTTTGATGTATTGTCATTATGTGCTTAAGTTCTAAAACAATGTCTTCAGACACCTTCTCTTCTTAAAATTTCTTAATTCATTGATTTAGCTCCCTAGTTTCTCCAACATTGTACCCGAGTTGTGGGTTTGAGACACAACATGTAGTCTACAAGTCTTTTTTGAGATGTCATATAGACACATTCTATTGAATCAGATCTAGTTTTGAATGACTCTGGGTTTGAACTTGTAGAAGTATCAATGATTAGATTGATAGATCAACATTGTGGCTTCCAAGCAAGAACATTTGATCTTAAACGATCACAACCATGAAATTTGGGCACAAGATATGGAGAATTCATTGCAAAGTAAGGCTCTTTAGTAGTTTAAGAACACCACAATTCTAGATTTGAACAATGGTCATCAAAAGTTCATTCTTAATGGGAGGAAGGATGAGGTTGTAGGAGTAAATACCACCTACATTTCAAGAGAGATTCACTTTCATGCAAGTAGTATTGATTGTCCTCATTATGTCTAAAAAAAATGAAGGGTCTATTTGACAAAATCAACGAAATTCAGGTCATGTGGATTGAGAAAGAGTTGATCTCTCTGTATATTATCTCCTTTAAGGATTGAGGAATACTTAGCTTGAATGTCAAGGAATTACAATTGAAATTCAGACAAATTTAGTCAGCTATCTGATCGACTAACTATTTGAGAAAATAGAACATAACTATCAACTATGGCACAAACATGGAAGATTTCAAGGATGCCATGATGTGCTATGGGCCAAATATGCGGACACGTTCTTCCACGCTTTAAGGGAGTTGGTTACATCTTGGAGCTATAAAATGATGATTCTATGGATCGTGTAAAGTGAGATAGAGGTAAATATGATGTGCGAACAATGAATTTTTAAGTGTTGTAATTATTTGCTTAAATTCTAAAATAATGTCTTTAGACACCATCTCTTCTTAAAATTTCTTAACTCATTCATTTAATTCCCTAATTTCTCCAACATTGTACCGGAGTTGTGGGTTTGAGACCCAACATGTAGTCTACAAGTCTTTTTTGAGATATCATCTAGACACATTCTATTGAATTGGATCTACTTTTGATTGAATCTGGGTTCTGACTTGCATATGGTATCAATGATTAGACTTATAGATCAACATTGTGGCTTCCAAGCAGGAACCTTTGATCTTAAATGATCACAACCATGAAATTTGGGCACAATATATGGAGACTTTGTTGGAAAGTAAGGCTCTCTAGTAGTTTAAGAACACCACAATTCTATATTTGAAGAACGGTAAAAAAAAATTCATTCTTGACAATAAGAAGGATGAGGCTGTAGGAGTAAATACCACTTACATTTCAAGAGAGTTTCTCTTTCATACAAGTAGTATTGGTTTTCCTCATTATGTCTAGAAAAAATGAAGGGTCTATTTGACAAAATCAACAAAATTCAGGTCATGTGGATTGATAAAGAGTAGATATCTCTAGATATTCTCTACCTTTAAAGGATTGAGGAATACTTAGCTCATTTCAAGGAATTATAGTTGAAATTCAAACAAATCCTCATGAATCTAAAATCCCCCTAGTATTATGTTATACATTTCCTGCTAGTTAGGCATCCCAGAAAGAAGATGGTAAGGACTATACTCTTGATTCCTTCTATGGTTCATTGATTAGGGTAGATGATAAATTGCTTCATAAATGCCAATTAAGTATTATGTAGCAAACCCATACATTGAAGGGAAAATATCGATAGAATTATAGAGAAATAAATTGACAAGGTAACCCAAAGAAAGGTTGAGAGTGCGTCAACTTCATGGATAAGAAAAAAGGACGGTGAAACAACTGAGAAGGATAATGAGAATAATACATGTCATTATTGTGTGAAATTAGGACATACAGAGACGAATTGTTGGAATGATATCAATGATATGGAAGAGAAATCCAGGAAACTTGTAGCTAACATGTTGACTAGATAATCAACTAGTGCGCAACATCGAATTTTAAAAGATATGGAACATAATTATAATTTTTTTATTAGTTATTCTCAATATCTACATTCCCATGAGTCTCAACATGAGTGGATAGTTGACTCTAATTGCACCCATCATGTGGATAAGAAGATTCCCTCTTTTCATTTTTAAGTTGAGATGAAGAAGAAGAAGAAAAATGCAGTAGATGACTATGCACCTACTCTTGCTAGATGTGGTAATATTGAATTTCAAAATGATGTAATCATCAATGTATATCATGTAACCAACCTAAGTGCAAAATTGTTGTCAATACCTCAACTTACCCAACCGAGTAAGAAGGTTGAATTATGATCCAAATGGTTTGTTATGAAAGACATACAAAATTGGGAAATCATATTTGAAGGGTTCATTAATACCAGATATGGACTCCACAAGTTCCATGGTTATCACAAGAGAGATACATAATCAGTTGAAATCATAGTTTAGACTGACGACTACAACATAATTTGGCATGAATGACTTGGAAACTTAATGTTAGGATTCCCAATAGGGCAGACATGCACATTGGCTAACATAAAGCCAAATAAATAAATAAAAGATAGATAATCATGCATTGCATTTCTCATTAACAAATGCACATATAAATACAATGAGAGTGACCCTTGCATTCATATTTTCGAGTCTCTTGGACTTCTAAAGATGACTCTTCAAATTCACCTAACTCGATGCATTGGGTCCAACAATAACCCCCTTTATCCAAAGGGGTGTATAGCAGTCCAAGCATAGAGTTGAGATATTGAGTAGGAAAGTTATTGGTTGAAGATGTTATTTGAATCAATGGCTAGTAGAGGGGTGGACATCTTTTAAAGGGTTTCGTATTTTTGTTTTGGTCGTACATATTCAATAGTTACAAAATTGGGTGATGTCCCAATATTGTATGGTGCACTTATTTAGTGATCGAGCCTCCTATGACCACCAGTATTAAGACAAGCTTAATAATAATTTTGTTAAGTTATAAAACTCTATATAGATGGTTAATACTCATTTCCTTTGAGCATTCATTATGGATGTTGATTTTGTTTACTATGTATATTTTGGACAATTGAACTTATATCACTTGATCAATATGTATCGACTAAACCCTGGATAATAGTTTTTCCAAACTTATTGACCTAGATTGTTGTTCTTATATTAATGAATTGCATGTTGTTTATGTTTCTTATTAATGTTTTGAAACAATATTTCCCTTCCTCTAGTTATTTATTTATGTTACATAATCAAACTTGCATTGTATGATGGCATAAACCATCATTATTAAAAGCGTGGGGTTTTCGACCCATTTATGCGGTGATTGTGATTTCTTCTATTTTGCTCAATGAATGTTTAAACAACAACCCCAATCTTCTAGATGGAATTATAATTAGTTGTTAATGCAATTTATCGTAATTAGAAACAAACTTCTAACCTTTGTAGAAAACATCTACGGCCTTATTTGTTTTGATTTGTGAAATTCATAGTGATTAACATTGTATTGTTCTAGTAAAACCCTCAACTTTTGAGGCTAGGTCTTTTCTCTCTTTTCTTGTCATAGTAGTGAAGTACTACTGAATGTTTAATAATTCATATTGTCTTCTCTATGTTTTTCTATTTGAGACAATATATTTAGATGTATATTTTTCAGTAAGCTTTTCTTCGATAGTTTAGGGTAATAAAGACAAACCTTCTACGATTATTTGGTTGATTTCCCTACCTCTGTATAAGAAAGATATAGTAGTATTATATTTAAATAGTTAAATAAAAAATTTCTATAAACATTCTATTAACAATCTATCTATACAAGATAGCCATGACAACGTTCTAGAAGTTTTTTATCTTACTTCTACAGAGTAATTAAAAAAAATCCAACATTTATAGCATAACAAAAGAAGTTATTTGTTCCTTAACTGTAGAAGCAAAAAGTAATATAAAGTTCAGGAAACTATTTGCTAATGTTTTTTTGTAATTTCATTCTATACTATGAATGAAAATCTCTTCTTCTTCTTCTTCTTCTTCTTTTTCCTTTTTGCATAGATTAAATAGAACTTCATTGTCTATCATTGAGAGAGT
>LPNX010901479.1:158170-202796 GCA_001517045.1 Pseudotsuga menziesii | reverse complement strand
CCCCCCCCCCCCGATGAACCAAGCAATCTAGAGGACAATAACTTAAGGAAAATGCATTTTATCTATGAGATTTATTATTGCATACTAGTCACCGGGTCTTCTTTACCATCCCTTTGGATTATATTTTCAACATAAACCTTTTTCCCACAATTATATATTTCAAACTGCATTGCTTTTCATGGCCATTGAGTACTCAATAGATTCTAGTTGAGCCTTCTTGCGACCTAAATTCATTGCCTCCTGCAATACCCTCTGGTCCACTCTTCTTTATGTTAATGCAATAGTTAATGAAAAGGATCTATTTAGATTTTGGTTATTCTTCATTTAGAGAAAAATTCAGGAGTTTCTTCTTCCTTTTAGTCATTTTTTTTATATTTCATAATTTATTATTATCTTTTCTTTTATTAAAAGAAGTAGTTAGGGTTTCCTTTAATTTTCTTTTATTCTTAAATCACCTAAATCTCAACTTCAATTTCATTTTTTTTAAGTAAGATGGGACCTTTCTATTACCGCTAAAAAAAGGAAGAAATATTTACATACTCCTGACCCCTAAAACATGAGGCCAGGCATTGGCCCTGCAACCATAAAAGGAAGGTAAACAGAATAGCCTAGAGAGAAAGGCGAACAAGCATAAGAGCATCCCAGCCTTTCAACTTGGGCGCTCGATCATGCAAACAGACCAAAAAAGTAGAGCTGTAGAAAAACATGAAATTTCATAACAAAGAGACCTAAACATGAACAGACCAAACACCACCAAAATAGACCCATGACGAGGAGAGAACTAGCATCTGCGGCAGGACTCAACTTCATCCGGGTCAGTGTTGTCGCCACCCCCATTCCCTTGACTGGTGCCCGCCTACCTAGATTCCTCCATATCAACATCTTCATTCCTTGGAGCACGATGAAAGGGGGGTGCCGAAAGCCTCAATAAGTTGTGCATGTGGACGAGATTTCTCGTTGCATCGTCTTTGAATGTGCCCACAAGGATGCATATCAGTTCCGCACAACTTTCCCTCTCATTCATGGAGCGAGAAAGGATAAATTTTAGTCTCTAGTAATTGGACATTACCACTTCTCTTCCCAAATTCATTCTGAACTCTCCATAAATCTCATTTTCCATCACCGCAATGGAACATTGGATATGCTCCAGTATCTCCTTGTTGAAGGTCCTTTCCCACTCTTCCTCCTCATTTCCACCTTCAGGAGCAACCATTTTCAACCTTAAATCCAACCTACTGAAGCGACCACCATGTATGCACAGTAGTCTCCTCCTACCACTTCTCCTTCATTTCCTTACCCTAACACTACGAAGCACTATGAGCCTGGCTTTGCTCCTACCAGCGTAGAGGTGTTTCTCCCAAACAGACTACACGATCCACAACATAATGTTATCTCTCTACTCCTAGTTTAAATAGTAACTTTGCACCCAACATGAATGACCAACAATGCATACCCAAGTACGCATTGTCACTGTTGATGGAATGCCTAAGGATATGCTCAGGATCTGTCTCACCGTAGCCATCTTCCCTGAATCCATCACTTGAGATGAGATCCCCTCGCATGAATTATGCCCACGCCTCTCTGTATCCTTCTTGTTGGTATTGAACTTCCCCATCACCCCTTCTAGCTTCCCAACTGTACTGTGCAAGAGTCTAGACAAGATGTGGTTCAATCCCCTCCTGTCATCCACCTGTTAACTATGTTTCATGAACCTCACATCAGCCACTCGGCCCCTCATCCTGCACCTCATGAGCCTCCACCTCGTGGGCCTCATGAGCCTCTACCTCATGTCTTATCTCTGTCTCGTGGCTTGCGTCCTCCTCTTCTGTTGCCACTTGATTAGTTTGCATACCACCTTCATTCGGGTAGTGAATATCTTGAAAATCCAAAGTCTACCATATCCTGCGGTCTTCCTGGATGTGGAAGTCGTTCCATGGGAAGGTGAGAAAGGTGGTAGTAGCCAGAACTCCTTTGTTGGATATGGAGTCTACTAATTTGTTTGTTATGTGTTTCACGTGATGAAAGACCACTGTAGGATGAGATTCTAGAATGTTGCGCAGAGTTTTGAGCTTGCCCTCCAAATGCCAGTTCTTAGATATATTTCCTTCCGGGGAACCATCTTGTAGTCTTCTAGCCATGGTGATGATAAGCAGAGAATCTCCCTCAATGATTATGGGGCACCATTTTTGTTGTGTCACCCAATCCATGCCAAATATCAGACCTTCCAATTTAACCGCATTGTTGGTGGTCGTGCCTATCGAACCGCAGAACACACCCATGATGATACCTTCGTTATTTCTTCTGACGCCTCCAAAACCAGTCGGCCCTGGATTTCCTTTAGAGGCACCATCAAAATTTATTTTGAAGGTTCCTATAGGGGGAGTAGCCCATATAGTGGGGGAGCTAGATTTGATTGGGTTACGTGCTTCCTTTCCTATATGAGGCAGAATTGATCTTACGCCCCAATCCTGGATAATTTGCATTTCATCACTGTTGGTGGTTAGGTCCCTGTCATTCCATTGCCCAAGCTTGAGAAATTCATGGATGTGCACTTTGAGGATCTCCCAAACCTCCTCCTCTGTTCTGGATTTGTTTTTAAATATTCGTTTATTCCTTTCAATCCAGACTTCCCAAACGACAAACCCTGGGAATAACTCCCATATTCTATTGAGGATCTGGCTGGTGAAGGGTTGATGTGGCAATTGCGCTATCATAAGGTCGGGATGGGAATTTATCCTTGCACCCTTTTGAAAGAGCCTTTCCCCCTCCTTCCATATATTTCCTGCAAAAATGCATTCATCCAAGAGATGATTAGTGGTTTTCTCATTGGCTTTACAGAGACAACACCAGTGAGGACCGATGCATCCTCTTTTTTTCCTATTATCCCCAGTCAGCATACGTTTGCGGAGAAGGATCCATAAGAAAGTGTATTTTTTTTCCACAAATTGGCTTTCCATATATTTTTCCATTTAATGTTCTGGTTTTCATATGCGAGATCAGTAAGAGTGTGTGGAGCTTATTTCAAATTATAAGGGCCTAAGAGGGAGAAGCCCCATATGATCTTATCCTTACCCGAGTTGATCCTTATTTGTTGAGATTGAAGATCCTCCTAGAACACCTGTAATTCCTCGCTGGGGCCAATGCCTTGCCACCAATCCTTGCTCTTCCATTTCCTGTAGTGATCCCCCAGATTCATATCATTCTAGAAAGCATTGACCTTGATGAGATTTATGTGCACTAATTGGTCCCTTAATATTGGGAGGTCATGGTAGTCCTTGGGTAGGCTGAGCTGGTGCCAAGAGTTCAGGAAAAAATCTGCAGATTCCACATCCCTTACCTCCCAGAAGCATAGAGCCTGAATCATGTTATGATTGGCATTGGCAGCATTCCATATGTGTGACCCTTTGATGTTGCTGTCAAATCTGATGAGATTTTTCTTAGAGTGGTTCGAGGTGTATTTCTTGTTCCAAAACAGATCCCATGGCTCAATACTATGTGTGACCCATCGCCACCAGATCTTGGCATTGCCAATTTTATTGCTGGAATAGGGGTCTCTAAGTCCTAAACTACCATCCATTTTGGGCTGAAACAAAGTTTTCTAGTCAACCAAAGCCCATTTATTCTGCTCTACCGAGCCTACCCATAGGAAGGTACATTGTAGGATTTTAATATTCTTTTGGATGGATCTAGGAGCTGCAATAACAAAGAACAAATAAAGGGGCATGGCCCAGAGGACCAACTTGACAAGGATCAAACGACTAGGTAAATTGAGAGAGCGATAGGTCCAGCAAGAAAGTTTGAGTTTCATCCTATCCAAGAGACCTTTCCATGATACATTTCTTATCATAGATTATGTCAAGGGTTCCCCCAGGTACTTAGAGCGGAGCTTACCTTATGAAAACTCGAGGATACAACACACTGTTGCGCTTCGTTATAGGGCAGGTATTGAAGAAGAATATTTGGGAATTGTCTTTGTTAACGTCCAGTCCAGTGGCCATGAGAAAGGTGTTGAGACAACCTTTGATGATTTGAGCTTCCTAAACAGAGGTTTTTCCCATCAACATAGTATCATCCACAAACTATTCGTGCGATTGAGGTTTCAGACCAGGATGGGGGTTTGGGCCTTTGAGCTCCAGAGAGAAAATTTTAGCTTTAAGTACGCGTCCTAGGCCTTCCCATATGATCACAAAAATAAAAGGCAACAGGGGATATCCCTTTTGGATGCCCCTACAAGTTTTGAACGTGGAAGAGGGGTTTCCATTGACAAGGATGGAGAAGAAGGTAGTGGAGGTGAGAGTGAGGATCCAGCTGACTTAGGAGGATCAAAGCCAAAGGTTAGGAGGATTTTTTTCATGTAACTCCTGCTGAGCTTGTCAAATCCTTTCGAAATATCGAGTTTAATAAGCAGCCAGAGGATTTTAGTAATTTTGAGTGAATGGATGATTTCATGAGAAAGGATAATGCCATCTAAGATTTGACGCCCTTCCACATAATTGGATTGTTCTTTAGAAACAAGTCCAGGGAGCAAAGGCTTAAGTCTGTTAGCAATGGTTTTGGTTATGATTTTGAAGATAACATTGCAAAGAGCTATGGGTCAAAATTTACCAGGAGTGTCCGCTCCATGTTCCTTGGGAATGAGATATATGAACACCGAATTGAAGGCTTTTAAAAGATTCCCAGTCTGCCTTAAGTGCTCCACAATCTCCAGAACCTCATCCTTAATGGTATTCCAGCAAGCATGAAATAAATTGGTGGTGAAGTCGTTCGGTCCAGGCACTTTGCCATATTTTAATTGCTTGACATATTCTTCTAGCTCATCCATTCCAATCGGTCTCAGCAGGATTGATTCTGCTCCGTCATCACAATGGTGGGAATGTTATAAAGGATTTTGTCCTGAGCAGCATTCATGTTCACATTCAGTTCTTTCATAATATTTTTGAAATGATCTAAGAGAAAATTCTCTATGTCATTATGATCTTCTACCATGTTGTCATCCTCATCTTTTTGGCAGACAATTTTGTTGACCTGTCTATTCTGAATAGTCATTTTGTGGAAGAAGGAGGTATTTATTTCCCCTTCTAGCAGCCTTTTATTTCGATATTTTGGATTCCAAAGAGTTTCCTCCTATTTTTCTCTGCTATCCAGATCCTTCTGAACTCTTTTCTCCTCTTCTTTTGTTCCCTCCGTATATCCCTCTTGCATGATGGTTCTTTGGAGATGCATGAGTTGCGCCTCAAGTTGTGCCTTCTCATGCTGAATGTTTCCAAAAAAGTCACGATTCCAAATTTTGACTTGTGATTTGATGTATTTTAATTTGTGTTGAAATTGGTACATGGGGGTGCCTTCGGGTGGCATAAACCCTTTCCACCATTGCTAAGGAGAGGCTAGAATTCCTTATGAGTTAACCAAAATTTCTTGAAGCAGAAGGGCCTTCTTATTTGTTCACCTTGGTTGCACCAATGTAAGCTTATGGGCCAGTGGTCTGATCCTGCAGCAAGGAGAGCATGAGCTACTAAATATGCTCCTCCCACGAGAAAGGATTCTGAGATTACGAAACGGTCTGGCCTTGAAGCTATGTGTCTATCTTCAGATATTTTATTGGTCCAAGTGTGCCAAACATTATCTGTGTTGATGTCGACCAAGGCCAAGTCTTGAATCAAAGTATCGAAGTCAGTACTAGTTGGGCTTAGGGTTCGTATGCCTCCTTTTTTCACCTACAGGTTCCATATGGGATTGAAATATCTGCCTATTATCCAATGGTGTTTCCCAACTTGGAAACTCATAGTCTAAAGGGATCTAACAAAGATCCGTTTCGAGACTAACTCAAAGGGACCATACACATTAGTAAGGAAACCTTTAGATTTGGTCCCTATAATGTGAAACTCAGCCAAGATTGAAAATCTTGTAGCCATGAAATTGGTGAGACTTAAGACTAAGGGGTTCCATAGTATACCTATGCCTCCAGTTGCTCCCAAGGCATCAATAGCAGAGGCTTCACTGTTCTTCTAAATCTTGTTGGCCATAGATTTAAAGCTCTCCTCCAATCACTTTGTTTCTTGTATGAAAATCACTAAGGGTTTCTCTTCCCTTATTTTCTTCTTCAACATTATTTTCTTGCGAGGTGCACAACAGCCTCTAATATTCCAGGATAGTAGCTTCATTCGGGGGTCTTACTAGATATGGAAAAGGCAGCCTCAATGGTCAAATTCAGACAGCTCGAGGATGCCTGGTAACTTAAATGTTTTTAGGGTTTTCTAAATGGATCAATTCAAGTAACCTATAGAACCTCACACTCTCAAGACATGCATGAAACTCAATCAAGGATAAGGCTTCTAACTACCACTGTTCAGAGGTTTGATAATATGGTGCAGAGATGGAGAACTTATCATGCTAGCAGATTCATACATAAAACAGATATATATAAATGGCTAATCATAACAAGGAAGGTACTTATAATTCAAATCATCAACATGCCAATAGGATGACAGCTATCAGACATCAATAAACCTGAATAAACTTGAATAACACATTCAAGCATAAGCATAGAATAGAAAGAAAATGGATGTTGAACATATGATACCAAAAGAGCTTAAATTAGGTCATGAGCAATATGAGAAGCTTGACAATAGTAATGGTCTACAAGTCCCCAAAGTCGAACCCCTTCAAGAAAATAAGTGTTAGGCTTTTATAGCCTTTACAAAAATATTCAAATCCTGAAAAATTGGATCTGATTTACTAAACATAGACAAAATAATTGTTTTTTCATAATTAGGTCAAAAAACCCTAATTTAACTACTAGTCGGACTAACTCTAGAATTTTTTCACTGTTTGAACCTTCTGATAACTAAAGTAATTACTGGAAATAACTGTCATTGGTCCTTTGCTGGATAATTCATTGTTTTACATAGACAGTTAAGTGTTGGTGAACTTTTCTCCCTTTATGTCACAACAAAACTGAAGCATACCTTCCCTGATGTTTTCTTTAGCGTCCTTCATCTTTATACTTCGTCCCTGAGCTATTCATGTTCGCCCAAAACTGGTCCTTCGTGTCAAAATTCGATCATATGCCTCTTTCTACTTTTGGTGGTTAAGAGGCCAAAATATCAGAACTATTAGCTGCCGAAAACGGTGCTTCCGGTGGCTAATGAACTGCCTTAGAGTCCGCCTAAGCCACCAAAAGCCCTGTTCTTCAAAAATTCTTAAGCCACCTCCAAAATTGTTCTTTCAAGTTTGTTTGCTTATCTTTCTTATTCAGCGGGCTCTATGTTAGGAAGGTTAACAACAACCTAGCTTGATTCTGGAGGTTGAACACTTACTACAGCTTCAGCGAAGGTTTCCAATGTAAGGTGAGTGCTAGGGTTTTGCTTGGCCTCCTTCATCTGTAATCTCCGAATCCTAATCATTCTATGCAGCCTTGTGTTGTCTTTCAGGTATCTTTTGTTTATTCTTTTTAGGAAAACATACCTTTCTCTCATCTCTAGGTAAGAGTCGTGCAGCATCTTGTTCCTCCTGGTTAATGTAGCATTGTTTTTCTTTATCTCCCTTTCTAAAATTTCCATCTCATACACTTGCCTCAGCAACTGATTTATCCTTTGAGTCTTGGGCTTGCTAGAGGAAGATTTCTTTGTTGGTTCATCTTTCTCTTTTGGTGTAGGTGATGGGAGTTCTTCTATCTCTACTACAACTTGCAATGCTAGGTCTGCACCTTCCTCTCTTTCCTCTTCTGAATCTGAGTAGGGAAGGTTCAAGATGTTCCCACTGTGTGTTGTAACTTCCTGGCCCTTTTCACTGAAATCCAAGTTTCTTTTGACCTTCTTGAATTTGGAAGAGGAAGGAGGTCGTTCTGCTGTTGTTGGGGATATATCCCTTCTCTTCCTTTTCCCACTCCTTGGTGTGCTAGACTTTTTAGAAGGAGACTTCCCATCCTCTTCTGGCTGTAGGCTAGTTTCAAAACCATTCCAAAACAAGAAATAAGCCCATGCCATATTTCTCCTCTTCAACAATTCTTGGATCAGGAGTTGGATAAGACCATGATGAGACAGTCTACCAGCAATATTGGTTGGCTAAGCCTTCACCTGGTGTGCCATTTTTTCCAAGATCCTATGTAAGTAGAAACGTAAATTCAATGGGTTTTTCCCTGTGAAGTGGTTCATCAATTTAAAATGGTAAATCATGGCCCTGTTGTATCTCCCTTCACAAGTTATGTAGACCGCAATGGCCTTCAGCAATTGCTGCCACCTCTCTTCTAGACAGGAGGATGGTATACTGTTCTTCCACACCACCCCTCTATGTTCAGGCTTTAGATAAGATATGAACTCTACATCCTTTGGAATGGTGGTTTTAAACCACTTCTCTCTTGTGCTAGGGAGTTTAGTCACTTCAGTAATTAGGGTTTCATCTATCAAAAATTATTCTTTGCCTATGAATACCTTGAAGCCATCGAAAGAGAGAGCAAATGCCTCAGCCACCTGCTGGTGTGAACCTTGAATCTTCTCACAAAACCTATAGCAGCCAGCATCCTTGAAAAACTGACAGACTTCTGGATGTGCCTCCAGGGAGCCGATGTCTCCCAACTCTTGCCTGAGAGCAGGCATGCACTTCTTCATTTGTTGAATGTCACTCCTGGGTACCTGCAACAATCAATTCAAGTTTTGTGGAATAGTGTTTTTAGCAGGTTGCCTCTCAGAGATGGTTTTCTAGTGGTGAGAAATCCTAAAGTCGAAGGTGGAGTGTACTTAAGAATGGGCACTGATTATGAGGGCTTTCAACTACATGATTGATGCTTGGGTCAGAGGGTGATGGCCTTAGTTGATATTTTTGAGACCCCTTGCCCAACAATCATGTTAAAATCAACCTGGATACCCAGTGGGGGTCGTCTGTAGCTCTTTGGCTAGATGGAGGGAAAAGGAGGGTTTCAAATCACATCGACCCTTATCAGTTTAACAATGACCTCCTCACTCATTTCCTTACGCCTTGATGTAGCCTCATGTCTTTTCGGTGGTTTATCATTCCCTTTGATGATCGTTGTTTTGCTGACGAGCTCTGATTTGATAGGTTTCTAACCGTTTCTTCTTTTTACCTTTTCGGCGGTTAAGGGCCCTCAGGAATTTGTCTGCTAGCCACCAAAAACAAAGCTTTCGGTGGCTAATGAAATGCTGACCTATTCGCCCAAGCCACCAAAACCATTTTCCAAATGGCGCTGTAAAACTTGGCTTTCGATGAATAGTGGTCTCTCCAGATATCCCTTTTAATCGCCAAAAGACCGGCATTTTGGTGGCTAATGAACCATCAGAGCTCTCACCTAAGCCAACGAAACCGCTTTTTCCCCAACACCTTTTACCTGCTTTCGGTGGTTAACGCCCTTCTTCGACTGTTCACTAAGCTGCTGAAACCAACACTTTTCGGTGGCTAATGAGTTGTTTGAAGTCTCGCCTAAGCCATCGAAAGTGCTTTCACCATTTAATCAATCAGGCCCGCTTTTGGTGGTTAACCTTTATCCTGCATTAAATCGTTAGCTGCCGAAACAAAGCTTTTCGGTGGCTAATGAGCTGTTAAGAACCCCTCCTAAGCCACCAAAAGCTAAAACTTCCAATTTCTTCAACCATAGCAAAACCAGAGACCCTCAATTTGTTAGTCATCTTTAAATCTTTCATAACATGTCTCGAATTCTTTATCCTATCAAAATAAATTTATTTTGGGAGATAACAGACTGTATCCTGAACAACCTTGTCTAGTTCATCTAGATCCAAGTCTCCTAGATCCATTTCCTCTGTGTCTTATTCCTCTAAATGCATATTAGTTTGCTTCTCCATAGTGGTATCATGAAGGATTTCCAATCCTTCCATGCTATCATTTGGTTCGTCTTTGGAGGTTTTTGGGTTTTCCATATCTGTATTTTCCTGCATATTATCTTTTTGTAGAACCTCAAACGAGTTGGAAGAGCTAGGTTTTTTATTTATCTCTAGTCCTTGATGGCACTTTGCTGATATTTTCTGGCCTGCAACCTTCATAAAACCCTCCTCATCCTTCAGATCTTTATCTTTTTGCAAAATAGTATGATTATTTTCAAGGAAATCTCTGAACAAATGCCCATGCTCGTGACATCTTCTACACCGGAACAGGATATGCTCATAGGCAATGGATTGGTACCATTCTTCTTCCTCCCAATAGAGATTTATACCTTTTGGTAATTCCTCCGCAATGTTCATGTAAACACATATGCGAGCGTACGAGGTATACCTCATTCTTTTTGTCTGGTCTGCAATCTTGACAAACTCTCCAATGGTGTTCCCTAATGCTTCCAAAATGTTCTCATGCCAATATTCGGAAGGGAGTGAGTACAGCCTAATCCAGATTGGGACAAAGGATAATTCCTCGTTGTCAGGATAAAAAATTTCCTTCCATGGCCTGAGAAAAAGCCTCGTGGAGTTAAAAAAGTAGGGGCCTCCCTTGAAGATCTTGTTTCTGTCTTCCAAATTAAAAAAAACCACCGTAAAGAAGCCTTTGGCTCCTAGGTGCATATTGAAGTGCCCTAGAGGCTTCCATGTGACATTAATCCACCAAAGCAAGCCTTTCTCTCAAGGCCAGATGCCCACAAATTTCCCTATGAAATCATGATCTCTCATGTGTTGAATGTGTGATCTGAAAACTTCCGCCTTTATCTGCAGTGATGGGATCTCTTTTGTTTTGGCTATGCACTTTCTATAATTGTGCACTGGTGCTTTTCCTTTTCCTGATTCTCTACCATCGCAACCCATGGTGCCTACCTTCTTCGTACTCTGAGTTTTTGTGCCCATATCCATACTGGTCATTGGATCCTGGATGGAGGGGTTGAGGTCCCCCCCAGTGGGATCCCCCATTGTCGTCCCCTATCCCCAATGGGAGTGCAACGTTCTATCCCGCGACAGACTGAATAGAGAGCTGCTCAGAGCTTGAGGCTCCTGTCAGAAACCCTATACAGCTTCCAATGCCATCGAAAAAACCGTCGAGCTCTCCCAGCTTCGCCTCAACCACCTCAATTTTTCAACCCAACTTCAATTTCATTTTATTTCCCTTTATTTTTTCTTTTTATTAACCTTTTTAAGTCATTTCCCTCTAGTGAGCTTGGCTCCTCTTTGCAACGGGATGTTCAATAACAAGTGTAGAATTTAAATAATAATATTTAATCGTAAACACCTCATTACTTATCCATAATATCTAGAGTTCACAAACTCAACAAAAAAGCGTACTTATCCAAGTTCATAGGACCCTTTAAATGAAGAGGTATAACCTTGGAATATTACACATGACCTTAAAATTAAATTATTGTTACTATTATAGAGTATTTCAAATTATTTTTTATTGATTTTTCTATCGAAATATATAAGGAATAGAAAAAATATATACATAATTGTAAAATCTATTAGAAAATGCTATAAGATATCTCTTAGAAAATGCTATAAGATATCTATTAGAAAATGTTAAAGCTTATTTACGTTTTTACATACATATACATGGTACACAAATGAGGAAGGGGAAGGTATTAGAAGCAAACATGATTACCTCATAACCAACCAACCATTATATTACTGTAAATATACTACTTATAAAGGTATAGGATTGATTTTTAAAAGAAGTTATCCATAACTAAGATCGATATAAAACACTAACATTTTTTTTTCAAAGAAAAAAAAAGCTTTATATTTGATATTTCTAGTAACAAATCAAAATATACATTGACTAATCCCTAAGACTTTAAGTTCACAAAATTTAATATAGTCTTTGTCCTATTATTCATCTACATATTACAATCTTTCATGGACAAAATTTGTCCTTTTTAAGAGGTATTTTAGAGCAGTTTCCAACACAACAAAAAAAATCCAAACATGGTTCTACATTCTTTCATTGGTGTTTCCAATATCTCTTTTCAAAGCAATTCCATTGGTATAAAATAGTCCAAACAAATCTCTACATTTTTTAGTCTTCCATCGACCTTTCCAAGAGGTATCTTTAGAGTAGTTCCATCAATACAAAATTGTCCAATTAAAGAAGAGGGGTAGATTCCCAAACATGAATTTCCAACAAGCTTATATTTTTAGAGCATTAAAAACCTAAAAACAAATTTTCATACAAGAGGTTACCACCTCTAAAGTCTTCAACCAACAAAGTACCTTCTTGCAAGGAGAGTGCATGTTTTGAAAAAGAGTTGGATTTTGTATTGAGATCCTTGTAGACATGGGAATAGGAAACGAACTCAAATTAAAGCTTTAGCTCCAAGATTCTTTCAATAATAGGTCCTAGAGCTAAATTTGTAAGCTGGCACTTTCCATTTTCCCAATCTATTAGCAACTTTAAGTCACCCTGCACTTGAAGCTTCCTAAGACCTTTGTTTACCACTATTTTCATAAGTAACCACAAGGAAAAAATATTAGCTTTAATATTTTCCCCATAACCAACTTCATATTTTGAACAAAATCGATGTTGAGAAGAAAAATATAGAATCACACCAGACCTAAACTTACTTGAGGTTCCTTAATAGGAACCATCAAAGAAACCCTAGGAAAAGAAGAGTCTATCATTGGATGTATACAAAACCGAGGATTTTTTATGAGGGAGCCTTCCAACATTGATCCAGATGGAGATCAGTGGCCACCCACCTATTCCACTAACTCAAAATAATTGTCCATTGTGGCAGTTTCCTAGTTATTTTTCTACGGTTTTCCGGTCCCAAAATTTTGGGGTCATTTTGAGGCCCTAAATGACATTTTTTGGCGATTTGGATAGACCATTCCAACATGATATCAAGCGCCCAAATTGAAGATCATATGCAAAATTTATGACCCGGGGAAGTTGACTATTCAACTAACCACCTTGGGGCAGCAAACTTTATGACAGTTCATCTTCTAGGGTTATGTTTTGGAATTTTGGGGTTCTCGCCCTCATGCTTATTATAAATAGGCCATTTGAGCCTCATTTTGTATTTAGCTTAGCACAGATGAGCGTAGCAGCCACATCTCTTCTCAGAGATAGCTACGACCATTCTAGTTCTTGTATTTACAGGCTATTCTATTTCTGCCATTTAATAGAGTATGTGTTTATTGTATCTATGTTATCTTTGCAAAATGTCTGTGTTTATGATGATGTCTTTGTTATTTCATTTTGTTCCCACCTAAATCCGGATCAAATATTCTCTACAAGACAATCTAATGGAATGTGCAACTTGTCGTGTAGATAAGGAAATATCTTGAAAACAAATCTTATTTCTTTACAATCATAGGCCCCACAAAGCATAAAAGGGTCAACCTCTTTGCTTTGTAACAAACTTGTTTGAAATCCACCATTGAAAAATATCTTGCAAAGTTTCTTAGTCCTTGGAAATTGTATATTTGACCAACAATAAAACTTATTTCCATATTGACCTTGATAAAGGACAATTTACAAAGAAACGATCCAATGATTCATGGTCTTTCTTGCACATGACACATCTATTGGGACCATGCCAACTCCTTTTTGAGGAATTATCCCATGTAAAAACCTCGTTTAATATAACTAAGCATAAATAAAGTCTCATTTTTAATGGTCTTTCTAATTTCCAGATAAGGAACCACTACCAAGTCTTAACATTTCTTAAGTCTACCTCTAACAAATCATCCATTAGGGCTTCATATCCTATCCTAGCAGTAAAAACCCCATGAGATTTTTCTAGGACTACCTAAACTCATCCCCCTTATACTGAGGAATAATTACGCAGTGCTTGAACAAATAAGTGTGAAGGGACCATTCCTCAACAAGATTTATGGGTAGGTTTAAATATTCAAATGAAGTCCATCCCCTAAGTCTCACTTGCTTAAGAGCATATGAAATTGCAATCTTTGTCAACCCCTTGGAGTGAAAGTATTCTAATAAGGAGGGAGATAATATGAAATTTCCATGACAACCTATCCAAGGATCTTCACCCAATCTGACTTTGACACCTCTTTCAATCAATCAAGCTTCTCAGGAGCCAAGAATAGGGAAAACTTTGACTAGGCATTTCCAGATAATTGATGCACCTTTGAAATATTTTGGATCCAATCTTAACTAGTCCTCAACAACCTTACCTCCAAGATACTTTTCCTTCATAAGTTTTGCACACAAACCATCAATAAATAATAATCTCCAAGGAATTTTTATAGTTAGAGATTGTCTAAAAATATAAATATATTTTAAAACTCTAACTCACTTCTTCATTTGGCCTTGCTATCTTGGGCCATTTTACCAAGGGTGATAACTTTATTTTCTTTCTTACCTATGGCTAAAGCATTTTTTCCTAATTTTTGTCCAAGATTCATTTTGGAACATGCGCAATTGAAAACCACTGGAAAATGATACTTTCAACGACAATGTTGACCTTGATAAACCTACCTCCTCTTGAAATCCATCTATTGTATCAACACGAAACATTTTGTTCTATCTTTAAGTACAACCACATCCAATCCATGTATTTGTAGTTGTTTAGTTTTAATTGGAAGCCCAGGTACTTAAACATATGTCCAAAAGAACCCTAGGATAGAGGCAATATTTTAGTAAATTGTCTTTCCATATCAATTTCTAACCCATTCAAAAGCATACAAGATTTATAAAATTAACTTCCATTTGTGTAGCTCCAAATAAAGTATTCACGAGAGATTTATAATGAGTAAACTCCCTTAATGAGCCTTAGGAAATAAGCAGGAAATTTTCAATAAAAATCAAGTGAGTTATGAAGATTGACCCAACCACTATAACACCTATAATAGCTCCATCCATTAGGGCTTCCAAATTCAACCTATTCAATCCCTCCACCACTAGTGAAAACAATAAAGGGGATAAAGGGAAGCCCTACCTAATTCCCCCGTAGGAATTAAAGAAGCCCAAGGGGAAAACATTAATAAGAATTGCAAAGGATGTATATGAAACACAACCTAGAATCAAGTTGATAGTATATAGATTCATCCCCATTTCAAGGAAAATTGATCTAAGATAAAGCCAATTAACCTTATTAAATTTCTTGGATGAATCAATTTTCATAACCATTGCTTACAACTTATCAATATTAATGATGTGAAGACCCTCGGTTGTACCCACAACATCATGGATTTGTCTATTGAATAAGAACCTAAATCATTCTTGAGAGATAAATTAGAAGAGCATATCCTCCAGCCTAGTGGATATGGATTTGGAAAAAAAAATTATAAACAATATTGCATGAGGATATGGGTTCATAGTCTTTAAAGGAGAGGGAATCATTCTTTTTAGGGATAATCACAATGAAATAGAATTTAGTGTAACCAATAATTTACTTAAAAGGATGAATACTTTTATAACCTTGACTAAGTCTTCTCCATAATTTCATAAAACCTAGATGAAATTCCATAATATATTTGCTTGTCCCGAGGTTCCTTTCCTTCTTGAAGGATGACGAACTTCCTTTAATGCATCCCTCATCACTTCAACTACTAACTCATCATTCATCTCTCATAAAAATCTAGGAAAGGTCCTTATATACAACTTTCATGATAGCTTCAATGCTTGCTAAGGAAGGATCCCTAAGAATATTTTGGAAGTGCTCCATACCTACCTCGGCAACATCATTAAAGGAATTTAACCTCGAGACATCAACTAACTCTACCTCCCAAAATGTGTTAATAATTTTCATATAATTGGCATAGTTATGGATTGTTATCTCCTTCAACAAGCTAGGTAACCCTACTTTTAAGCCTCCGTTTAATCTCCTTAATGTCCAAGAAAACATTTTTCCTTTCTTCTAGCTTCCTTAACAGTAGTACAAAATGAGAAATTAGTGACTAAAAAAATGACTAAATTTTGCATATAAACGACTAATTTTTAGTCGGTTACTAATAGTAGGCTAATTTGTAGTATCTTATAGCTTGACTAACTTAGTCATATTTATTTTAGTCGTCAATAATTACCTTATTTAGTCACATATTTACTCATTAGATGTCACAATTAATGACCAAATATACGACTAAATAAAGCAACTATTAATGACTAAAATAAATACAACTAAGTTGGTCAATCTATAAGATACTGCAAATTAGCCACTAATAGTCGTTTATATGATTAATTTAGTAACTTTATATTCATTTCATTTTATTTCATTATTAATCAATATAAAAGACTAATTTACTCGTCTATTCACTTTATTTGTGTTCATTATTAATCTATATCAATTAATTGGTATGATATTGTGACTAAATTAAAAAATGGCATACAATATTCATGCTCATTTAATATGAATACAAATGTGAATGCCACAAATTTGCATTAGTTAATTACAACACTAAATAATAAAAAGTACAAACATATATAATTTCAACCATGTAAATTATATTATATGAAATGTCAAATATTACAATATATATGAGTTTCCAATCAAATACCCACTTATGGATTAATATTGGTTCATGAGAAAAACAGTCTCCATACTTTACGTGAAAATCATCTACGTCAATGACCTTTTAAAATATTACACTGACCATTGAGTGAAACCTTAACAATGCCCATAGAAATCCAATGATTCTCTTATTGTCATTTAACCAACACCCACTACACTCTCGCACATCTTGTTGCCCAACATATGTCCTCTATTTTCCTTCAACTCATTGCCTCTGTTTGTGTAGAATCTATCTTCTGACTCTATGATTTGAGACTTGAAATTCTCCATCCTTTGGAAATTTGACGCTGCAAAAGTACAAAGAAAGTTACAAATTTTAAATTATAACATTATACCTATCTCCAATATGCATTAAGCAAATAGCAGTCAAAATATAGCGATAAAAAAGAAAGAGAAGTATGAATACAAGAGCATATATGTGAATGTATGTTTGCCCAAAAAAGGAATAGTGTGGACTTTGGCATGAATAAGGTTCAAAACCAATTGTCAATTACCAAAATCATGTCATGACAACTAACTTCATGACACAAATATCTAATTTTAGGAAAATATATATTTTTTTTAATTTGCTCCAACTTTAATATTGTAGATATTGTTGCCAGCAAACAACCAATTGAACAATGGTTGTAAAATCAGTGTGGGATATCTTTTGGATAAACAATTAAACTCATGCAAGAAAGAGGGAAATGCATTTTCTCATTCAATCTTTATGCAAACCTATTTTTTGGAAATTTTTTGGCTTCCTCTTTATCTCCTTTTATGGGTAACATTATCATGTTTATATGCTTTAACATAAAGTTGTTGCATTGCAAATTACATCTTAAATATGTTTTTAAGTGAGGTAGAATCATGCAGGTCAGCTACATGGTGCAAGCTAGTTTTCTCTTGGAGTTATGGAAAGTTAAGAACCAAAGTAGCACCCAAATATATTGAATTTTGGTCTCTTGCATGAGAAGCCTCAATCATATTGTCATACATACCAACATACCCCTTTTTATTTCTATTCATGTCATAAAGACTTGCTTTAAATAAGCCAAAATATTTGTTTCTCACACCAAATAAATGTTAACTCATTTTTAGCATTTCCTATACTTTCCATTTGTTTAGGTGAGGAGAAATTGTTCAGACTATTAGTTGGTCTTTTAGCCTAACTAATTTCTTCTCTAAAATGTTCACCAAGCTTTGCACCACTTGCCGCATGATGAATGTTGTAATATGTTGATTCAAGCTCACAATCTAGTTGTTTATACTTATAAGTTGAATAGTCGGGAGGGCTATCCATGTATGGAAATCCAACCATTGCAGTTGAATATATCTAAACTTATTTCTCTCATTTCTTCCACAAAGAAATGAATATGGAGTTTCTTCTTCACCTAGTATACCTTATGGTACTGTCACTCTTAATGTATAACTATTCAGGTCAACAATTTTCCTGGATTTTTGTTTCTTATCGTACACTCTTGAAAATATCTCTATCGATTTTGATCCTTTTACACCACAAAGCTCCTGCATGTGTTGATATTGAGTTGCACTTCTCTCAAGCTCATGAGAGATTAATGTTTGGTCTCCCACTTCATGATTATCAACTCTTCCAATTGGACTAAATCGGCATCCACCAAAGCTTGTGTTATCCATGTTGATGTAATTTTAGATTCGCATTAAATCCAACTATTCAATGGGAATCACCATTAATAATTTTTGGCAGGATTCTCCCACGAGTGGTAAAATCCCACGAGCTATTTGTTGCATTATCATTTGGTAAGAGTTTATATTCATGTCTCTTTTTGCTATTTGATGACCTTCTTCTCTTTGGTGCCTCTCTAAACATGCGTTCATGCTCGCTAAGAGATCTTGAAGGTGCTTTTGATGGAGAATCTATGCCATAGTATTTAGAAAAGTTAGTTACTACACAATTCCCCTTAAATTTGTGAGTTGCATCATCATATGCATGAGAAACAACCTATTATGTAGTATATGTTCCCAACTAGAGCCTATTTCCCTCAAGAGTTTTTATTTTAGCACCATATGCCCCCCAAAATTCTAAGATTGCTTTCTTACCCCAACAAATAAAGAAAAAGATACACGACGAGAATGCCCTTTGGGAACCAATTCCTTAGCATCTAATCTCCTTATTTTTCAAGATTCCAATGCTTCTCTTTGGTTCACGAACTCTCCTAGATCTATAATAGGTGTTAAAAGGATTTGATCTAGGTGCTTAGCAAAAGAATCATTTCCACTACATTGCAACAACTTTGCAGGTGTCAGCATCAAGGCTACCCCTGTTAAATCAATAGGTCTTATTTCCACTAAAGAATTTACATTATGAAACAAGAAATGTCTTCTCTTGGCACCAGGTCCAAAAAATGGAACATTCAGAGGGGTCTTATTAATAGGTTTCTGATACACCTGACATGTTCCTTTTGGAGAACCAACTATGACATTTCGACATGACTTACCTCCTTCAAATGTTTCTCTCTTAAAAGGAATTCATTTTATACATAAGCCCTTCTCCAAACTTTCACTTTCGTTCATGTTACTAAAAACATTACACTCTCTTATCCCTGCACAACTATTTCTGCCATGTTCAATACCATAATCAACATAATCAGCAACAATGGGAACATGTCGATATTTTCTTTTCATAAAACTTATTCCAGTACCATTTTAGTTACCTCTTACACTTTTCAGTGTCTTTCTTGATGTTTATACCTTCACATCAAACCGAACATGAGAAGTACATGGCTCCAACATTTTATGTTTTGATTGGACTTTGTCAACTATGCCTAACCTTTGATGGCCTATTTTCTTCTCACATAAGATACTTTGCAAGCTTCTCATATTCATCTCCACTAACCTAGTCCTCTTGTCTATACTGTGTGCCTATTGGAAGAACACAAAAAATGGTTGATGGGGGCCATGCAAGGATTTTTGGCAATGAAATTTGTCTACCAATGTGGTCAGTTAAGTTGGTTTTCTTTAGGTTCCAACATTTTTTAAGGGTCACAAGTTATAACACTCCAGGTCATTATGAGCAATCATGGAATCCATCACTAACAATGACATGTTCCCAAAGTAATAATTATTCTTACGAACAATCTCTTCCACCCTTGACTTTCTTGGGCCTCATTTGCTTGTGAATCTGAAAAAATATGGAACACGATTAACTAAAGGTTTACTTTTTATGCTTAACTCCTCTAACTAGTACAATATGAAATTTTGTAAATAGCTCAGAACTATGCCTTGTGAAACTGTCGTGAAATACAAATATTAAACCTTTGGAGTAAGGAACATTGCCTTGAAAACACATCACAAAGAAAATATCTAGAAAAACTTCAACAAAATACTAACATGAAATGAAATAACAAAACTAAGTATCCATGCAATACACTAAGAATAATCTACATTACCATATGTATTATGGCCATAACTAAAATGAATAAGGATGGAGGAAAGAACCTAATATCTGCACTGCTAAGGGACACTACAAATATGCATCCTTGTCCACTACTTGGCACAATAAAGTCACATTGCTTATAAGGAGTTGAAGGACCTTCTAGTATATGAAGCATGCAGAATAAAAATCCACAAAATACCTTTTCCTTACTTGACTAACAGAAGGCAACAACATACTCATTCCTTCCAGTGAAGGTTTGTTGAAATCCAAAAATAGAAGAAAGAGGATAATGACAAGGTTGAGTGTTTGTACTGCTACAGTATGACTAGTACCAAGCTTGACAGTAGAAATGTCATTCTCTTCTATCCGACCTTTGAAAACAAAACCAAGGCTAGATTCACCAAGAAGACTTTATGGATTGAATATTCTAGTTGCAAACTTCAAATCATTAACGATGAATTTCCACAATTAGGTTGTAACTTTCAAATCATCCCCTACTTTGGGAGTGGATGTACTACTTCTTGTATTACTAGTACTTATGGAAGACACTATATGAGTGGCAAGTGGCTCTTTGCTACTATCATTTGGAGATTTAATTTCAATTATAATAAATGCAGCTCAGTAACTCATCTATTAGCCATAAGCATCATAGCCTGCCACAGTTGCCAAAGATCATATTCATTTGTTTTCATGGGTTTCTTGTAATTTTGATTTAAGGATTTTTTTTGCATGTTTTGTAACACATTAGCACTAAATAATTTATGGATCGAGTTCCTCATACACAAATAGAAATATATCACAACTATGCAAATATACACAATTCATTTAACAAGTTAAGAAAGAGGTATTAAAAATACATATAAAATTCCCATGAGCCTGATATCCTCACACACAAATCAAATAACATATATTAGATACCAGACATATCACTCCCACTTTGTATTAACACGTTTGTATTGAACATCCCCATTAAGTCATCATTGCTCATATGTAGGAACGATCCCTAATTTTGGTTTGCAAGCTCATTTCCCTAGAAATATTGAATGTATTGGGCAAACTATAACCTAGCTTGCAAGCTCCATGAATTCCACAGTTCAGGATGGTAGCAGTAAACAAGTAGGCCCCATTACATATGTTCCAACAGAAAATTTCCAAGTGTATGCACATCAAATAAAACCTCTTCCATTTACAAACAATCTATGCCACCTCTTGGACACAACCTCTCTCTTTTTTTTACTTGTCTTCTCATTTACTTCTTCATAATGCAAAGATTGGACATATTCAAAGCATGCTTGAAAAATCCATAATTCAACTTGTCATGTGGGTGAAAGTGATAAATTCAATACAAAACTTGTTGCATGTATTACGTGGAATGTCAAACATAATTTTGCAGATCAGTTTAATCCATATCCATTTACAAAATAATATCAACCCCTTTCCTCAAACAAAACCTACAAATCAATTCAAGTCATATTCATTTGCAAACAATATGAAATCGAACCCTCCACCTCAAATATAACCTATAAATCAATTCAATCCATCTTTATATATAGACAATCTACAATTGAACCCTCCATCTCAAACACATCCCCCTTTACCTTTAGTTTGTCTCCTCATGTACATGGGAAGACTAAAATTAGAATTCCAAGATCCACCATTTTGATGGATCAGGTTGGCACAATTCATGCAGCTAGTACCGATGCAGTTGTAATGGTTTCATTGTATAATGGATGTAGCTCCCTACAACCTGTAGGCTACATACAAGAAGATCTTTTTCTCATCTTTGAACATCCTACACTATGGATCTTATATAGATATTGTATCTTCTTTTAGCATGGAAACTCATATCCTTGGTTAGATTGGAAGCACGCATATAGGCTCCACACTAAGCGACACACCACATTTTCATGGAATCCAAATAAGTTATTTAAAATCGATGGAGACAACAAAACCTTCAAATGTGTTGTCATCAAGCAAAAATGAACAAACTACCTTAGGGACATACTCATCAACTCAGAAAGTTGATCAGTCGATTGACGAGGGGGATTCTATTGATGTGCTCTTAAGGAATGCTACCTCCATTCATAATGTTACAGATAAAGCACAACTCCCTAATCTACATTAATTTTTTGTAGGTAGCGATTTTGATGATAATTTGCATATCCGTGATGCTTTATTTCTAGATACATTTAGAACTATCTTGACCATTACAGCGATTCAAAAGTGCACCCTATGATTCAAGCCAGTTTTTTTTATCAATTATTATCTTCACGTGACTCATCTACACATGTGTTGCAAGTAGCGTCAAATATCCATATTCTCAAGGTGTTTCT
Source organism: Pseudotsuga menziesii (assembly GCA_001517045.1). Taxonomy (NCBI): domain Eukaryota; kingdom Viridiplantae; phylum Streptophyta; class Pinopsida; order Pinales; family Pinaceae; genus Pseudotsuga; species Pseudotsuga menziesii. Next base: position 180,655 of record LPNX010901479.1, on the reverse strand, counting down.
AATGTTCTGAATCTGAGTAATTCTATCAAGTCCCCTGTTGTTCAGTAGATGGGGCCACTTCACCAGTTCTAAGTAGAGCTACATACTAGTGCACAAATCCAAGCCTATCAAAGCTCCAATTTATTGCTTCTTCCATGATGCTAATATGTGCATTGATATTGGTGATATAGGAATATGTTTGTTTTGAGAAGTTGGACAATCAAATTATCAGCATTGAATGGATAATGCAATTATCAGCATTGAATGGATAATGCAATTATCAGCATTGAATGGATAATGCAATACCTTCCCAACATAGTTTACCTATGCAGAGGAGTGAGTTTTTAAACTCACAAAGCAACACAAATGAATATCTTCCATATATAGTATATCAAATTGTTTCCAAAAATGCAAGTCCTGTTCAACAAACCAAGCACTAAAGTTGATGATACTGACTGACATTTTCCCACAAAGCAGTTGTCAACCTCAGAATCATTGTTTGGCAAAGGAAGTTTTAAACATTTTAACCATAATTCTAGCCTTTATTTATGGTTTGATGATTGATCAGAGTGACATAATAATCTGCAGAACGTTTTCAAACCTTGGAATCATCATTCAAAATCTGACATGTTTCAAATATTTTTTATTTGAAGCATAATTTTGTATTTAATATGCTTTGACATAAGAAACAAATCAGAAAATTGGATGTTGGGTCAGATCATCATTGTAACTTTGATCGCAACTATTTCATCATCTCTCCCTCAATTCATCCTCAACAAATCAGTTTTTATTCTAATGCACTTTTTCTTAAGCAGTTAGGATTAGTAGGAAGCATTGTGAAAATTGATTTGAAGGAAATAGCGTCAGTGTTATTGTATTTAAAAATTGTTGTACGCAAGAAAGGTTGTGATATATTTGGAACAATGTTGTATTTGATTGGATCTCAATGTTTCGATCCCTTCTCTAGGAACATCAAGAAAATATAGACCTCCACTGCTATTAAAAATTGCAAAATATGTTATGATGTGTGTTTGTGTGCACATGCATGTGAAATTTGATTAGAAGACATAGAGAGTTGAATGATGAAATACCTGATTTATTCTTCTAATACAAGATGAAAATGTTCCTCTTCTCGTTGAGTCACTTTCTCCAACTTCATCTATGCTCATAATTCAATGTAGAAGGCAATAACAACGATAGGATTTCCATATTATGAACATCTTTTTTGGTGCAACGATCACAAAGGGCATATCATTGTAAAATTTACACAGATAATACAGACATTAAATAGAGGATAAACTTATGATGACCGTACAAATAAACAATGTCTCAAATAACACCTCGTTGTGAAAATAGAGTTAAATGAAGTGGAAATATTATATAGATAAGAAAAACTTGAAAGGAATTTATAATAAAAGCATAAATTACATCTAATTATATAAAATATTAACTTTCATGTTGTGCAACCCTAACAAGGTAGATACCAACTAATAGAAAACAGTATAGAACTAACTATTATTCAATTATGTGACATTTCAACAAACTCTTCAAACTTCAAACACCATGATTTTAGCTCCAATTTCCTGCAAAGTTGTTGCAGTTTCCAATGCTACGTCAGGATTAACAGAACTACTCCTCAAGAATTGTAGACAACATTAAAATCTTGTGATCCAAACCTAACATTGAACAAAACATCAAAAAGGAGAAGAAAAACAAGTATTAACAACACATTAGAACTTAAATAGTTTTACCATTAAATATCATAAAGGAGAGCTAAATAACATATATCACCGAAAGGAATGACTTGTCCCAATTTTTTATTAACATCTAGTTTCAACACAAAGTTAAACCAGCAAATCTCAAAAAAAGGACACAAAATATTCAAAAACACTTGCACTAAATATAAAGAACAATCACAAGTATTATTATTCCTTAAAATATAGGGAAAAGGTTGCTCTAGTCGTCAACTTCATATATATGTGGGATGGAGCATATATTTGACGTGTTGCAAAGAGGTCATACTTATGAAGAAAAAAGTGGACAAACAAGACCCTGAACAATTTTATCTACAACTAGAAAAAAAGTGTACAAATAAGACCCTGAACAATTTTATCTACAACTAGAAAATAACAGATCACATTGATGAGAAAATAATCTTAGATGGACATGTTGATCAAGTATGACCTCTGTAAAACCTTCCATCTCTGAAATATCAACTTCCCATTATCATTGTATTATAATTTATGTTAATGCCCATAGTCCCCAACAAAGAGATTCATTTGGTATCGCTGCAATATAGCAACTTCCTCCTAGCCCATTTTTGGTCTAATGATTATCATGGTTGTTCAAAACTTAAATTGCTACCGCAACGGCTAGTATGTCCATTGAATAGTGCCAAATTTCTCAAGTTGTGCCCTTTGTTTTATGCACATGACTATGAATTTTTAGGGTTTTTTGGCCTATGCCAACCCCGAATAGGCATACAAGGCATACACACATTTACTAGATTGTAATTAGTTTATAGAATTTTTCTATACATGTTGCTCTTTATAATTTTGCTTTCAATATTGATCTGGGAGTTGTTTTCGCACTCCCACATTGTATTTACAACAGTTGTACCCTTTAGTCTGATTGACCTATTTTTGGGTCAATCATTGAACCTTAATGAAATATCTTATCTTATCTTATCTTATGTAATTCAACCCAATCTGAAAACAAGGGACCAAATCTACATATATCCCTTTTTTGTATAAAATGTTAACATAATCACTTCTCTTTTCTTCTACAAAAAAATGAAACAACACTAAATTTCTATTCTCAATTCAATGTCAACAAAAATCACATTTTACAGTTCATCTAGATCTAACATCATGCCAAAGCTACCTATAGTTGTTGTTCTGACATACAAAAAATTATGCTCTGGTTTTGAAAGTGTTGTGTGTATATATATTTCCAAATTAGATATCCATTAGTGAATCTATGGTAAATTTGACCTTCAAATAGTCTCCCAATAGCTATGATTATTGGTTGCCAATGATTTATCCTACTAACAACTTGCCAATAATGATGTTCTACAACATTCCTTTCTTTGATATCTAGTTGGTCTATGACAATTTTAGGTAATTTTCCTAGGTGTAGACTAGTTTGGGTGCCATTATTGTGGCAAAATCTTCTACTAACTACTATTCACATAAAAACCTCCCTGCATAGTACCCTTGCAATCATAAATTTGGACCTGCTAAAGAAATATTTCCCAGAATTGCACATCTACTTGTGAGGGGAAGTGAGCTATACCAAGGAAACCCTTCAAACCATGCCATAAGATTACTTATGAGGGTAGGATCTCTTGAACAATGCATTTGCATTCAAATATTGGTAAACATAACATAAAAGGTAAAATCCAATTTTCGCTTTATTCACATGCCAATATTGGATGAAGTCAAGCCTAAGCTTTTCTTGGCAAAATCAACATGGAAAACATAACATGCTTTCCAAATCAAGGACAATAGGGCAAGTTAGGGTAAAACGTGCTTATTTAAGATTTAGGTAACCAAGAATTAGTAATGCCAAATATACCCAAGATGTCAAACTAGGTTATGGAGTGGTCAAATTTAGCATACAAGACCAAGTTTTGGAAAGTCAAACTTGGGAAGAATGAGCCCAAACATAGAAACTCAAATTATGGATTTAGCATGAGTCAAACTTAAACTTCTCATGAAAAATGGACATCCTCCAACAAGCCACCCATGTCTCTTTACTATACAATCCACCTATACAACATTGATCTTGACTCGTCACTCTTTCATCCATTGGAACTAGGGAACCAATGTGTCGCTACATGTTTGGAACTAACATCCTTGTACTTACCATACGTAGAAACTACTAATTATTAAAATTACCAAAAAATTGATTTATAGATTTATTTCTTCTAACTGATTTATTTCTTCTTTAATTTGTGTGCAGGTGACATCACCATATGGAAATTTATTATACTCCACATAAAATGTCTCATCCAGTCATTTTACAATCACAACACATGATTCTGGTATCTATGTAGCATGTTTATGGCCCTCCAAGTGCCTCTCAAGGAGTAGTTACTAATGTTGATCTTGACTGGAAGGTTGGAATTGTAGCTAAAGACTGGGAAACAATAGGAAGGAAGGAGAAATTGAAGTCAATGGCATTCATGCCTTTTGTCTTTCCATTTTATGATTTTTTTATAAATTGTGTTAATAATGTAGTCCACCTGAATTTGTTAGTTTGGAATGACAATACAATAGAGTTAGTCAAGAAATATTCTTATGTTTGTCACTTTGTACTTAAATAAATAAGAAAAAAAGAAAAGCAACAATTGCAACATCACTCACAGTATGCAGGAATTATGGTGAAGATCCTATTCAAGTTAGTCTATATAACATACAGACATTTTATATAATCAACAAAGATGGAGATGATGCATAATATAATATAAGAATGCTTCTTTTCGTAATGATAACTCTCAATCAATATAGGGACCTCGATATACACAAAGAAACATGCAAGTGATGGTGGGGAACAACCAATCACTTAACCAAGGAGATATTCTTAACGAGGGATTCACAATGACCTTGTGACATAAATCATTCAGTCATTATCCTTGTGTTTTCAAAGGAAAACCTTATGGGAACCCCTCAGAATTTCCATGCATTCGATGGATGGTTCATAGTCTAAACCTCCAATAATTTAACTAATCGTATCCTCTTAATGAGGGATTCACAATGACCTCGTGGCATGACTCATTGAGGCATTATCCTCTTTTTTTCAAAGGAAATCCTCATGGGGAAATCCCTGAGAACTTCCTTGCATTTGATGGATGGTTCACAATCTAATTATCTTGGTGGTGATTATGATTCCTTACCTAGTAGGAACATTGATTGAGGCATGCAACAAAGGTATCCATCCAAGAACTCCTACACGAAGCTCAAAGCACTCAACCACTCAAGTTAGCCAACTAGATTTATGACCTTATAATAAAGTGCATCATCACATTAAAGTAACAAGAGTAATTCCAAGATCCATTGACCATGTCTTATCATTAAGAGAAGATATAAAATAAGTTGCAAGTACGAGAATGATTATTCTTGTATTCATTCTTTGGGTTTTTCTTTTGTGGATGATGAGAATTATTCTTGGTCCACCAGGCCACCCAACGGGTAGAGTGTATGCAGTGAAATCCCATTTGAAATAGCATGGAAGGTTGAGGATACTCACCATGCCCAAAGAGCAAAGTCACCTTTAAAGTTGCGTGCAACCATGAACAACACCTCAACACCCAACATAGGTCTCACCAAAATAACTATAAATATACCTCAAAAGGAGCTTGTTGAATGTCAAGTAAACACTCCTGCAAGGTTCAAACATATATTAATTGACAATTTGCAAAGGTTTGCGCAGTCTTCTATCTATGTATTGCATAGATCATTAACAGTGTTTCTTAGATTGAAATTCCAGTCATGAATGAGTGGGTGGGTTGGAGTTAATTTCAAAATATTGTATTAAACTATTAATGAGTTGGGACCATTTTTTGTAGGTGGGCTATTGAAGTTATAGGCACCCCTAGCACACTTTATGCAAATGAAACTTACCAGCTTCAAGTGAACTTTCATGAGAATTATCCCATGGAGGCTCCATAGGTTATTTACCTCCAATTAAATACTCTGCATGTTCACATTTATAGCAATGATCACATATATGTTTAACTTCTATGGTGGTTCTAGACATTCAAATCCCACCACTCCTTAAGTTCCCTCCTCAACTGAAAAGGAGGCATATGCATGGTTTTTGTCAAAAGCTCCATTTATAAAGGCATCATCCTAACTCCCAAGTTCTCCATCATCTCTTTCATCAACAAGGTAGTTTAATGATGCCCTCATGGACTCAATAAATGACAATTGATCAATGAATGTCTTGATAAGATTTTGTGCCAAAGGATATTTTGAGGTTCATTTTGAAGAAACTAAAAAATAGGAAAACAATAACGGATGATGATATTTGGTTCTAGGGAAAAGATGGTATTTTTATCCTTAACCTTGTCTCTAAGTAAAATTTCCAAACCTTCTCATTCACCTCTGAGAAGAGGTCATTGAAAAAATTGGCAATCCCTAGGCAAGTTTATCTGATTCGACAGAAGGAAGAACACAAAAAAAATATATTCTAAAATGTAGATATGAGAATATGATAGAAAAGGTTGGAAGATATGGTCATCCTTGAATATGATGGAATGCAATGGTCTCAACTATTGGTATTTGGTAAAACAACACTTAGGGGCAAAATTTGTTGGAGTATGAGCCATTTCTTGGGATCATTTCAAAAAATTATTCAAAACATAGGAGGATGAAGATAATTCGAGCAAAAAAAATTGTTTCTCTAAGGACTAACTCTAAATGTTGAGGGAAACAAAGAGAGATAGGGTTTATAAGAATTTGAGCCATGGCCTAAAGACTAAAGGATAGCAATCCAAGGGACTCTTGTGTAGTTATTGTTGTGTTATTTTGCGGCCATTTCACATTAATTGTAGTTTAGCTAGCTTGTCCAACTACAACCTTTATATCACAAGGGAGGCATCATGGCCTCACCCATAAAATTAATTATCAAATTTTGGTTTTGCTATTAGTTTGGGGAGTGAATATGGTGCCAAAATTCCACCGAAAATTCATCCCGAAGGTGTATCACATGATAATGACTTTCCTCCTAATATTGAATTTATTGATTCTCTCATGTAATTCATTCATGGGAGGATCCATTCTAGAATATTTTTTAGGGTGGACGCCCCTCAATTCAATCATTCTTAATTCGATTTGAGAGGTGTGGAATCTGCAAGGTTGGGAATGAACCCATACCCACAACCTAACGAAAATATTTTTGTCTTTCGTCAGTACCTGAACCCATGTGCAAGGAATCTTGCTTCAAGATCCTTGGATTTGTAACTTTGTAAGAATGCCTTGGTGGTTGTTTGCCACTGATCCCATGACTTCTCAATTGAAACCATTGCCTAGCCGACTTGCCCATTGTATCCCTATTAGTGAGTTTATCTTCCATGAACCTAAACCATTGCCTATCTTTCATCTGTGGAATTCTTAGACATTTTTTTGAATAGCATGTCCCTAAGAGGGAAGTTTTGCAGGTGATGTAAAAAGTCCTTTCTGGATATTTTTCAACACCTCTTTTTTTTAATTTTTTTATATAAGTTGGACTTTGTGGTCCATGGACTATGATATTTATTTTCAATATTTTTCTTCAGCCTATAGCCTTTGGGAGCTCTATTAAGAGCATACTTGTGTGTGCTCCATAGCACAATTACTATATGTATGTTTTCATTTATACTTGAAATGAAAATATAATTTTTTTTCCTTAGAAAAAAAGGTACACAAAGTAAAAATAGACATAATGACAACAATGTAAGATATTTATGGAGGTTTCAAAATGCTCAAAATCCATACCATGTCTATCCACTTCTTTATGGTGTCACCAATTTGGAGACTAAGTTCAACATTTTAAGCCATAGCAAAAAAATTAAGAGCATAGAAAATACTTACGAAATTCAAATATTCAACATTTTAGAGATGGGAACAAGGTAAAAATAAAAATGGAAAGAAAACAACGTAAGATATTCATGGTGGTGGAAGTATTGTAAAAAACAATACCACGTCTCTCCACTTCTTTATGGTATCACGATTTTTGAGACTTAATTCAACATTTCGATCCCTTGAAGCAAAGCTAAGAGATGATGTTGTCTTTTGTACTTCTACACAATTAGGATTCACAATAACAAGCATCAAAGTCTTGAAAACCCCACCTGTGAAGCAAATCAATACATCATATAAAAAATCAATACATCAGATCAAGACCAATAAATTCAATCAATCTTTTTTCAAACTGAGGTTAAGTAAAACCAAAAGAAACAATGACAATTTATTCAAAATGTGATTATAGTAAGCATACAAACATAAAATTGCAGTGGGACAAAATATCATTATCAGTAGTGATGCCCTAAAACATTTTTTACCAGTTGTACAAATATCAATATTAAATTCAATACATATCCATTAATAACACAATTTTCTTAAATCATTCAAACATGTAGCAATGCATTACGGGCCAATTGTTGTTGAATCTGAACATTTATTATCAACTGAGCTTATCTAAGAAAAACAAGTTTTCTCCAATAGCGACCTTGGTAATAGATCAAGTTCTTTGAAATTGGACAATTTCTTGTTATATAAAAATATATAACATAATGAGATATATAAACATATATAAAAATTAAATATCAATATTAATTATTAATATTAATATTTATTTTTTGTAAGCTCCACAGTTCTATTAAAATACAATGGAAAAATATATAAAATTAACCCTGGCTGTATGAGGACTCAGGAGGTGAAGCCACCCCCCAAGCCTCTCAAAAATTGAGGGTCATCTATGAAAACCAGAGATGAGATAACTAGCCGAGTACTGAGTCTGGGACATAATTACATGATAATTTTAAAAGCAAACAGAGACATAGACCTAGACATAGACATAGACATAGTTACAGAGTTCAAATTTAAAAATAGTCATAGATAGGCTTGACAACTTTTGCAAAAAAACCTGAAGCGAGAGGTTGTTTCTGCAAATGAAGAAAGCATTCTTCAGGAGGGTGGAATTTCTTCAATAATGGGGCATGCCCATCGTTCTTCCTACGAAGGGATGGCCAAGTTGGTGGTAGCCTCAGGAGTGGGTAGAGTCGGTAGTTGTTGTTGTTCGAGCTTCTAGCTAGTCACGTTCTTCATTCGTTTGAGGGGCGCCTCCACTGTCGAAGGGATGGGGAAAGGTGGTGCTTGTGTAGCCATAATCGTGCAACCTGTTGCACTCCCACTACCTCCTCCCCCGCAACCAACATGCACCACACCCTCGATCGCACTACCACTGCCACCTCCTCCCAAATCACGTCTGTCTTCACCCAAACCACCATGTCCCGTGATGTCAACCTTGACCTTCCAAGCGAACGAATTATCCATAGTCATGAGCTGAGAGTCAATTTCAGCCATTATGGTTTTCATGGCGTGGATGGAGTGGGCATCGGACCTATTATCACTCCAAGAAACTCCTCTAGGTTGTAGCTCGAGGATGCCTGGTAACTTACAATGTTTTTAGGTTTTTCTGGTATGGATCAAGTCGGTTGACCTATATAACCTTTCCACTCTTAATGCATGCATAAAACTCACTCAATTACAAGGCTTTTACTTACAATTGCTCAGAAGTTGACAATAAAGTGCGAGGATGAAGAACTCATCAGGCTGGCAGATTTACATACAAAACACATGCATATAAATGGCTAAATCATGATAAGGATGGCACTTATAAATCAAATTGCACTAACAAACCAATAGGATGACAACTATCAGCTTTTTAATCAATCTGAAAATGACCTAAATACACATTCAGGCATAAGTACAGCAAAGAAAGAGATGATGGCTGAACAGATCATAATAAAAGAGCTTATATTCATGAATAAGTAAAATGAGAAGCATGAAAGCATTATAGGCCTATAAATCCCTGAATTTGAACCTTTATTATAAAATTGATCTTAGGATTTATAGCCTTTTTACAAAAAGTACAGATACTGAAACTTCGATCTGTTTTTACAAAAATACTCAAAAGTGACAGTTTTTCAAAATTAGGGTTTCAAACCCTACCTAACTATTTGTCTAACTATGATGAAGATTTAGTTCACTGACTAAACATTTAACAACTGAAGTAGTTGCTGATGATCACTGCTACTGCTCCACTGTCAGTTAACCCATTGATTTATCCTTGACAATTAGGGTTGATGACTTTATGGCATTGTTTTGTCATAATAGATCTAAACAGACCCTTTCTAATACTTATGTCAGCATATTTTATCTTTAACTTACGTCCCTGAACCATCTGCAGTCGCCAAAATCCGGTTCTGTCTGTCAAAAACTCGCTTTTAAATCTCTGTCCACTTTCAGTGGTTAAGCGACCGGTCTATCAAAAATTTTAACTGTCGAAAAGAGGAGCTTTCGGTGGTTAATGGACTACTCTAGGGCCCACTTAAACACCGAAATCCCTGTTTCACAAAATTTATTAGGTTTCGCTCAAAAATGCCTTTCCAAGCCTATTTGCTTAGCCTTCTTCTTCTAAGGGCTTCGTGTTTGGAGTGTTTGCTGGACCCTGGCTCGTTTCAAGAGGCTGGAGACTAACGACTGCTTTAGCTAGGATTAATAAGGTAAGGTGGCTGCTAGGGTTTGCTTTTGCTTCTTTCAACTGCAACCTTTGGAGCCTCACCATCCTGAGTAACCTAGTATTGTCCTTCAAGTACCTGGTGTTCAGCCTTTTCAAGAAAATATATCTCTCTCTCTGCTCCAAGTAGGACTTGTGCAATAGCTTGTTTCTCCTAGTCAATGTTTCATTGTTTCTCTTCAGTTCTCTTTCCAAGAACTCCATTTCATAAACCTGCCTTAGTAGCTGATTGATCTTTTGAATTCTAGGTTTGCTGGAGGAAGCCCTTTCAGCTGGTTCTTATTATTCTTGTGGTGTGGGGGATGGCAATGCTTCAGTAAATGGAACAATTTGCAAAGCTAGGGCTGCATGCTCTCCTTTTTCTTCCTCAGAATCTGAATAAGGTAGGTTTAAGACATTCTCCTAGTGTGCTTTTGCCCCCTGACCTTTCTCACCGAAATCCAAATTCCTTTTTTCCTTCTTGGTTTTGGAGGAGGAGGGAGGATGTTCAGTTGTTGCAGCTGGGGAAATGGCCCTCCTCATTCTTCTCCCACTCCTTGGAGTGCTGGATTTCTTGACAGGAGACTTCCCTTTCTCCTCTGGCTGAAGACCTGTCTCAAAGCCATTCCAGAATAGAAATTAGGGCCAAGCAATGTTTCTTTTCTTCAACAACTTCTGGACCAATAGTTGGATAAGACCATGGTGGCACAGCCTGCCAGCAATCTTGGATGGCTGGGCTTTCACTTGATGTGCCATCTTCCCTAGACTCCTGTGTAAATAAACGGGCATATTAAGAGGGTTCTTACCTGTGAAGTGGTTCATGAGTTTGAAATGATAGATCATTGCTCTATTGTATCTCCCTTCACAGGTCAAATAGACCACAATGGCTTTTACCAGCTGCTGCCAGTTCTCTTCCAGCCATGATGATGTCACAGCCTTCTTCCATGTTATTCCCCTATGCTCAGGCTTGAGATATCATCTAAATTCCACATCTTTGGGTATGGTGGTCTTGAACCACTTCTCTCATGTGTAAGGAAGTTCAGTCACCTTTGAGATTAGTGCTTCATCAATGAGAAATTCCTCCCTTCCTATGACTGATTTTGAACCATCAAATGATAGGGCAAAAGCTTCAGCCACCTGTTGATGAAAACCCTGTATTTTTTCACAGTATTTGTAGCAACCTACCTCCTGGACCAGTCTGCAAACCTCTGGATGGGCCTCTAAGTAACTGACATCACCCAGCTCCTATTTGAGAGCTAGTCCACTTTTCTTCATCCTGATGGGTGTATCTCCTAGGTACCTACAAAAAACAGTTTTCCAGACCTTCTATACAATGTGCTTTAGCAGGATTCTCTCTCAGAGTCAGTTTTTTGGTGAAAAAATACCAATTTCGAACATGAAATATGAGGGAGTCCCATGGCATTGATTATGAGGATTTTTTGTCATTTATGGAAGCTGAGGTCACCCAAATGATGACAGCAGCTCGATCCCTGAGATATATTTTCCCAGATAACTGTACCCTACCTCAACCATAGCATTCGGTGGTTACTTGATGACCCTTGGGACATGTGGAGGGAAACTGAAGGTTGGTGGTCATATCAGTTTTGGCTACTTGCATAACAACCATTTTCACTCATTTCACACGCAGTCACACGGCTCCAGATCTTTTCGGTGGGTAATCATGCTCTAAAATGATCTTTTTTCTTGCTGACGGGGTTAGATATGACAGTTCCCAATCGTTTCCCTATTTTTGCCTTTTCGGTGGTTTAAGATCCTCCGCAATTTTGTCAACTAGCCACCGAAAAAGCTAGCTTTTGGTAGCTAATTAAACTTTATCTTTCTTGCCTAAGTCACTGGAACCCCTACCCCGTCGCCGTGGTGAATTTCTACTTTCGACAGATAGCGACTTTGAAAAAACCCTTTTTAGCTGCCGAACAAACAACTAAAAAACCCATCGGCAATCGAAAGCTCTAAACACTAAGGATCGAAACTTTAAACCTAAACGTTGTCGTAGTGTCGACGATTCAAACCACTAACGTCGCGTCTGTTAAGCATCGAAGGTCGGGAGGACTAACCACTAAAACATCAAAACCTCAAACCACTAATGCGTTAGAACTTCAAACCACAAGACTCTTCGTAGTGTCAGCAACATAAAGGACAAGCCCTCCAAAACGTCGGCATTGTAGAGGACTAAACCTCCGACCGCTGTCAAAAAATGTTCTTTCGGTGGTCAACACAAATGCCATAGCTTTCACCTAAACCGCCGAAAGGGTTTTCCACCCGATATTTATCTTCCAACTTTCGATGGTTAGTGTATATGTTGCACCCCTTTCTAATCTGCCGAAAATGACCCTTTTCGGTGGCTAATGAGATGTTATGAGCCTTGCCTAAGCCACTGAATGTACCTTTCCTGGTGCTGCTTGCCACTCGCTTTCAGCGGTTTAAACCCCTTTTATCTCTCTTTCTAGTCTACCGAAAGCGCCCCTTTTTGGTGGCTAATGAGTTTCTGTAGTCTCGCCTAAGCCACCGAAAGTGTTACTTTGACTCTGCTTGCTTAGATCGCTTTCGGTGGTTTGCCTTTGGCTCGCATTCAACTGTTTAGCCATCGAAACATAGCTGTTCAATGGCTAATGAGCTATGATAGTCCTCGCCTAAGCCACCGAAAGCTACAACTTGTGAAATTTTCATCCAAATCAAAAACAGAGGCTTTCAAACTGTCAATGATATTCATATCGTTCATTGCATGAGTTAAATTCTTCATAATATCAAAATAATTTATTTTGGGAGATAATATCTGGCTCCTACTTGGGGATGGGAACCTCCTAGTGTAGTCCCAAGAACCCCAAACCAAAAATGCCTTTCCCTAAAAGCAACTAAGTAACTTAACACTATCATTTACTGTTCCATTGGGCATGGAGTTTATTCTGAAAGCAAAACAACCTACTATCTACTAATTTACAACAATAATGCCTCAGAGCCTCAAATAAAATAGAGTTTCAAGAACTGCCCATTCACCGGGCCATCAAATACCTCTTCACCTTCCAGATTCTGCAATTTGAAGGTGTTATTCTTCACCGGCATTTTTTAAGAATTGCAACCGCTCTTGTCCAATATGTGGTAAATATATTATTATGAAAGACGATCAAGGTAACTCACAATTGCATTCACAGATATTGGAAAGCGAATTAGGATACTACATAGAAAACAATAAAAAAACTACGATTTAAGATAAGTAAACGAAGCATTCTTGATCAGTTGACAGAATAAGAGAATCGTCGCTTAAAAGATCCAAATCAAAAGCTGGAAAAATCTAATGAAGATATCGAAAAAATCTTATCAACTAAGAATGAAGAAATATATCGATTAAAAAATCACATTCAAGATCTTGAAGACAAAATCAAAAGATAAAAAATAACAAAGAATCATCGTATAGGAGTGATAATGATTTAGAAGAAGACGTACTACGTTTAAACAAGATCATCATGGACAAAGATGATGAATTGGCGCAATTTAGAGAAAGCTAAAAAGTCAAGAATCAAAGGTATGTTGACATCAACAATAGAAGGAAGAACTATAGGAAAAGTATGACGACACTAAAAAGAAGCACAAGTTAGAAATTGCGAATATCAATGGCAAATTAGCAAGCAAATACCAAAGAACTATTTCAACTAAGAATTCATAACAAAAAATTACTTATGAAAATCAAGAAACTAAAAAATAGTCGAATGATGGGATTTTCCAATTAAGACCTCGAAGGAAGAATACTAAAACAACAAGAAGAAAGCCATCGTTTAATAAATCTTACTCAATATCTAGAGGAACAAATCAAGAAGTTAAAAGAGGACAAACATTCGCAAGACGAAAGGTTCAAGAAGATTCATAATAATAATAATCTATTAGAGAACAAATTAGTTCAAATCCATAAGGAAGCATCCAGACTCTTCAGAAAGCAAATTCAAGTTGAGAAAGAAGAAACAAATACAAATTCGGTCCTCGTCATAGTTCAAAAGGAAGTCAATCCAATAGAAAAACAAACAACAAGAGCTCCTTATCGAAACCCAAATTACAAAAAACATTTTGACCAACGATAGGGTCAAAATGAACATAAACAGAGGAGTTATAATTTAAAAAGAAAAAGAACACAAAATCTGCAACCTAAGCAGAAAACGAGAATATTTATCCAACAAAGCAATCAACAATCATCTCAGATGGACCACATCACAGACGATGCGACATTTTTTCTTTGCAACTCATAACTTGTATCGTCTATTTTCTTCAAAAGTTTTAAGTACTAAAAAAATTACTGAAAGATGACATTACAAGCAAGAAATCAAACGTAAGTCTTGTCTTCAATAAGCTTTGAGGACAAAGCTCCCTTTAAGGGGAAGGCAATGTTATATAAAAAACATATAACATAATGAGATATATAAACATATATAAAAATTAAATATCAATATTAATTATTATATATTAAAATTAATAATTAATAAATAAGAAATGATTAATTAAATTAATGAATTAGAAAATAGAAAGAGATGTACCCTTTCATTTGAAAAGGCATGATAAGACTTATATAAAGCGCTACCAACCCAATTGTAAAATCATCATTCATCTTCAATATTTATTTTTTCTTTTCAATATGGAGTTATTTTCCATTGGTTGATTATTCAATTGAGTAGTCCTTGAGAATATCCAAATACAAACATTACATTTATTCTCAAAGTTATCTCATCCACTAAAGAAATTATGCTTGTTGTTCTCACTCTAAAGTTAACTCAGTCAATTCTTTTTTAAGAACATAAACCCAAAGAATTGTGTCATATGCCATCTAACTGAACTAAATTTTATTCACAACTTTTCCCATAGCTTCTTATTCTACTCTACTGACTTAGTTGTCATCATGGATGTGTTGAAATTCCAACCAAAATTGCATCATATGATATTCCAACTAGAATTGTGACATTTTCACCTGAAATTACTTGTTTACATCAAAACAAAATTCTCCTTTCCCAAACATTAGTTTCCATTTGATGTCCATATAATAAAAATGGAGACAAAACAATACCTAATGATGTGGTTTTCGGGAAGAATCGAGTAGAAGATTTTCGGCTACTTTTTTCATATGGAGAGATTATATTCTATGAAAATAAAGGATGTAATGTGATGTAGTTCCAATGAGAAAGTAAGAGACATACAAGTTGTAGCTTAATTAAGAGCCCCATAAACCCATCATGACATATAGTCTTCAATAATCTTCTCATGGTCCTGCAGTGGAAAATATTGTCAGAGCAAAAGTCCTAGGTATGAGCAAAGCATTACTCTAGTGGTGGTAACAACTCCGGAATATTATCATTGGCCATTGCATTCCATGTTGCAATCCTGATTGAAACTAACATGCCCTGTGCAAGTAAATTTTCCGCTAAATCCCATAAAGCACATCATCGAAGGAGGTACCTACAAAATGTTGAATGAGAGTGTCTATAAATGTCTGGTAGCTATCATCAATTTCCCTCTCAAAGTTCATAGTGGAAAGAGTGAAACCCTTCACATATTTCCCCTTGTCCTTTTGATCTACAGCATAATCTTTGCACCCTAGGGATTTAATGACTTTTCACTTTTACCCTTTTGAGACATCAAAATGCTACTTGCCTTACTCTTCCTGTCAAGGGCCTTTCCATACAATTCTTGTAGTGCTCCCTAGAAATCTCTGACTAGATTTTCTAAAAACATATCACCTCCATTAAAAACGCCACAGATAAGATGTGTATTTTTATAATGATTGGTGTGAATAAAACGAGAGAATATTGGAAGCTATTACAAGAGAATAATAGAAATCCAAGCCAAAAAGAAAAAAAGACCATTTCTCATTGCGCCGAGAGGCGCTCTACAGCCTAGTATGGGGGAGATCTTGTAACGTGATGTAACGTTTGTAACATGTCGGCAAAAAATAATAGTGATAGTGAATATTATGGGAGAGATCTTGTAACGTGATGTAACGTTAGTAATGTTTGTAACATGTCGGCAAAAAAAATAGTGATAGTGAATATTATGGGAGAGATCTTGTAAGGTGATGTAACGTTTGTAACATGTCGGCAAAAAATAATAGTGATACTGAATATTATAGGAGAGATTTTGTAACACAAAATAAAAAATAATATCACTTTCATAAAGTTATTTTTATTAATAAAAAACAAATTTTCTAATAGGCCAAAATAAATGCCAGCCATAAAAATAATCTAATATGGGGGAGATGTTGTAATCTTCCTACCTAACAAAACAATAAAAAATTAAAAATTTAATTATCAGTAAAAAAATATGTGGGTCAAGAAAAAAACACAAAATTGAATTATCCACAAAAAAATGTTGGCCTTGCACATAGTTTTAAAACCATGTGCAAGGCATTTTGAACAACCCATGGTTTTATTGTACATGGTTTAGGAGGCTTTGCACATGGTTTTTAAACCATGTGCAAGACCTCCTAAACAACCCATGGTTTTATTGTACATGGTTTAGTAGGGTCTTGCAAATGGTTTTAAGTCCATGTGCAAGGCCTCCTAAACAACCCATGATTGTAGGAGGGCCTTGCATATGGTTTTAAAACCATGTGTGGGGAAATGATGCAATGTTCGTTCTTAACAAAATAAAAAATAATAAAAAATATTATATGTCGGTCATAAATAATATTAAATATTAATAATAATAAAATTATATGTGGATCAAGAATTTAATTACGGAACTCAATCCCGGAGAATTGGCAGCAAAGGGGTTTTTTTTTTTCCTCACGTGGGCACGATCTGAAGGAGGTGAGCGTGAGTTTCGAGGGTGCATGCAGGCTGGTCCTGTGCACGGCTCTTGGCCTTTGTGTTGACTTGGAGGTCTTGCCTAGACGTGAAAGGCTCTCATGCCCTGAGGCTGGGTGGGGCAGCTTGATGGTGGACGAGGTAGGCGGCAATCCGCCGCCTAATTTACGATCTAATGCCTTTGAAAGGCTAATCGCCAATCACACCAATAGATCTGGCAAAGGAGTCCTCCCGAAGTTCATTAAAAGAATTGAGGATGTGTCAGAGGTTGCCCTCCCCCTGGAAGAAACGATTCGGGTTGCCCTTTCCCTGGCAGATTGAGCCCTGATCGGGCAATTCACAAGGCTTTGGTCCTCGCCAAAAACTACTAACAGCTGGGTCCAAAGGAACTGGCGACCGCTAATTTCCAAAAATGTAGCTTCCTACTCCATCGGAAGGGGATACTTCCTCTTTGACTTCGAATCCAAAGAAGATAAAGACTTAATTTTCAGGAATGGGCCCTACTTCATGGGGCCGCAAGGCCTCTATCTCAACAGGTGGACCCCGGACATTGATCTCAAAGTCGATACGCCCAAAGTTGTGCCAGTCTGGGCTAGACTACTCAATCTCCCTATGCACTGTTGGAATCTCAAATCCCTACAAGCTATAGGGAACGCTCTGGGGAAATACATTGACATGTCTAGCCCAAAGGATCAATATGCCTATGCACGCATCTGCGTTGAGGTTGATCTCGAAGCAGGACTGCCAGAAGCTATAAATTTAACGGTGGGGAATTGGTCTCACTTCCAAAAACTAGACTATGAGCAACTCCCATTCAAATGTAGAGGATGCCACGAATACGAGCACTTCATTCGAAACTGCCCTAAAAAGACTGAGAGCTAACAAGACAAGGTGGAAGGATGGCACAGGGTGAACAGATCCAAACCTAAAAATCAAGCCGGAGGGGCCCCTAAGAAGGGTGAGGGGAACAAAGAGGATAGAGCTATTCCATCTGAAAAAATTCAAGAGCCCTCAAAGACTATAGAAACTATAGAAGGAAGGGATGACACTAATGATGCAGAAGATAGATCTAGCTACGAAGAAAGTAAGGACCCGAAAGCAGGCCTCACAGATCAAGCAAAAGACAATGAGGAAGGAACAACAGGAACAAAAGAAGGAGACGGTCTAGGGAAATATGAAGAAGAACCTGAATCGAAAGAAGAAGAATAGGAGGAAGGGGAAATTGAAATTACCACTCCAAGACTGACCAAAACTAAAGGAAGTAAATCTAAGAAAGAAGTAAGGGAGCAAGCCACATACAAGGATAAGCTGCAAGGCTCTCAGTTAACCCTGGAAAAGCTGCTGAAAAATCCAAGAAACACCCGCCAACATGGGCATGCCCTGAAAGGGATGCCTACGGCTTCCAAAAGTAAGTAATGAAGGTAATTTCCTGGAACTGCAGAGGGCTCGGAAGTAAAATCAAGGAAGAAGCTATGCTAGATCTAATCTCTCTTCACCAACCGGACATCTGTCTGATCCAGGAAACCAAGATGGAGGAAGTTGCATTCCTCCAAGTCAGTAAAAAAATTTGGAATAAAAAGGGCACTGCTGCATTAAGCTCTAGGAGAGCCTCCAGAGGCATAGGAACTCTCTGGGACGATAAGAAATTTGAAGTTGTGGACATCAAGAACAACACTCACTAGATCCTCACTCTGCTGAGGCAAAAAAGACTCCAACACTCTAGTAAGTATATTCAATATATATGCACCTAATTCTTATGTTGAAAACTTAAAATGCTGGACTCTACTCCGTGAAGAAAGGAGTAAACTGCATGGTAATATTATTCTGGCTGGGGACCTGAATGTCACCCTTAGCCGGGATGAAAGGAGAGGGGGTTCTCGGTTTAGAGACCCCATTAAAGAACTTGTGGAAGAGACCATCATGTCCTGGGCTCTTATTGACATTAAGCCAACTACAGGGAAATACACCTGGAATAATAGGAGGATCGGTCCTAGGCACATTGCTGCCAGGCTTGATTGCTTCCTGGTCTAGGACACCTTTCTCCTGCTGGGCCTGAACATGACATCCAAAATATTACCTTTTGGAAGCTCTAATCATAAGCCCATTCTTCTGGAGATGGTGAATGAAAGAAATCTGGGCCCTATCCTGTTCAGATTTAACTCCATGTGGATCAACCATGCTTGGTTTTTAGAGATCGTCGCTGACTCCTGGGCTCATTCGGTCACAGGGTCTCCCTTCTATGTCTGGGAGGAGAAATTAAGAAGGCTCAAAAAAAAATTGAAGAGCTAGGCCAAGTCGATACCACCTCCAAACTACACCAAACTCCAAGTTTCCACCGCGCTGGAATCCCATCAGGCCATCATGGAGGACAAAATCGTGACCCAAGATGACATTCAAATGGAGACCAATCTGCAATTGAATCTTCACGTGGCCTGTAGAAAAGAGGCTGAATGGTGGCGTCTAAAATCTAGATGTAAATGGTTGAAGGAAGGTGATAGGAACTCTGGCTACTTTCACAAATTAATAGAGGCTAGGAAATGTCATAACTGTGTGCTCGAGATCCAGGCCAATGAAAGGGTAATCAACAAGTTCGATGAAATTAAATCAGAAGCAACCAGATACTTCAGCGACTTGTTCACTGATCAGCCTACTACAAATGATGTCCAGCTACTGAATCTGGTCCCCAGGACAGTAAAGAGTAAAGAAAATGATAACCTGAACAAAGCCATCACGCTGGAAGAGATTAAGGAAATGGTTGATAATATGGAGGAGGAGAGAGCCCCAGGACCAGATGGGTTTAATGCCAACTTCATTACCAGCTGCTAGGATATTATAAAAAAAGATTTATTAAAAATGATCAGTAAATCTCAGAAGTGTGGAAAAATTGGAGGCCGTACGAACTCTGCCTTTTTTTCTCTCATCCCCAAAGAGAAAGAAGCCAAATCCTTTAACAGGTTCCGGCCTATATCCATGTGTAACATAGGATATAAAATTATTACCAAGATCATGGCCTCCAGATTAAAACATATTCTGCCAAATATTATCCCGGAGAACTAAGGAGGATTCGTTAAAGGAAGGAAGATTTGGGATAATATCATTTTAGTGCAAGAAGCCATCCACTCTAGCCTGAAGAATGGAGACAAAGGGATGGTGGTGAAACTTGATCTGGAAAACGCTTTTGACAGAGTCAGCCACCCATTCCTCTTTCATGTAATGTTGATATTTGGATTCGCTCCTGAATTTGTCTCTTGGGTCAAGGCCTGTATCAGCAAGCCATGGATTGCCCCTCTCATCAACGAAAGAGCTACTCCATTCTTTCAAGCTTCGAGAGGACTGAGGCAAGGGTGCCCGCTCTCCCCTCTGCTTTACGCCATTCAGGCCTCGGTACTTAGTTTTTAATTGGAAAATGCCAGGCAAGAGCAGGAGCTTCCAGGCATAAGGTTGGCTAGAGGGACTAGGGATATCAATCATGCGCAATTCGCTGATGATGCCATCTTAATGGGAGGAGCCAATCAGATTATAGCACGTCGATTCAAGTCTAAATTGAACCGTTACTGCTTGGCTTCAAGGAGTAAAATCAACCTAAGGAAGAGTCAGATCTACGGATGGAATATAAACCCAAGGGCACTGTCAGATATCTCCAGGATACTAAATATGGATGGTGTTGTTAGTTGGGATTCCTTCAAATATCTAGGGGTCCCTATTTTCAAACTTAAATCTAAGTGTTCGGATTGGAATCCTATTATGGAAAAAATTAAAAGGAAAATCACGGGATGGGGGATAGCATGGTTAAATCTGGCTGGGAAGGTAGTGTTAATCAAAGCCGTCCTGAACAGCTACCTACTTTACCAGTGCTCCCTTCTTCTTGCTCCTGTTAAAATTATAAATCAAATCGAGGGTCTACTGAGATCCTTTCTCTGGAATGGTGGGAACAATGGAGGAGGCAAAAAGTTTGCTTTGGTCAGTTGGAAAACTATCAAGCTGCCAAGATCTGAGGGAGGACTTCAAATCAGGGATCTAAAATTTCAAAATTTGGCCATTGGAGCTAAATTACTCTGGAACATGCTCAACTCAAAACCTTCCTGGTGCAGTCGGGTTCTAAAAAATAAATTTTTTCGGGTTCAAGGCTCAGATGCCTAGAGGGGGAGCACGTGAGAACAAATGGGTCTCCAATTCTCAAACTCTGCAACAAAACTCTGGCTCAATTCGTTGAAAATTTGTACTGGATACCGAGCAATGGGAAATATATAAATTATTGGCAGGATTCGATACTTGGAAAACGTCCTCCACGACTTCCACGTTTGCAGAATTGGATGGAGGCGATGGGGCTGAAAATGCTTTGGAGTCTATCCGATTGGGAGCTGGAATCTCCTCACCGTTGGTTAGGATGGGCATTACCTGATTGCCCAGTCGATTTAGAAGAAGATAAAAAGTTGTTGATCACCCATCTGGCTGGGATTGCTCCGGTCTCTAAAAACTTGAAGGACAGGCGTGGCTAGGGAAGGAGAACCGGCAGCTACACGACGGTTGAAGGCTATCTTTTGTTTGTTGAAAACTACAATGTGCCCATTAAGCCTGATATCTGGAATAAAATTTGGAATATCAGAACGTTGCCTAAAATAGATATGTTTAGTTGGACATTGATGCACCATAGATTGCTAACTGGTGAGAACCTGGAGAAAAGGGGGATGGCAGGCCCATTCCGCTGCCCTCTCTGTGCTGAAAATTCAGAAACTATTAACCATCTATTTTTAAATTGCCCGTATGCCATATCTGTATGGAAGGAAGTAATGATAAATGGAAGCGATGGGTCTCAATGGACTGGCAATATTCGAGACTGCTTTATTAATTGGGAAAATTTGTACCAGGGAGAGCTAGCTCAGAAAAAAGGATTGAGAGCTTGTTGGCTGAAACTTCCAAAGATCATTTGCTGGTGTATTTGGATAGAAAGAAATCGGAGAATTTTTCAAAATAAGAATCAACCAGCGTGGAAGATAGTTGCTAAAACTAATGCTTTACTAGGTGAGGTGGTAAGTATCTCTAAGATTCCAAATAATAAAGCTGGCTTGACAGACAAAGAAGATAACTGGCTGCAAAGTCTTAATATTCATGCTGCAAATAGTATTGCTCCTAAAAAGCTGGAGGAATGGGAAGTCCGACTGGACAAATCACAGTTTGAGATTTGGTTAAGAGAACGAAAGATCTTTAAATTGTTCTTTGATGGAGCCTCAAAAGGGAATCCGGGAAGAGCGGGAGGAGGAGGAGTTATCATCAACCCCGAAGGGAAAGTTGAAATTGTATACTTCTGGAACATCGGTTATGATTCTAATAACATGGCTGAAGCTTATGGGCTCTGGTAAGGCCTCAAGCAGGTGCAAAAGAAAGGAATGGAGGAAGTTATGGTCATTGGAGATTCTACACTAATTATCCAAGCTTTGAATGG
>LPNX010901479.1:83889-157275 GCA_001517045.1 Pseudotsuga menziesii | reverse complement strand
ATATATATGTCATTTGGTTAACTAAAAAGATGTGTCATTTGGTTTGAATCAAATCAATGGATATCTAAGAAAAGGTTTGCACCTTGAAAGATTTGATCCATCTCGGCACTTGTAGAGCCTGGGATTTGGATCTATGCTAGTAGTATTAACCATCATGCTAGTTGAGTTAATGTTATCTAGAAGTATATTATTGATAAAAAAATATTGAAGGTTGTTCAATAATAGAAGTTGATAACAGACTATGCAACCACTGCACAGGAACTAACAATCTTTGGTGTGCTCATTTTACTACAAGAGAATGTTCACTCACAAGTACCCTTCCAAGTTCTGTGTTTTCTTCACATATTGTACCAAGAGGAGGCCTTCTATGAGAATTTCTACTACTAGAGTGACTTTTAGATTCCTTTCTTGTCTCACCATTTTTAGGAATTTTCCTTTTCTTCATCAATGACCAACTTTTAAAGTGTGACAATAACACTTTACTAAAGATATCATAGTCAACTTCATCAAGATCTCCAATGTTTATGGTGATACTTTTATTTGTTTATTTCCTTGAGACTTTATGCACAAAAATACCTATAAATTCTATGACAGGAACCATATGCAAGATATTAAAAAAATCTATTATAGGCATATGTTTAAGACCCAAAATTAGATAAATACTCAAAAAAAACATTATTTTTGTTATTGTAGCATCTGCTTGAGCCAGGGACACTTTTCTCAGCAAAAATCCACCATGGGTAGCACCTAGCCTAGTCGTATACCAAAAGTAGGACCTCCTCTTCCATTCACTTTAATGGACTATACATGATGCCACTCTGAAGGCACAAGATCCATAAACTTGTTCAACACAAATTTCAACTCATTTCGAGATGATTCATCAGGGGAAATGAGACAATTGTAACTTGTTATGTTGGTTGATTATCTTACTTATTTATAGCGGGGTTTATTGATTCACATTCAAGTAGTAAAATGTTATAATTAGCACTCTAAAATAAGTTGAGACATAGATACACATCAGCCAATGATATTCATAGCCACATTGCATTATTATTAGAAGCAATAGTCGAAACATAAACATAAAGTAGTTAAGGGGATATGCTTGCTCATGAGATTCAAGAAAAGGTGATCACTGATGAAGCGCAATGTTTCAGAGCCTCCATGACCATTGTAGATACCTATGAACATTCCATGATCGGTGGTCTCCACCTGGATTTGATCCTCCAGCAAAGTGTTGGCTTTGACAACGACAATCAAGATATCCCCTATAGTGTGGTGGTAATGTTTATTTTTGATGTCTCGGATTTAATTTATAATTTAAAATATGTGGGGAATATGTACAGTTTTTTAATGAATCCATTTTCCATTCTCTCCTTCTACCTTATATGAGATGTAGCCTCCATAGTCCCATAATTCCCAAGACAGAGATGGTGTGCGAGTAGGGGCTTCAATGCCCTCAGTTGAGTGGTAGCAGGTCACAGAGGATGATGGTGATGGAGCAGGGATCAGAGCAGTTGTTGAACCAAAAATTGGGAGCATATTCCATCCATGGAGAAGTTGCATCAAGTGCTCTGTTGTTTTCCAACCATCCTTTGACCTCTCAGAAAAGCCACAGAAATTTTTTCCAAAGAAATCCCAACAAGATTAACAGGGTTTCCATGGTAGTCGATTGTTCAAGATGCTAAAGAAAATTAAAGAATATTTTATATTATTTTACCATTGTGTTGTCTGCATACCATATCCTTCTCCGCAATAATGCTCTAACCAACTCTCATCTTACATCTTCAGTTGCGTGGTCACCACAACTTAGGATGTTTTCTAATTAAAAGTGTAGCATACAACTTGTCTTTGCAAAAAATTGAAGCTCTTTTTCCTCTTTTTTCATTTTTATTCTAGGGTGGTGTAACATCCCCCAATACACAAACATTTTATGTAATATTATTTTTACTATTTTATTTCTTGAATATGATTGGCAAACCTGGAATATGCCAATCGGTCCTTAGAGGACAAATGTAACTGAAACATTATGCTTGTAATGAAAAATCGGAATGAGAGAGACATCCACGTTGAAATATAAATTATGCATGCAAAGAGTGGGGTACATGAAGGGTCAGTCTCATACAGTTGCACCAAGCTTGGGAAGGACAGTATGGCGCTAGACCCGCCCTTGGAAATGAAAATGCGGTAAAATAGAGATTCCGGGAGCTGAAAAAGACCTAGAATCCAACTATAAAAGGAACGTTGCTTAGTATGTTGAGGGGCTGGATGGGGAAGCGCTCTACGTTAGGGAAGCTGAAGGAGACGTTGTCTGTGTGAGACAAGGGATTCCTCACTGGAGAATTGGACCAAGTTTGACTGTCACCACTCTTGGCATGCATAATTAGCTCGGGGGTGATTGAGGGCGGGGAAACATGTGCCAATCTACAGTTAGGTGGAACGTGGTTGTTCCCTCTTCATTGCGGATCATTTTGTAAATAGGTTCCATCTCTAGGTTTGTTTTTCTAAAAAATATGTGAAGCTCAAGGCTAACGAAATGATAAATACCAGTATTAGGTTATTGAGGAAAATGTTGCTTACAAGCCAGTATAGGTTCACACTCCGTTTGATTAACTGTGAAAATGCATTCGATAATATGGTCGCTCTATGGGGTTAATATTTTTAAGTAATTCACACTAATGAGTTCGATAAATATTATCTTTTACATGTATATACACAGTTACAGATAGTTATTACTATGTTGCATGTGCTTAAGAACTGGAACAATGTATATGTTGCATGTACCCTAATATATGGAACATGTACTGGTTGCTTGAAGATCTTAGATTTGGTAACTGTTATTGTGTTATCCTTTTAGATATTAGAGCTAGTAGTATTGCTACAAAGTAGTATCACTGGAATGATTGTGCCTGCCTCTAATAAAAGGATAAACACAAATAGTGTGATACTACGTTGTACATAGTTATCTGTATGTTGTATGTTTTCCTTGATTGAAGAACTCAGGGACTGTATGTGTGTGTAGGAATGTGTGTATAATGCCGATAAAACAATGAAGAACAACTATAAGCTTGTTGATGGGAGAGTTGCTCACAAACCGGTATATAGTCGTGCCCTATTTGGAATGACTGGGGTTGCTTTGGGTATATAGCTAACTATTGGTAGGATACACCTACTCTGATTGATGCTTTGCTTTTAGGTATTATCATTCTCCAAAGAGAAGTACCCATGTTTGGTTTAGGAGTGGTCATGATTGCCTTTGGATGCTTAGATCATAGAGGGGGTAATGTACTTACCATGTTTTACGTCACTGGAAACTGCTTGTTGTTATAGTTTCCCAAAAAAAGTATTGCTCTTGCTTGGCTGAAATTCTATGACTGTATTTGTTTATGGCCTCTGTGGTTTAGAAGCCATGCTTGGTTCTAGGAGTCTAAGATTATCTCCTTGGTCACATGACCTCTCTAACTAAGGTAGTTAATATTGTGTAGTGAGTTCTGGTTGTATTTTTTCCCCTGCTAAGGTCCAGTTGTAAGGGACCCCCTATAGAAAGCCTAAGTGTTGAATCGGATAAGCTTGAATCCCATTAAGGAAAAAGACAACAGGATAATATAAAAAGTTTAAAAAGGAATGAAGTTTAACAATTTATGTGTGTTGCGCACTCCGCAATCCGCACAACGGAAGGCGAAAGACGCAAGGCAGAGACTCTAAGGGTAAGTGCAACGAATGTTAAGATTTTCACGATCCACGACCCGCATAGCGGAAAGCAGAAAGCATAAAAGGAAGGTTAATTTTTAAGGGTGTTAAGTTTTCGCGATCCACGATTCGCATAGCGGAAAGCGGAAAAGAAAAGCAAATCTTGTCAAAGTGTTAAGTTCCACAATCTGCATAGCAGAAAGCGAAAAGGTTAAGTTTAAGTATTAAAAGGGTTAAGACTTCCACGTTCTATGATCCACATAGTGGAAGGCGGAAAGCGGAAGGAAAGAGTGTAAGCATAAGGATGATAAGATCCTGCGTTCCGTAATCCGCATAGTGGAAGGCGGAAAGCAGAAAGAAAAGTTAAAATGTGCATTTGTTAAGATTTATGTGTTCCGCGATCTGCATAGCAGAAGGCAGAAAGTTGAAAAGAAAGGATAAGTATTAAAGTTATTAAGACTTCTACGATATGTGCAGTGGAAGGTGGAAGGGTCGTTAAAAGTTCCTTTGAACATTTGATTTTCCGATTTCCAAGTTCCAAAGTGCAGAAGGTGGAAAGTAGAAGTGCAGAAGGCGGAAGGGCCATTAAAAGTTCCTTCACACATTTGAGTTTTCGATTTCTGAGTTCCAAAGTGCGGAAGATGGAAAGCGGAAGTGCGGAAGGCGGAAAGGCCGTTAAAGGTTCCTTCTCACATTTGAGTTTCTGATTTCCAAGTTCTGAAGTGCGGAAGGCAGAAAGCGGAAGTGTGGAAGGCGAAAAGGCTATTAAAACTTCCTTCGCACATTTGATTTTCTGATTTCTGAGTTTCGAAGTGCAGAAGGCAGAAAGGCCGTTAAAGTTTCCTTCTCACATTTGAGTTTCTGATTTCTGAGTTCTGAAGTGCGGAAGGCGGAAAGTGGAAGTGTGGAAGGCGAAAAGGCCATTAAAAGTTCCTTCGCACATTTGATTTTCTGATTTCCAAGTTTTGAAGTGCGGAAGGCGGAAAGGCCGTTAAAATTTCCTTCGCACATTTGAGTTTCCGAGTTCCGAAGTGCGGAAGGCGAAAAGTACGTTAAAAGTTCCTTTGCACATTTGAGTTCCGATTTTCGAGGTCCAAAGTGCGGAAGACGGAAAGGCTGTAAAATATTCCCGTTGCACATTCCAATTTCTGAGGTCGGAAAGGTGGAAAGTGGAAGTGCGGGAGGCGGAAGAGTGTTTAAATGTTTTCGTCACTCAGTATGTTTCTAACTCCCAATTTATGAGGTCGGAAGGGCGAAAGTGCGGAACGCGTAGTGTATAAATTCAGTTTTTGTGTGGAAACGCCTCTTCTGGATTATAGAGGTAGATTTAATTACGAAAGGTTGACTCTTCTTGTGGGTTTCTATGTTGGTTATCTGCTTTAAGCTTAAGGATAAATGTTTACGAAGATTATAGCCAACTATTATGCGAAACGAATTATATTTGCAAAAAAATATTATATATGCATTTTTTACAGAGGTTATAGGGAGACGTTACATATGGTATCAAAGCTACAGGTTTCAACCCTATCACCTTTTGGGAACATCTAGTTTCGTTGCATTATGGAGAAACTTTGTTCTAACCATAAAAGTTTTGTTTGGAATGTTTAAAATAGTGCCACAAGTTTCAACCCTATCACCTTTTGGGAACATCTAGTTCCGTTAGAGCAAACCAAGGTAATAACTACCTTTTGCTAAATGATAATCATATTTTGATCGACGAGTCCTGGTTATGTACTTGTGTTTACATTAAATGGATGAATTCTGACCAAAGTATTCTACTGGGTGTATATGATGGATGATGAGTTGATTGATGTATTACTAGGGATGATGGTATGGTAATCAATGCATGTATGGGTGTCCTCAATGGACATTGTGTGATGGATATAGGACTAAGGAGGTAAGATGCCACAAATTGATATCCAGGTATGCACAAGGGTCATTGTATGAATGATTTTGTTAATGGATAATGACTTCTTGAATAAATTATGAGAAGGTTTATGCTTGGGTGTTGAGGTGATAAGTGATAGGCTGTTATGGTCCTTCTGTTTCTTAGCCAGATAGTAGTATGGAATATACTTAGATGGCTCTACTACAGGAATATGCATATGATGTGTGTACATGCACATTGTTGCTCATCATACGAAATTGAATTGTGAAAGTATATTAGAAAGGTTAATTGCATACCAGATCAAGGATGAGGAAGAGAAGACACAATAAAAATAAAGTACTGGCAATACTAAATGTTTAAAAGACTTAAACTTAAAGTTATAGGAATTGAAAGATAACTGGAATTTGTTAACCACATGCTTTAGTTAAAGAACAAATTTTGACCAATAAATCTTACATTCCTTGTTTGGGATTTTTATATTCATGAAATACTAAGTATCTCCTAACAATGGTGTGTGTTGACTTACTTGAAGGTTATCTCTTGGACGTGCTTGATTACTCATGAAAGGGAAGGGTAAGAACATGCATGAAATATGCATATCATAACATTTATACACTTGGAATATGCATTTCTATTGGGTTTAGTCAAGTAAAGAAAGGGCTACTTAAATGCAATAGAAAAACAATAACCTTGCATGCCTTGGCTACAGGATGAGAAGACTTTAGAATAGAAAAATTCTCAGTCTTGGATGGCTTATGTTAGTTGTGTAGAGAAGTATGCCTATTAATTAAGGTTCATTTTGGAAAAATTAAAGAAAAAGGATACAAAAATTGTATTTGGGAATGGTTGTGTTTCAATCTCTCGTGGGATTAGTTAGTGTCAATAATTCCCTAGGACTGATTAAATTGGTATACCCGAAAGTATAAGTTTAAATTTTCACAGAGTACCAAAAGATCTATGGATGGTCGTATGGGTAAGGTACACAAGGTATAAACAAGTCTAGTTGGACATAATATCTGTGAAAATTTATAACTCTGTCGGGATGTGTATTTTCATGAATTGAATGTTCGTTAAATCCTTTGTTAATAATTGATAAGCCTGGGTGTGCGATAGACTTGCAGGTTGCCCCAAAGGGAGTGCTGCCATGAAATTGCAGAGGGTCAGAGTTGTTATGTTGCAGTTGCCTGCCCAAAGAAGCCAAGAAATTAGATCAACTGTTATGTAAAAAGGGGAGTTCTTTGCTCTTCTCTTGCCAATATGTTTGCATTTCCATGTACACAAACTTGGCATGCAAGAGATTGGAAAGGTCGGATGAATATGCACTAGTAGGCATATTAATAAATATAGTACATATGAAAATGGTTGCATGCATATAATATTGCATAAGAGTAAAAATAATGATGTTTTACATATGCAATGAACCACTACTGATAATTATTGATGTCTGTGATATTATGGTTAATGGCAATAATTGCAGGACCAAGGGCATAGAAGCATGGTTGGAGATGTTGGTGACACCGTGTAGGTGGCTGAAATCCTTGTGAAGAAAGGCTAGGACAAAAAATATATGATCAATAGGTTGGTGTTAGGGTTGTATAACCCCTAGTAAGAGACCAATTATTGCGCTTCGTTTTATACCATGAAATACTAGCAAGTTGCTGATATCAATTGAATCCATTGCATTCATGGTGGACCATAGTAGATAACTGATAACATATAGAGCATGTTATGTAAGCATGAGAAGTGTCAATTCTAAAAACAATATATATCTGCGATAGATGGAAATATTGTTGCTATACCAATCCATGATGTAAGGATTTTGATTTATTACTGATAAAATAGCTGCATGTAACCAGACCTTGTAATAGCAATAATACCAAATGGTTGAGAAAGTTGTATAAGAAGGAAGGATGTACTTGGGGTACATAGCTTTCCCCTGGCTAGCTAGGCACCAGTATGCATCGTTGGGGACGCCCAAGCATAAGACATATGGTTAGTCTTCTTTCCGCACACATTCACGCCGCGTAAGGAGTCTATCACGAGAGTGGGGGCTCCATGAAGACAATAACCCCTAGGTATTATGGTGTTCGGAAAGGAAGCGCCTGAGCTTGGTAAGACAGAGCTTCCAGTGAGCACCCAAAAGAGGTGTTAGGATATGGAACATAACTGCCATGGAGCACCCAAAGAGGTGTTAGGTTCTGTAGTATCGGTTGAGTAATATATAAACAGTTTGAGGAGGCATGCATGTGAACTTGCAATTCCATGAGGAGATGACCCTCGGGTATATATACTCATGTCAGAACTTCTGAAAGAAGAATGCATCCAAGGAGCGCTTGGAACTTTGATTCCAAGGTATGTATGCATACGTACAAGATGCTTTGTATGAATGCATGATGGTGATGTAACTACTTCAGTGCAATTTCTTTAATAGTTAAAATGATAGAATTATTGTGAGTTAGGAAATCATTCTTAAACTGCTATGAATACAAGGAAAATATTACATGGAAAAGTAGTCATGTTTGATTGAATGCTCTGTTAAAAGTACATAATTTTATGGACCATGATTGTGAAATCATGAGTCTTGGAAGTATATTTTAACTGTAGAAATAAGGTGAGAATACCTGACAATCCTTGTATAGTACTGTGTGTGCAACTCTGATGATCATTGCAAGTCCTGCGATGGTATGCAGGGATGCTCACAATTGCTTGGATGATTGGCAATTTCAAATTGCAGGTAGTATGGGTGTGTCCCATAAAGAAATGCATAATCTACCATGTCAGAAGGATCTCATAACGATGAAATCTAATTTATGAACACAACATATATGTAAATTTTAGTTCAAATATTTTGCTATACTAAGAATTATGATAAGATGGCATATTATCCATGAATGTCCAGGTTTTGGGCAACAAGTGAAGTAATAAGGGTAAGAGATTCCACTTGCCAAAACTGAACAAATATGAGGATGGCCTCATGATTTCAAAACCTAATTTCTGTAGGAGATAGAATTGTAAATTCATCATAGATTTTGATTATCCATGATATTGATTGTTTGATGTAGGAAACATGTCAGGTATGAGACTACAGAAAACCAAGTATTTTGGTCTGCAAGAGACAAACAAAGGACAAGGACCTTATGTTTGGGAAATTTAACTGATGAATGAAGTAGAATCTGAAAAATTTATGATGGAAATTTCCTTATGATGACCTCTCACGTGAACTGAATGCTTGTATGTCATGTAAGTGAGATGAGGAAAACATGTCCTTGGGGGAAAAGGATGACTATTGAACTAAAAATTCCAATAAATATTTGGTTGTTCAGCGTCTTCTTGCTGATTTTATGTGATTATACTTGCATGATTTTGCAGGTTTGCAATTGTTAAATTTTAAATGAGAGGCACATACCTCCTTATGTAGGATACCGTGGCTACCAAAAGATGATAACGGCCTCGGGGAGGAAATATTTTGGCCCATAACAGAGGATGAGTTAATTAATTATCCATCTACTGGCTTGGGGTGTCAACAGGTGAAGACTAAACGCCTATATCCAGCAGGTTTGTTATGAACTTTGCCAATTCTTGGGGAAAATGGGAGGTAAAAATCCTTGGATTTTCATCACAGGTTTGCCATTAATGCAGAAGCATCATGATCTGATTATGGTTGTAGTAGTAGAATAAGTTAAGCAAATTACTTGTGTACTTTTGTAGAGTCAACTTATGGAGCTACTAACACTACAGAGATGTTTCCTGAAAGGTATCCTGACTTCGTGGAGTGCACAAGAGGGTAATTCCCTGACCAGGATGTAAAGTTACATCAAAATATTTGTATGCAGGATTGGAGACCAAGAAGAGTCAATTGAAAAAATAGAGTGAACGAGTCAAGTCATCAGAGACATGCTGAAACAAGAAGTCTATGCGCGAGGCTGAACAAGAAGAAAGCAGTGCTTAAGAATTCGAGGGAATTTCCAAGAGCTACGAAAGACGACTGAGAACATTGAGGACAGTGTTACAATAAGGGGGGAAGGATGTAACATCCCCCAATAAACAAACATTTTATGTAATATTATTTTTACTATTTTATTTCTTGAATATGATTGGCAAACCTAGAATATGCCAATTGATCCTTGAAGGACAAATGTAACTGAAACATTATGCTTGTAATGAAAAATCAAAATGAGAGAGACAACCACGTTGAATGAGAAATTATGCATGCGAAGAGTGGGGCACGCGAAGGGTCGTTCTCAGACAGTTGCACTAGGCATGGGAAGGCGAGTATGGCGTTAGACCCACCCTGGGAAACAGAAATGCAGTAAAACAGAGATTCTGGGAGCTGCAAAAGACCTAGAATCCAACTATAAAAGGACCGTTGCTCAATATGCTGAGGGGATGGCTGGGGAAGCGCTCTACGTTAGGTAAGTTGAAGGAGACACTATCTGTGTAAGGCAGGGGATTCCTCACTAGAGAATTGGACCGAGTTTGACTGTCACCACTCTTGGCATGCATAATTAGCTTGGGGGTGATTGAGGGCGGGGAAACCTATGCCAATCTACGGTTGGTTGGAATGTGTCTGTTCCCTCTTCATTGCGAATCGTTTTGTAAACAAGTTCCATCTCTGGGTTTGTTTTTCTGAAGAAAAAAAATATGTGAAGCTCAAGGCTAACGAAATGATAAATACCAGTTTTAGGTTATTAAGGAAAATGTTGCTTACAAGCCAATAGGATCATACTCTGTTTGATTAACTATGAAAATTCATTTGGTAATATGGACGCTCTATGGGGTTAAGATGTTTAGGTAATGCATGCTAATGAGTTCCAAAAATACTAGCTTTTACATGTACAGACGTAGTTATAGATAGTTATTGCTATGTTGCATGTGCTTAAGAACCAGAACAATGTATATGTTGCTTGTACCCTAATATCTGGAACATGTACTGGTTTCCTGAAGGTCTTGGATTTAGTAAATGATGTTGTGTTAGCCTTTTAGATCTTAGAACTGGTAGTATTGCTGGAATGATTGTGCTTGCCTCTGATAAAAGGATAAACACAAATAGTGTGATATTGTGTTGTATAGAGTTATCTGTATGTTGTATGTTTCCCTTGATTGAAGAACTCAGGTCCTATGTGTGTCTGTAGGAATGTGTGTATAATGTCGATAAAAAAATAAATAACAACTCTAAGCATGTTGATGGGAGTGTTGCTCACAAACTGGTATATGGTCATGCCCTATTTGGAATGATCGGGGTTGCTTTGGGTATATAGCTCACTATTGGTAGGATACACCTACTCTGATTGATGCTTTGCTTTTAGGTCTTATCATTCTCCAAAGAGAAGTACCCATGTTTGGCTTAGGAGTGGTCATGACTGCCTTTGGATGCTTAGATCATAGAGGGGGTAATGTACTTACCATGTTTTACTTCACTGGAAACTTCCTGTTTTTATAGTTTCCCAAAAAGCATATTACTCCTGCTTCGCTGAAAGTCTATGACTATATTTGTTTATGTCCTTTGTGGTTTAGAAGCCATGCTTGGTTCCCAGAGTCTGAGATTCTCCCCTTGGTCACATGACCTCTCTAACTAAGGTAGTTACTGTTCTATAGTGAGTTCTGGTTGTATTTTTTCCCTTGCTAAGGTCCAGTTGTAAGGGACCCCTTGTAGAAAGCCTAAAGGTCCAGTTGTAAGGGACCCCTTGTAGAAAGCCTAAGTGCTGAATGGGATAAGCTTGAATCCCCTTAAGGAAAAACACAACAGGATAATATAAAGTATTTAAAGAAGGAATGAAGGTTAGCAAGTTATGTGTGTTCCACACTCTGCAATCCGCACTACGGAAGGCATAGAGTCTAAGGGCAAGTGCAACGAATGTTAAGATTTCCGTGATCCGCATAGTGGAAAGTAGAAAAGGAAGGTTAAGTCTTAAGAGTGTTAAGTTTCCGCGATCTGCAATCTGCATAGAGGAAAAGAAAAGTAAAGGTCGTCAAAGTGTTAAGTTTTGCGATCTGCATAGCGGAAAGGTTAAGTTGAAGCCTTAAAAGGGTTAAGACTTCCGCGTTCCGTGATCCACATAGCGGAAGGAAAGAGTGTAAGCATAAATATGATAAGATTCCACAATTCGCATAGCGAAAGGCAAAAAGTGGAAAGAAAAGTTAAAACGTAAATATGTTAAGATTTTCGCGTTCCGCGATCCACATAGTGGAAGGTGGAAAAGAAAGGATAAATCTTAAAGTTATTAAGACTTCCACGATTTGCGATCCCTGCAGTAGAAGGCAGAAGGGCTGTTAAAAGTTCCTTCGCACATTTGAGTTTCCGCTTTCTGAGTTTCGAAGTGCAAAAGGAAGAAAACAGAAGTACAGAAGGCGGAAGGGCCGTTGAAAGTTCCTTCGCGCATTTGAGTTTCCAATTTCTGAGTTACAAAGTGCAGAAGGCTGTTAAAAGTTCCTTCCCACATTTGAGTTTCTGATTTCTGAGTTCCGAAGTGCGGAAGCGTGAAAGATGGAAAGCGGAAGTGCGGAAGTCAAAAAGGCCGTTAAAAGTTCCTTCACACATTTGAGTTTCTGATTTCCGAGTTCTGATGTGCGAAAGGCGGAAGGGCCGTTAAAATTTCCTTCGCACATTTGAGTTTCCAATTTCCAAGTTCCGAAGTGCAGAAGGCAGAAAGCAGAAGTGCGGAAGGCGAAAAGGTCGTTAAAAGTTCCTTCACACATTTGAGTTTCCTATTTCCGAGTTCTGAAGTGCGGAAGGCAGAAAGGGGAAGTGCGAAAGGTGGAAAGGACGTTAAAAGTTCCTTCGCACATTTGAGTTCCAATTTCCGAGCTCTGAAGTGTAGAAGGCGGAAGCCAGAAAGGCCGTAAAGTATTCCCGTCGCACATTATGTTTCCAATTGCCGAATTCTGAGGTCGAAAAGGCGGAAAGCAAAAGTGTGGGATGCAGAAGGCGGAAGAGTGTTTAAATGTTTTTGTTGCTCAGTATGTTTCCTACTCCCGATTTTTGAGGTCGGAAGGGCGGAAGCGAAAGTACGGAACGTGGAGTCTAAAAATTCAATTTATGTGCGAAAACGCCTCTTTTGGATTATAGAGGTGGATTTAATTACAGAAGGTTGATTCTTCTTGTGGGTTTCCATGTTAGTTATCTACTCTAAGCTTAAGGATGAATTTTTACGAAGATTATAGCCAGATATTCTGTGAAAGGAATTATATTTGCAAAAAAAAATTATATATGCAATTTTTATAGAGGTTATAGGCAAACGTTACATGTGGTGTGTATAACCTAAACAATTCAAGCTCTAAGAGTGTGAGGATCTCTAAATATACATTAGAATCTATTACATAGATCTTAAGGTAATTTGAACAAAATAAAAATGAAGTATTTTTTTATTCATGTTCTCTCTTACAAAGCTTGCCTGTTAGTGTATGTGGTGATCAATCTCCATCATATATTGGTGAGAGTAGAGCTTAAACTACATAAGACCATTCTTAAGACTATCAAAGAGTAGGTAGAAAACATTCTTAACATCAACGAAGTTTAGGAAAAAGCGAATCTCCTAATCAAATCCAAATATACTTAATATATGCTTTGCAAACATCCATTGTTATTTTATTATAAATATCTATTTTGTGCACCATGAATAGAAGATAAAATTATTAAATGGTGGACATTTGTAAATGTATGGTCTAAAATACCACAAAATAAATGTTTGAATAGTCATTCTTGGCCAAATGGATGGAATGTTGGAGTGAATAGAAATTATACATCTACTTAGCGACATAACCAAATTGGTCATCAACAAAGTTGATACAGGGAGATAACAATGTGAAACAATGACTAGAGGATAAAATATAAACCCCCAAAATAGTAGCACAACGGATTAATCTCTTAGATATAGTGGGTTTAAAGAGCACAAAGATAAGTATACTCTAAATATGGATAAATAAGTCCGATAAGTTATTTGATGAAAACTAACAATTGATCCTCTAAATCCATATGCAACATTAAAATTTACGAAATTGTAAAATTTCATTGTCAAAATTCCAGTTTTGTGAATTTTAACTTTATAATGGGTCTTTGAATCCATCTGCAAAGTCAAAATTTAGTAAATTGTAACATTGTAAATGGATTCATCAGAAACCCCCATGGCACGAATTCATTTATAGTTTCACAATTTACTAAATTTTAACACTGCAGATGGATTCAGAGACCCCCCTCTGAATCCATATGCAGTGTTAAAATATAGCAAATTGTAACAATTTATTTTCAAAATTGCAATTTTCCATCTTCTTAGTAACACAATTGAAAATAACTAACATAAAAAAACTCATTCATTGTCTTGTAGCTAGTCATATTTGTATTTCTTGACTAAATTAGTTGTTTATGTTAGTCATTTTTAATCGTATCTAGTCATATTTTTCAACCCATGACTAAATTAGTCATTTAAGTTAGTTGTTTTAGTCGGGTCACTCAAAATTGCTCAAATTTAGCAGTA
The DNA here is from genome assembly GCA_001517045.1 of Pseudotsuga menziesii. NCBI lineage: Eukaryota > Viridiplantae > Streptophyta > Pinopsida > Pinales > Pinaceae > Pseudotsuga > Pseudotsuga menziesii. The sequence goes on along the minus strand of LPNX010901479.1, from coordinate 143,229 downwards.
AATCACTTGAAAAAATTGTGGTGACTAACTTTTTTAGTCACATAGTCACTAATTTCTCATTTTGTACTAGTGTAAGGATTGTAACTCCCATTCGTGAAAATTCCAAAGTACCTATAATTGAGCAAGGAAGCTATCTCTCTTTCTAATTCAAACAATTGTTTTTTTAGACTCGTTATATTGAGACATTTTTAACTATTTTTAGATTGTTTGCATATTGAAACATTGCATATTCACCATAACTAGCATCATACAACCTTTAATGACTTATGATGAGCTTAATTAAGGAATCAACTTCAATCCAGGCATGATTGAATTTGAAGGGAGTAGGGGACTTATTGTCAATGTCTTCTCAGTGAAGGAGAATTGGGAGGTGATAAGAGGATACTCCAAATACTACCTAGGTTTTGCATCAACCAACATCTTCCAATACTTTTATAATTAATCACAAGAAACCTATCAAGCCTTTTTGAAATGCCTTCTCTTCTTTTTTTAAAATTTATTGACATGGGGACTAACTTCATCGACTCCACATTAGCCAGATTAAGCTCCTCAAAGAGATTGATGAAATAATGTGTCAAATGACCAACCTCAACAGTTTCTCCCCATACCTCCCTATCACCTAGGATTAGGTTTAGGTCTCCTCCCACAATAAGACTCTCTCTTAACAAAATATGAGAGTCCAAAATGATATCTCAAAAGGTATTTTTGTCCACATAAGGACCATGTAGATTCACAAACTTGAAGGCTTGGCTAAGAGCCTTGGAACAAATTTCCTAAATGATACTTGAAAAAATGACTCAAGTGAAGATAACATCATTGCTTAAGTTATACCTTATCACGAGGCCTCCCTGACAAGCCTTCCAAATCAACAAAACAAAACCTTAAATTATCTAAGAAAGAAAATGAAACATCCATAACCTTAGCACCGAAACACATGATTTTTTGAAACATAATTATTTATGGATATACATAGCATACTCTTTTGAGTGCTAACAATTCAGAGGCAACTTTGACTTCCCTCACATTTGTAGAAAGAAGAATCATTAAGGAATCTTCTTAAGGGGTTTCCTTGCTCTAAATACCCTAATTGATGGTCTTTTGCTTACCCTCAAGCACTTCCTTTGACACCTTCGACTTAGCTAGAGACATATTGGATTTTCTTCCTACATGATTAGGTTTGTTAGACCGAGGCTAACCCTGCCTCCATTTCTCCTTTCTCTTTCAATTGGGTAGGTTTTAGAGATTGAAAATGGTAATTGGACAGGGTATATGCAGTGATTCCTCCCTTGGAAGCCCAAGAGAACTTATGTCTCAAACACAAAAAGCCAAAACTACCCACCTTGGATTCAAAAAATATTTTGAGGCCAAGGAGACATTTGAATGGATCTCACTCAGAGAAATGGAAATCGGAGATTTAGACTGAGGCAATCCTACCCGTAAGCAACCTAAACCATCTTTCAACAAAGAAAAAATGAGAGATGGTTGGGTTAACGAGGGTACTGACATACCTCTCACTTTAGATGCCTCCTCTAGAGACTTGGGGATGAATTCCTTTGGTCTTTTGGAAGCAAGGTCCAAAACTCCCAAGCTTGCAAAATCTAATCCATTTGAATTTGATCGAACCTTCAAGACTTCCTACTTCAAATCTTCTTGCTTTGTTTGCAATACCTTCTCTTTTCTCTCTAATTTCTACCAAATCTTCTTTTTGAAAGCCAGGAGGTGTAAGACAGCTTGCAAACACACCAAATATGCCCTATCCCATTACATGCAACACATCAAAAAATCATTTTCCGATAATTGATTTTTAGAGTGAATGAATGATCTACCCATTTAATGTCAATTTCAATTGCAAGTTCTCTCCTAAAACCCATTCCAACCAACACTTTTTCCACCCTTTTATTAGCATAGAGCTAAGGGTCTCCATCAAAAGCCACACAACTCCCAATAAAGTTTCTAGGAGCCTGAATGGACTTTTAACACTAGAGTTCTAGGGGATAGGCTTGAAATAGGACCCATAAATATTAAATGACCATTGACTCATGACTTGGATCAAGCCGAAATGCTAGGTTTTAAGAACAATACTAGAGGGGTCCCAAAGCCACAATCTTGACATGGCAAGGCACCATATTGCTCAGAAATTCCATAGTTAAGTGGATCTTCTAATCGGAGAGGAGAATGGGATGTGTGAGTGCCTAGTGTAGATCATGTGAGTGTCTGGTGCAGGTTGCGTGAGTGCCTGCAGCAGTAGGTTGCGTGGGTAAGGAGAGTAGGTGAGTGTGAGCCTGCTCGTGTGGGTGGATCACGAGGGTAGGTTTGGGAGATTCGTTCATGGTGCATGGAGCCTAGTGAGGAGTATCTCGATCGGGTCTAATATTGATCGGTGTCTATGGATCCTCCGGATCCCCCTTTGGAGGAGCAAAGACGTCTCCTAGAGGTTGCTTTTCGGGCTCTAGTTGACTCCTCACCTCCTCTGGTGTCTGAATGACAGGCATCTAGCTTCGTGAGGTGGGCGGTTGTCCCTCACATTCAGATCATGTCAGCTACTTCTAGAATGAAGGCCCTTACCTTGAGTGAGAAGGGTCGAATAAGTCAATTCACTGGGATCTGTCTCTCTCCGAAAACCATGGATCTTTGGATCTCGAAGAACTAGATGCCTTTGATCTCTAGAGGTTTGCAACACTGATCTGCGGAAGAGGGTATTTTGTTTTTCTGTTTGAGAACAAAGATGACAGGGATCTCATCTTTAGGAGTGGGCCTTACTTCATGGGGCCGAGGGGCCTATATCTAAACTGCTGGACTGTATCCTTTGACCAAGAAAAAGACATCCCCTCAATAGTGTCGGTGTGGGTTCGCCTTCCCCATCTTCCTCTACACTGTTGGAATGGCAAAGCCCTCCAAGCCATTGGAAATACCCTCAGAAAATACATTGACAAGGCAGAGCCAAAGGGGACATTATTCGCATGCACAAGGATATGTGTGGAAGTTGATTTAGAGAAAGGTTTGCTGGAAGAAGTGAATCTGTTCATGCATGGATGGGAATATCTGTAGAAGGTTGACTATGATCAACTACCATTCAAGTGTAGAAAGTGCCATGAATATGGGCACTTCGTCAAAAGTTGCCCTAAAGAAGCAACAAATGAACCTGGGAAAAGTCAAGAAGAAGGATGGCAGTAGGTGAAAAGAGGGAAGAAGGCACCAAATAACTCTCCCAATGTCAACAACGATCATCATCCAGGAAATTATAAGGAGCAGGTTACTACCGACAAGGATATGGGCAGCAAGAATCCATTCATAGCTCTTCAGATAGAAGAGGGAGAAATCCCCGCAATTGATATCACTCTGGAGGGAGAAGAAATGGAAGAAGGTGGGGATCTGGATCCAAGCACACTTCCAAATGCCAGCGATGAGGGGTTAGAGAATGCTCTCGTCGGATCTTCCTCCCTAGGTGGTTCTTGGGTAGTTATGGTAAAAAAGAGCAGACCAAATCCGAGGGTAGAGTCCTCATGCCAGTCCTCTTCGCAAGGATCTCAAGAAATCCCAGATCAAGCTCCACCACCATCCACAAGGGGAAGAAAAACGCACATGCATCATAGGGAGCAAGAAGCAGAAAGAGAACTCAAGCTCGGGAGGAAAATGAGCATTGAGGAAACTAAGCTACTTCAAAATACCAGAAGTGTCGGAGGGTTAAGATTGGATAACAGGTCTTGAGCAGGACCTCAAATGTCAAAGAAATAATGATTTTTGTCTCTTGGAGTTGCAGAGGTCTGGGGAACACAAGCAAAGTGGAAGCTATTAAAAGTATGATCAAATCTGAGAAACTCGACATTCTGATTATCCAAGAGACAAAAATGGCCGTAGAAGGGGTTATGGCCCTATCTTGGCTTCATTGGCGTAATTACCAAGGGAAAGCCATAAGCTCCAAAGGGGCTTCAGGAGGAATCGTCACCTTTTACAATGTTGAAAAATATACTGTGAAATTAGTAAAGGAATCCAATCACTGGCTCCTCACCAAATTGCAGTGCAGAGAAAAGATAGAGTACATCTTCGTCTGTAATATTTACAAGTTGACGCATTACATGGATAAGCTAATCTTCTGGGAATCCCTCAATATGCTGAGCGAGATCTTACATGGAAAATATTTAATTTTTGCTGGGGACTTCAATGCCACCAAATCTCAGGCGGAGAAGAGGGGAGGCACGATCATTAGAGACCCATTCAAAGAAAGAATGGAATATCCGATGACAGATCTGGATCTTCTTGAACCCCTCTCAAGAATGGGAAATATACCTGGAGCAACAAAAGATCGAGCCCCAGTCATATAGCTGCAAGACTTGATAGGTTTTTGTTCAGCTCCTCCTTTCTCCAAAGGGATATGATCCCTTCTTCTCTAGTCCTTCCGTCTGCTACTTCCGATCATAAGTCAATCTTCTTGTCCCTAACTCTCTCTGAAAAGTTGGGCCCTGTCCCTTTTTGTTTCAACCCTCTCTGGTTGCAAGATAAAAAGGCTATGGAAATCATTCAAGAGGCTTAGAACTCCAAGATCCTTGGCTCTCTTAGCTATATATGGGAGTCAAAGTTAAGAGCTACCAAATCTGCTCTTAAAAGTTGGGCTAAATTTTCTTTCAAAGGGCCTGCATTTCAAAAGAAGCAAATTCAAGATGATTTGGCTTCTTTCCAGAAAAGAATGAAAGATGAAGATGTGACCATGCTTGCTCCAAACCATGAAAAAGATTTGAATCTGAGAATGCTAAGGGCTGCTAGGTGGGAGGAGGAAGAGTTAGGGCTGAAATCTAGGAAACTATGGTTGAAAGGGGGTGACAATAATACAGTTTATTTCCACAATCAATCAAAAGTCAGATTAAGCTCTAATACCATTAAAGAGTTGTATGATGGCAATGGAAATAAAATTGATGGGAATGAGGCCATCAAAATGCACATTGTTCAACACTTCAGAAATCTATATACAAACAAAGAAGAGTTAGATCCAATCTCTCAAGCTGAGCTTCTTTCGGTCATCCCCTCGAAGATTTCTGATGACGAGAATGCGGATCTTATGAAGCCTATTTCGGAGCATGAGATAAGTGATGCAATTTGGACTTTGCAATTGGATAGAGCTCCGAGCTCGATGGGTTCACAATCAACTTTTACAGGGCTTCCTGGGATATCATTAAGGTAGATCTGAGAAGGATGCTGAACTGGACGAGAAAGAAAGACAAAATTGGTGGGGCTACAAACTCATCTTTCCTCTCTTTGATTCCGAAGTAAAAAAATCCTAACTCCGTGGATAGATTCAGACCTATCTCTCTTTGTAACACTTCTTGCAAGATTCTCACCAAAATTCTTGCTACAAGAATGAAAAATCTCATGAAGAATATTATTTCAAAGTCTCAAGGGGGATTCCTAGCTGGGAGGCAAATTCTGGACAATATCATCATTGTTTAAGAAGCCATCCATTCTAGCCTGGAAAAGAAGCAACAAGGTATGACCATCAAGCTTGATATGGCTAACGCTTTTGATAGGGTTAACCATTTTTATTTTTTTATTTTGAACAAGTTTGGATTCTCGAATCAGTTTATCAGATGGATCAAAGCTTGCATTAAAAGTCCGTGGATTGCTTCGTTAATCAATGGAAGACCGACTAATTTCTTCCAAGCCTCAAAGGGCCTCAGGTAGGACTGGCCATTGTCACCATATCTCTTTCTGTTGGTAGCAGAGTCTTTGAGCAGAAAGCTCCAAGCATTGCAGGAAAATGGATAGCTAAGAGGCTTAAAGATTGCCAGGGGAATCAAAGCTGCAACGCATGCCCAGTTCGCAGATGATACCATTATGCTTGGTGGGGCCTCCATGGTGATTGCAGAGAGATTTAAGGAAGCACTATCCCTATTCTTAAAAGCTTCAGACGACAAGGTCAACTTGAAAAAATCCAAGGTCTATGCCTAAAATTGTCCGCCTAGGACAATCGTAAGGATTTCCAGAATTCTTGGCTTTGAGGGAAAGCTAACCTGGAACTCATTCACCTATCTCAGGACCCCTATCTTCAAGGGTAGAAAGACTTTTGTTGATTGGCAGGGAATTGTTGAGAATATCAAGAAAAAAATCTCCTCGTGGGGAGCAACGTGGCTCAACCCTATTGGTAAGCTCATCCTCATAAACTCTATCCTTGCTGCCTATCCAATTTATTGTTGTTCTATCTCTTTAGCACCAATGAAAGTTATGCAGGAAATCACCAAGGAGCTTAGAAAATTCCTTTTGGCAATGGGGCAAGTCAAATGGAAAGAAAAAAATTCATCTTGTAAGTTGGAAAGTAGTTTGCAGCCCGAAGAATTGTGGTGGGATTGGAATAAGGGACCTGACAAGGATGAACCTCGCTATAGGAGCAAAAATCTTGTGGAGGATTGTTACAGGTGAGAAGGGTTGGTGGAAGGAGATTCTTAGGAAGAAGTATATGAAGGGAGCAAGGAGACGTTGTGTCGATGAGTACCCTCTGACAGGGAAGGGGTCTCCAATCTGGGTCCTTTGCAAGAAGACGACACATATCATAAAAAATCACTTGTATTGGAGCCCGAGTAATGGTAAACATATCAGAATATGGAAGGATCTTTTGGGGTCGGTCTCTCCAGTAAACCATCTGGTGGCACTCTCTGATCTAAAAGATTGGCTAGATTCTTTAATCATTTTTACCCTTTACGATCTATCTTCCTGCAAAAATAACGGAAGATGGGGTGGTTGGAAAGCATTGGATGTGCCTGAGCATCTAATGCATGATTTTAATGCTCTCTGCTCAATTCTCCAAAGCTCTGCGCCTGTTCACAACCAACTATTGGATAGCAGAGGCTGGGTTAAATCGGGGATTTACACCGTTAAAGAAGGGTATCAAGTCATTTCCAACAATGAAAGCATCAATCGAGTAGACATCAAATGGATCAAAGTCTAGTGCAATGACAGTCTCCCAAAAATTAATGCCTTCTTCTGGATATTAGCCCATTGGAAAATTCTGACTATTGAGAATTTGAAAAAAAGGGGGATTTAGGGGCCCTCGCACTGTGTTCTTTGCAAAGGGGCAAAGGAGACCATCGATCACCTTTTTTTGCATTGTAAGTTCTCCATTGAAGTTTGGTCTCTGGCTGTTCAAGAGTTACAGATAAATCTAATTCTTCCAACTATTTGGAATGACCTCTTTGCATGCTGGAAAGACTACTACCATGGTTCTCTCCTCCAAAAATCGGATCTCACAAGAGCCTAGGCTGCCCTCCCCAAATACCTCTGCTGGAAGATTTGGGTAACCAGAAACAAAAATTTGTTTGAAGATGAGGCATCCTGCCCAATGAAAGTAACTCTATCAACAAAATCGTTGTGGGTGGAAGCCTTAGTCACAAGGGGGATGAAAAACATCAACAATGAGCCTTTGAACTCCGAGGAAAGAGTGTGGGATCTCAACTTTCTTCAGCATATTTCCAATAGCTGGCCTTCGGTAGTTAAAAGGCCCAATTTTTTAAATTGGCAGTTGAGAATGAGTGATGATGCTTTTGCTAAATGGAGACTAAGCCTGGGCTGCAACTCCCTTCTCTTTGATGGAGCCTCCAAAGGCAATCCGGGACTGGTTGGGGCAAGGGGTGTCATTTTTTTTTATCCCGGTGGAAGCAAGTTGAAGGATTATGCTTAGGGCCTGGGTAAGAATTCAAATAATGGGGCTGAGTGGCTTGCTCTTATGAAAGGGATGGCGATTGCTAGCAGTTGTGGTACGGAGGAGTTGGCAGTCTTCGACGACTCGCTCATGGTCATAAGGGAAGCAAGATTGTTGTATAAGAAGAGGAAGAGTCCGATACCCAAATTTCATCACATACTCATCTATCTAGGAATGGAGTTTACCTCTTTAAAGTTCTTCCATATCCTAAGAACTAACAATAAACATGTCGATTTAATGGCTAACAGAGGTGTCACTCTAGACTATGGCGAGCTTGTCTGCAATGAAGACATGCTTGGTATAAGCTGGATCACCTGAGATGAAGTATATCATCACTATGATTCAGTCTATCTCTCATCTTTCTGGTCTGCATTATACAATTCATGGTAGATACTTCCAGACTGTCAAGCAAATGAATGTGCAGGCTTGTTGTTCTTTAATTTTGGCCACCACCAGTTGTCAGCTGCTGACAACTCTTCTCAGCCTTCCTAGCTCAGAGGAAGAAATGTCTCCAAATCCTCCCCAGTCTGAAACTCAAATAAACATGCAAGCAATTTGTTCTAGTTCCTCAGTAAATGGCAAGCTGCTCTTGCATTTTCCTCTGTTAATTTTTTCTCAATTAATGGCACTTCCTCCTTCTGCTAAAGACAACGCTTAGCTGCTGGCTGTCCTCAACGCTCAGCCGCTGGCTATCTTCCTCATCCACTCATGCGCTGAAGAAGATAATGAATCAACCATTCCTCCCCAGTCAGATTTTATTATGACAATGCAGGTTCTCTATTCTGGCAATTTTGTCTCCACCTGTAATCAGCTTCTGGCTTATTTTCCTGAGCCATCCTCGCGCAAAGGAAGCTATAGCACCTCCAATTTAATTATTAGCATCTCTTCTCCTGCATGCAAGAATAACCATTGGTGGGCTCGCTTCCTGGCAGGCGGGAGATCTTATTTTAAGTGTCAAGAGAATGCGTTGGTTGAAAGGTACATCGTGTCTCCCTTGAGTTCAACGTCAAGGCGGGCTTTCAGCTATTGGATCTATAATCGATGGATTAAAAGGAGATCCTGGTCAATGTTGATGAATTGTAATCGGTGGGCAATCATTTCAAGGTCAATGCTGATGAATTGTAATCGGTGGGCAATCAATGCAAGAAGGAGAATGGGAAGGATTGTGAGAACAGCTTCAATTTTCTCAATACTCAGCAGGCGCAAAAAAAATGTGAAAATAACAATCAACATCAGCAGGAGGTGAGTTGCTTCGTGGGTATGGCTTTTGGGCATCAACCAGGTGTGTTTTGGAACTTATGGGAGACGAAGGATAGACAGTTTTGGAGGAGGAGAGTTGTTTCTGTTCAGCTCTTGTTATGTCTTGCTTTTGTTTATTGATTCTTGGTCAAATTGTTAGAAGATGTAGTTTCCATAGAATAGGGTTCTTTAGGGATAGCTGCAATTTCAAGAAAGATGAGCAAGGAGTTTCAGATGCTTCCCTCTTGCTGGAGCAATCCACCTCCTGTGCGTTGTAATTCTTTTTATTCATTTTTTTCTTTTTAATATAAATTTCCTCAACCATTAAAAAAAAAATGCATCATCTTGCTCATTCCAAAGTTAAAAACAAAGCCAACTTCTAACTAACAAGTGAAGCAAGGGGAAAAAACCAAGCAAGGGTTTCCAAGTGGTCTCAAGCCATCATTGCAAGGAAGTACATGAAACAAACTTTTCCATAAATCTATTAACTAGAGCCAACTTTAATGGTGACTCAACTTTCTCCATCCCTATCCTTATCGAGCACCACTTTCAAACACTTCAACCTTTAACAAATGGGTTTCACTTTGCAACATTTTTTACCAAAGGTTAAAACATCCAAAGAACCATATTTGGCTTGCACACTGCAAAGAGAGGTCTCAAGATGATCCGAACCAACAAAGAACTCATTGTAACTCTCCACCTCGTGAAGAGCTACCTTATCTACTAAGATAGGAGTATGCCTTGAATGCGACTATGTGGAAGCCCAAATGCCACATGCCATTTGATATATTGGAGACCTATCATCTCATGGAATGGTGCCAACTAGAAGAAAGCTAACCCTATATCACCTTAACATTAAACACATAGGAGTTATGAGAGACCTCCATCAACTCCTCATGGGCACACAAGATTGTCCATGAGCTAACCATGGCCTCTACGCCATAATCAACAAGCTCAAAGTCTTAATCCATGAATTACGCAAGTCCCACTAAACCAACTTGTATACTCTTTCTAATCTGATTTGTATTCTCATCCTAGTTAAGGCCAACATTATTCTTACACATTGTTGTTAGTGCCACCTTTAAAAACCCTTGATGATCTCATCAAATGATTTTGATATAAACACGTTTAAAAACCCTGTGATGATCTGATCAAATGATTTTGATATAAACACTAACGTGTTGGGAAGTGAATATTGAAAACTAAACACAAAATTATGTGAATTTATATGTACATATAAAGGTTTGCCTTTTATACCGATCGAGCTATAACATTGGTGTGATTTGTTGATGCCACTGCTATCATATTGTCGATTCTATGGACGTTATGGTGCCTCTACTAAACAAACTAGTATAAACCCTGCATAGAATGACACCTGATGTCCCTTATAGATGATATTCGTAATCGTACAGGAAAGTTTCCTAATGAGATGGTTAACCTGCATTAATGGTCTCTGGTCCCATTTTTTGTTTATCGGGTGAAGGTCTCCAGGGCAGAGAAATGATCTTGTGATAAGATTGCACAGAGATTGTTGATGAATGGATGAAAACGAGGCCACGAAGAGCCCGGGGGGACTGGGAGGTGGATTTTGGTGGGGTGCATGTAGTGCTTTCCAATTGGGGTTAGCACGGGCTGCTTACAAGACAGGATATGGGGGCGATGCGTTGATGGTAGGGAAAGCATTTGGAATTGCATCATTGATCGTAGGAGCAGGAGCTTGCGCCATTGGAGGAACCCTTCACGCCGCCGGGATCAAAGAGGTATACAACAAAAGCCATTGCCTTGTCTCAGAGGGTTTGAGGTTGAAGGTTTATGTGTCCCTAGTTTTAAATAAATCAAGATAAGTTTAGGTTTGATCAGTAAATGTCTTTTTCAGGTGAGTGATCTGGTCCAAGTCGGGGAGAGTATCAGGAAATGTCTGGGGGCTCCACCTCGGAAACATTCCTAGCACTCTTTATCCGTCAGGCATCTTGGTATGCTTTCTGCCATTTTTTTGGCTTATGCAGGTTAGATTACTGAAAATTGTTCTGCATAGTGTACCGTCAATATATGCAGCTGCTCTCTGCAATTTCCATGATATGTGCTTTCTAAAGGGATATGGTTTTCAAGTTTCTTGCGTTTTCTTTTGGTCAAAAGTTCAAATTTGTAATGGCTTGTTCTTTACCAAAAGCGAGATGTTTTGTAATGACATCTGACACATGGCAATTAAAAGAAAAACAATGCAGCGATTCTCTGCAATTTCCATGGTATGTGTTTCCTGAAGGGATTTCGAGTAATCCTTTATTCTTCTTATATTGCTCATCTTGAAGTTATTACTGCTATTTCTTTTGGAAATGCTTCAAGAAACAAGCCCTGCAGGTTTGCACTGCATAAAGTGGACTTCCTTATTTTTTGGTGCCCAAAATCAGTCAGGAGACTTTGGTACCCAAAATCACTGGATGCTTACTTCTTGAGGCATTAGCATCAAAATCTTTCTTAAACTTCTGTTGCAAAATCAGTCTAGAGACTTGGGTGCCAAAATCCCTGTGGAAAGGCCATGTGGATTGAGCACACCAGAGCAAGAATCTTGGTGAAATAAATGTCCTTATTTGAACCCATTTGCATCATGGGCATAACATTGATTTAAGTCGGTCTTTAACTTTTTCGCGGACCATGACATTTGTTTTTCATTGATTAAAGATTTCACTTGACAAAGCAACAAGCCATAGTTGGCTTCTATCTGAGGTATTGGTGATGACCAGGAGACCCAGTTACCTGTGGTGGGTTTGGGTTCCTTACTGTCCCATTTATCATTGAAACTACTCTGCCTTTTGCTTTTTGTTCGCTATTTTGGCAGGTTATGGACTTCATTTAGTTTTACCTTATTGTTTTAATGTTCTTAACCTCTTACTCCTTTGTCACAATGCTTTATGCTCTACCATATGATGTTTTCTGTCATCATATACTTCTTAGTTCCATTGGCCACTTCTGCTTATTGGAGTTGTTTCTTATGCTCGTGAACTTGGATATATAAGCATTTTGTAAATGTTCACGGAGAAGATGAATATGTTTTGGTCTTGTAACATTTGATTAGTGGAAATCTATTATCATGATAAAAGAACGGTCCATTCTTATTATATATAAAGAAATTATTTTTGGTCATGGAACTTATTAAAAGCAATCAAGTATAAGGGTGATATTTTTATTATAAATGCACACACAAACAAAACTTATATTGTATTGTATTAGTGAGTTATAATTTTATTATAAATGCATATTTTTTTCTTTTCCAGTTCCTGGGAAAACCCCCAGGTACTTGTCTTCATTTTGAGGATGGCAAAGCATAAGGCCAAGGGCACAAAGCTATTACGACAATATTCTCATTATGAGTTCCACATGTCACTTACGGGAATAGAACCTGTGTGGAGAGGATAACAATCCATCCCACAACCATTCAGGCTACACCCAATTGATAGTTTTATTATAAATGCATATACTTAAAGGAAAAATATATTTAATGTGGAGGGTAAGTGATTTTAAATCAAGAAGGTGGTCCCCTAGTGAAGAGTAATGTCATGTTATCTTATTAGACATAATGTAGCGACATGTCATACATGTAGAAAAGAGTAGTTATCTTGGAAGCGGTTTAACTTTTTAGGAAGCCCAAGATAGGATTTTCCTTATCTTGGGTTTGGGTTAGGGTATAGTAAATTTAAATTTGATTTAATTTTTAGGTTAGTTTTTCCATAGTGGTTTACCTTTCCAATAGATGCTCTTGGATTGGGTGCAGGTGTGGTAGCCATCCCAAATTTAGGAATTTGGGGTGCAGTGCCTTATTTAAAAAAAAAAAGAGAGGTCTAATCTAAGTTGCAAGAAATGCCACCCCCCATGTACCCAACCAGTTTCCTGATTGAAACACGGAAACGCGTTCGTACGGCATGGAAATGTGTTTCTGTACGGATGAAACGCATTTCCGATTACAAAACACGTTTCCGAGATCGAAAACGTGTTGCGTCTGTATAGAAACATGTTTCAGTACATATGCGGTCCATAAGGTCACGTTTCCGAAAAATATTCCCTGGTGCAGAGAATGTAACGTTTATTTCAATTTTTAACATTATCATTAATTGTTTCAAGATGTTTGAGAGTGGTTCCAACCTCATTGGACTTCATATGCAAAAAGTAGAATTTTAGATCCCATTCAGAATCAACAGACTTAATAGTTTTCAGGATTTCAAGATTGCAAAGTTTCCACCAGATTTTATCATGTATGAGGGTATGGAATTGCAATTAAATCACGCACATCAACCCCTATATGTACATTGATGTTGGTGGTATTGATTGTTGAACTCCTCTGTCACGACCTTATTAAAAATGTAGTTTTCACTCAATGAAAATCACTTATTAAACAAGGGATGCTTTTTCTACTTATTTTGACGATTGGATTAGGAAGTTCCATTAAAATCGTAGGGTGTTGAGCCGTTGACTAATGTCCTTGGAGTATCAACTTTGATATTCAAGTTAGAGGCAAGGGCTAGAGCCTAGAGGAGGGAGGCATGGGTTGCTATTGATGAATAAGATCCCAGTATAGGCAAGGATTTGCTGACATGTATGATTTATGTTTCACATTCATTTTTTAAATGTCCTTGCTCACATATAGCTATATTTATACATATCACATTTCCTTGTTTCCAAAATTTCGGAGGGACACGTTTCCTCTGTTGTGAAGTTTTCCCTTGTCCTTGTTTCCTCGATTCGTGCAACTTAGGGTCTAAGGAAAAATTCAGTACATGGGAGTGTGGTCTAGCAGTGAACACTGAGGTGATTGGCTTGTATTAAAATTTAAAGTAGAGGCCCAGGTTCAAAACCCCCTGGTGTGTGTAGATGAGACTAGGTGCAAGTTTTGGGTGATTCTATGTTAAAGATGCGTCCCTTTTATTGTGACAGCTTAACCAAAGGGATTCTATAAGAAATATTTCTGCCAATTTTTTTCCAAAAAATTCAGAATTCATTGAATTTTTTTTGAAAAATCAACAATCACGCATTTTAAGCACAACCTTCTAGGGTCTGCATGTCATCTTGCTAATGAAATATCAATACCAAGGTAAAAGGATAAAAGTGATGCTACTTATGAAACCATGGAAAATCATCTAGAACAACCACGTGATTGTTGGCACAAGACTATATCTGTCTATCATGACCTGGTTCAAAGCTGCACAATGCCCTTGAAATGGTCCCTATGGTGAACCTTGCTTCCCTACCATCGTTTGCATTATAATATCCTGGTTTGCTTCCCTATCACCATCTGCATTGTAATATGATGGTTTCGACCCTTGAATTATAATACGACAACTATGTATTATTTGAATGACAAGGTTATGAGATAGGAGTCGAGCAATGTGGGCTGAGTTAAATGACCTGATGTTTATATAATGTAAATGCATTGTAAATATTTATAGTGTAGAGTTCAAGGCCAAGGTCCAACTACTGAATGCATATGAGTCCCCATGGTGGGCTAGGATTGTGGTGTTGTTGAAAATTTTCAAATCCCCAACACGGTTTCAAGTTTTGTTTTTCACATAGAGTGTAATGCCCAAACCCCATTGTTGCAAATCAACTTCTCATGCATAAAAATATAAAACGACTTGAAACACATGGAAATTTTTCACGACTTTAATAACTCAAAAATTAAAACACAGCCACACCATAAATTTGACTCAGAGATTTTTGACCAAACATGGTCCAGGATAAAATCCCGAAGGGAAAACCTGATAAGAGAGAGATTTTTATTTTCAGAGACAAATTACAAATTCAGAACAACAGTACTTATCTCAATTTTTCATCTCAAAAAGTGTGCCAAACTCAACATTAATTTTGAACCTTTCTGATAGCAGTAAGACCCACACATGCCAACATTTATTATAGCAGTGCGACCTTGGAAAACATGCCTAGAAAGTACAACAGTACCTCTTGAATTAATTGCTATATGAACACCTCGATTTTTGTGTATGTAGAAACCTGTACGGCCTTCTCAAATTCTGTGCCCAATTTCTAACTCGAAATCTTTGCCCAATTTGCTACTATACGGTCTGCAATTACTGCTGTACGGATTGTCTGATTTCTACCTCAAAATTTGCGCCCTTTCTGTTGTTGTACAGTCTGTCTAGAAAATTGTGCCCTCCTTGGAATTCGTGCTCTTGCTCGGCCTGAATTTTGTGCAAGGGTTTATTCTCTCTCTTTTCTCCTCTCACGTTCTCTTCTCTTGCTCTCCAAATCTCTTGGTAACAATGAATGAGAAAGAATGCCTCTTCCCTAGTTTTGTTCAAGATAACTACTTTCTTTAAGTTCAATGGTCAAGATTAAAACTTTACTTAAAGAGATTTAGGGTCCTCATTAAATGCTCATACTTTTTCTCATTAAATGAATTTAACTCACATTTCATTTGAAATAATTAATGAGACATTTAAATACTTTACCTACTTTAATTCTCATAAAGTCAATTAAAGATGCTAACCAAGAACCACCTTATAAACTTTAAAGTGACTTTACAAATATAAAGTGCTTCTCACTTTAATAAAGTGACTAGGGACCTCATTAATTGTTTGTCCACCCCTAAGCATCACAAGGTGAACAACACTTGCCTTAGTACATTTTTCAACACTCCCTCTTACCGAGGAAAGTGTTTTTCACAACCCGTAACTTATCATTGAAGTGATTGAACTTGCCTCTCCCCAAAGATTTTGTTAGAAGGTTTGCCACCTGCTTCTTAGTAGGAATGTACTGTAACTCCACAACTCCTCTCTGAACATAGTCCCGAATGAAGTGGTATCTGATCTCTATATGCTTTGACCTGTCATGGAATACTAGATTTTCAAAGAGCTAGATGCAACTTTGATTGTAACAGTAGATAATCGTGGGCCTCCGCTCATGATCAAATAAGTCCACCAACAACTTGCGAAGCCATAGTGCCTCGCACCTAGCTTGACTAGCTGCCATGTATTCGACCTTTGCAGAACGCAAAGCAACTAACTTTTGCTTCCGACTAAACCACGACAATGGGGCCGAGCCCAGATTGAAACAACAACCGGAAGTACTCTTTTGGTCCGTCACACTGGCTGTCCAATTTGAATCTGTGAAGCCAATCAAACTAACACTATCTGACCTTCTGTAGTTCAGACCATAATTCATTGTACCTGCAAGGTATCTTAACACATGTTTTGCGGCTACCCAGTGCACTCTCCTAGGCTCCACCATGAATTGACTGATAATGTTCACTGGAAAACACAAGTCTAGTCTGGTATTGATCAGATACATTAACGACCCTATGAGATGGCGATATAAAGTAGGATTCACCAACCCTCCCTCAAAAGCAGGAAGCTTCTTCCAGTTGGTGATCATAGGTGTGGACATCGGTCTGCAATTCTCCATCTGAAATCTCTTCAGAATATCAACTGCATATTTTCCTTGTCCCAGGAAAACATGACCAGGGTCCTGCCAAACCTCCATTCTCAGATAATAATGCATCAACCCAAGATCAATCATCTCGTACTTCGAAGCAAGATCTCTCTTGCACGCTGTAATGAGGTGCTCCTCACCTGTGATAAAGAATTCATCAACATATAACATAAGTATGAGCAGATCACCTCCAACCATAATGAAGTAAAGGTTGAGATCAACTTCACTCTTTTGAAATCCCATCGACAACGAGTAAGAGTCAATCCTCGAATACCAAGCTCGAGGAGCTTGCTTCAGTTCATACAAGGCCTTTTTCAACCTGCACACATGAGAATCTCTCCCATGGATCTCAAAGCCTTGTGGTTGCTCCACTTACACCTCCTCCTGTAGAAGACCATTGAGAAATGCAGTCTTCACATCCATCTGGTGGACCTTCCAACCCATCTTTGCTACTATGGAGATCACTGCTTTGATCGAGTAATATTGAGCAACCAATGCAATCGTCATAATCGATTCCCTCTACTTGTGAAAAGCCACGTGCCACAAAGCAAGCCTTGGCACTTCTCAATGCTGCCATCAACAACATGCTTGATTTTGTAGAGCCAATTGGAAATCACAACTGACTTCCCCTTCGGTCTCGGAACTACCTCCCACCCATCATTCTTCATGATGGAATTGTACTCTTCCATCATGGTATCTCTCCACACCTGATATGTAGCTGCCTCTGTAAAGGTGGAAGGCTCCAACTCACGAAGACTAGTCACCACACCATATAGCTAAAAACTCTGTCTGGTGCTTTACTCTCTTTGACTTCTCTCTTGGGTTTCCCAACTGACTCGGAAGCTTCCTTTGTCAATTCTTTAATCCAACCCGACTTTCTCTTCCTAGATATAGCTTCTTGTGGAGAACCCTCCTCGTCTACATCCTCATCTTGCCAATAAGAAGAAGTAGCACGTGAAGTATGAGATCCTTTAGCTGGTAAACTTGTATCAAGTGAATTCAAATCACGTGAAAGTGAAACTGGTGTCCCTGTGACCTGAGAACTTGTATCTGTACCAGAAATCTCTGTAGATTGAGTCCCTAAACTTGAAGATCCTAAACCCTGCGACCCTACACCTTGAACCGCTGAACTTTGAGATGTACTCACTTATGGAGTAGGAGCTTATTGCTTCTCCTGCCCTGATTCCTGAGACTTCTTGAAGGCCCGCTCCTCCTCAAATCTCACCTGCCTCCTCATAACATCTTTCCTCTGTGCAGGAAGGTATATACATAAAGCCTTCGAAGTCTCGTCATCATCAACAAAGATGCCTTCCTCTGTAGTGGGCTCCAACTTTGTCCTATTCCCAGAAGGGACATGGGAATATATAAGGCATCCAAATATGTGGAAGTTTCCTATCTTAGGCTTCTTTTTGGTGAACATATCCTCATGAGTTTTACACCCCAAGGCACAGTGTGGACTCCTGTTCTGTACATAAACAATAGTACTATAGGCCTCAACCCATAGAAAGAAAGGAAGACTCTGATCATTGAGCATTGCTCTGGCTGCTCACTATAGCTCTGTTCTGCCTTTCGACAACTTCATTTTGCTGTGGAGTATATGGAATAGTCAACTGCCTCCTAATACCCTCCTGTTTGCAAAACTCATCAAACGCACTGGAGGTATACTCACCCCCATTGTCTGACCCGAGTACCCGAATCTTTCTCCCTGTTTGGTTCTCCACAAGAGCTTTGAACTCTTGGAAATTCTTCAAGACTTACTCTGATTTCTTGTTTTCAGGAAGTAGATCCAGGTCTTCCTGGAGTAGTCATCAATAAAAGTGACATAGTACTCAAAACCTGTCAACAAAGTAGATGACATGGGACCACACAAATTAGAATGAATCAAGTCGAGTACTCCTACTGATCTGCTATCATTGCTTGGAAGCAGTCTTGATGTACTTTCCCAAAGCACACCCTCTCCACACACCACTCTGCTCTATGCTGAACTCTAGTAAGCCTGTAGTCATATCTCTTAGCATCCTCAAAGCAGGATGACGCAAATGGGCCATCCTCCCGTGCCACAGCTCGCACAAATCACTACTGCGCTACTGTGTGTCAAAGCATGATGAGGCTGAAATAGAAGTTTGTACAGTTTCCCACATCTAACTCCAATAGAAAACGAGGTAGATGGACCCACTCCTTTGGGAAAGACATGTTCTTTCCCATCCATGACATACACTCCAAAGCCTTTGTCCTCAATAGTGAAAACTAATACAAGGTTCTTCTTCAGCCCAAGGACGTATAATACATCCCTCAGTGTCATGGGCTTCATGGACTCCCTCTGAACGCTGACACTCCCACACCCAATAACAGTGATAATAATATCATCACCCAACACCACTTCTAAGTTCAAGCCAGTCTCGGTCATCTCAGTGAACATGTCTCGTGCACTTGTCATATGGCTCGAAGCTCCACTATCAATGTACCAAGTGGATGGAGTGGTGGATGCGCTCAAGGAATGACCAACGAGTAAGGAATACTCCCTCTGATTCCTCACATCATTGCTAGTGATAGATGCTCTCTTTGTACAACCAACATAGAGAGAAAAATCTCTCTCAAATCATGCAACATACCCATCAATCTTAGCTGCTGTCTGCTGTTTCTTCTTCTTCTTGTTCGGAAACTATCTAGCATAGTGTCCAAACTTCTGGTAAGCAAACCACTTGACTTTGCTCATATCATTCTTCTGCTTGCCACCCTGCTGCTTGGTCCCACCCTTAAGACCCTTCTTGGATTTTTTCTTCTTTCCCTTTGTTGCCAATGCTACATTCTCTTCATCTTCCTTGCTTTGAGACGAACTACCTTGTACATACCCTCTCCAGGTCTCCCCCTGTATGAAGTCGTCCCAAAGACGATCCCAGGAAGGCATATGCTCACGAGCAACTACGGACTCCACAAATACAGCCCATGTCTTTGTCATGCCATTCAAAGCTGTCTGCACCAACTCATTGCTCTATACAATCTCACCGACTGCTCTGAGTTCATCTTTGACCTAGGTGATCCTAGTAAGGTATGAAACCATGTTTTCACCTTTGTTCATCCGAATGCCTTTCAACTTCTCCCTTAGTACCATTTTCCAATTTTCATTGGAACTTTGGCACAGGTTTGTTAAGGCATTCCACATCTGAAAAGCATGGTCTTTTCTTGTGACATGTGGGATTACATGATCCTTCACGGCATTAAGTATAATCCTCTTCGCTTTTATGTCTTTCTTGTCAAACACAACTTTGTCTACAGCAATCGTAGGAACTGTGATTGGATGTGCCTGTGTACTGTTAACTATATTCCGTAGATCATTTTCCTGCAGAATTAGTTCAATTCTAGCCTTCCATGGGCTAAAATTTACTGCCCCATCCGGCCTATCTTTGATTCTTATCCCAGTAGCCATAGCCACAACAAGTCCAAGAACTTGTCAACTCAACAAACAACCTGTTTTCCCTTCTTTTCCAAGTCTGAAATTTAACTCTGAACTTTATTTCTGCCCTTTAAAGATGCTCTGATACCATGAAAATTTTCAAATCCCCAACTTGGTTTCAAGTTTTGTTTTTCACGAAGAGTTTAATGCCCAAACCCCACTGTTGCAAATTAGCTTCTAATGCATACAAATATAAATTGACTTGAAAGTTGAAACACATGGAAAATTTTCACAACTTTAAAAACTCAGAAAATAAAAGACAGCCACTCCATAAATTTGATTTGGACATTTTTGACCAAACTTTGTCCAGGATAAAACCCTGGAGGGAAAACCTGATAAGAAAGATTTTTATCTTCAGAGACTAATTACAAATTCTGAACAGTACTTATCTCAACTTTTCATCTTGAAAAGTGTGCCAAAATTGGCATTAATTTTGAACCTTTTTGATAGCAGTACGACCCACATCTGCCAGCATTTATTATAGCAGTACGACCTTGGAAAACGCACCCAGAAAGTACAGCAGTACGATCTACATTAATTGTTGTATGGCCTCCTCGATTTCTATGTCTGTAGCAGCCTATACGAGCTCCTCAAATTCTGTGCCCAATTTCTACCTCGAAATCTTTGCCCAATTTGCTACTGTATGGTCTGCAATAACTGCTGTATGGATTGTCTGATTTCTACCTCAAAATTTGTGCCCTCTCTGCTGCTGTACAGTCTGTCTAGAAAATCGTGCCCTCCTTGGAATTTGTGGTCTTGCTCAGCCTGAATTTTGTGCAAGGGTTTATTTTCTCTCTTTTCTCTTGTCTTGTTCTCTTCTCTTCTCTTGCTCTCCAAATCTCTTGGTAACAATGAATGAGAATGAATGCCTTTTCCCTAGTTTTGTTCAAGGTAACTACTTTCATCAAGATCAATGGTCAAGATTAAAACTTGACTTAAAAGAGATCTAGGGTCCTCATTAAATGCTCATATTTTTTCTCATTAAATGAATTTAACTCACATTGCAATTAAAAAAATAATGAGACATTTAAATACTTTACCTACTTTGATTCTCATAAAGTCAATTAAAAATTATAACCAAGAACCATTGAAGCACGACTCAGCTGGGACTCGTGAGTACTCGCGAGTAGGGCTGAGTGGACCCCGGGAAGAAGTACTCGCTGCAGACTTGTCCCAAACGCGCCCTACCGGAAAGACTTGTTGAACTTGCCCAGGATTGCCAGACTCACCTTGAACTCGCTCAGACTCGACACAGGGCAGGGAAAAAAAATCCGCAGAAATTAGCTCGGACGTGATTGTTTTGCGATCTCGTTGACTGTTCGCTTTGGTAAACAACTTTTGGTTCCCTTCCCTCTGTTTCTTTTCTACCACCCGACTCATTTCATTTCTCTTCCTGCTGTATTCTTCTCGGGCAAGAGTAAACTCATAATGTTCCCCAAATCTGGCACCAAAATCTCCTAAATTGACGCTCTGGACCGATTTTCCATAGAATGCCGATCATGTTACATAGGCTATACTATATAGGCATTCTTTATTCTCTATACTAATAACTTCACAATTCTCTGCACATTATATTATTCATGTCTGTGTTTCCCTCTGGATAGTGTATCCACCTCCCGACCATGGCTTAGTTAAGTGTTTAAACTTTAGATATTTCAAATTTTCATATGTAATGGGTTTAACCATGTGATAATTATTAATTACTAAATAACTTGTAATTTATATAGTTTATAATATATTATAAATTTTACATTTACTTATATATAATATGTATTATATACATACTTTAGGTTTAGGAATTAGGATTATATTTTAAATTTTATAATCTATTCTCATTCATATATATATATATATGAATGAGAATAGATTATAAAATTTAAAATATAATTGAAGGATAATATGTGTGTGTGCGTGTGTGTGTGATGTATGAATGAATTATGATTTACCAAAATTTATTATATTTTAAGTTTTTCTTCTATTTGCGAGTCTTGCCGAGTCTGTCCCGAGTCTTTCCCGAGTAGGCAAGTCATATGCCAGCCGAGTCTTTGTCGAGTCCGAGTCGTGCAACATTGCCAAGAACCACCTTTATAAAGTGACTTTAAAAATATGTAGTGATTCTCACTTTAATTAAGTGACTAGGAACCTCATTAATTGTTTGTCCACCCTTAGGCATCACAAGGTGAACAACACTTGCCTTAGTACATTTTTCAACAGTTGTGATATTTATGTTTTCCATGTCATGCTTATTTATGTAAAGACATAAATAAAATGAAATACATAATAAGGTAATTTCCATCGAAAAGATTGCTTAGGTAATAAAGGGATCATGATCCCACAAGAGGGGTAGAGGAAAGGGGGTGCATGCGTGTTTTGACTTGACACTTGTCCTTGGGGTTACAACCTTTCTTGCCCATGCTTCTTTACAAAGCTCTCAAATCTATGTTTGACTTATATGTGTCTTGTTAAATTTTTTAACACATGGTAAGCAGATTCTGCACTGTAACATAATTCCTGGAGGAAACTAAAACAACAGAAACTAAAAGCCTAACAAACCAACTCTAAGCTGTAGATGCAAGAATCTATAAACACATACCATAGAAAATGATATATTGAACTTAGTAGATGGCTGCCAAAACCTGTCACTACATTTCATTCATTCTAATCATGAAAATATGCTACAACCATAGTTTTTAAAGCCAGTCAATTCGGAATCGTAATCGGTCGAGTTGACCGGTTTAATCCTCAACAACCTTGAATTGGGACAAAATTCCTTCTGGAGGTTTGTTTGGTACCGAACTGGCCGAGTCAGATGTTGACTCTGTCGGTTCGGTACCAAACCTTTTGGTTCTGCATTAACTTGGCCAAGTTAAGCCAAATCTGCCCAAGGTGCATGCGTTGTGGGTAGACACGGATTTATTTTTAACAAAATTGCCAATTTTGTCAAGGGACATTGAAGGTAGTAATATTGAATGGTAATGTTAAATTCTTAGACATTCTCCTTATCTTTCATTTTCTATGCTTTTACTTAAATTTTTAACATTACCATTAATTGTTTTAGGATGTTTGAGAGTGGTTCCAAGTTCCAACCTCATCGGACTTCATATGAAAAAAGTAGAATTTTAGATCCCATTTAGATCTCAATAGACTTACTAGTTTTCAGGATTTCAAGATTGCAATGTTTCTATTGGATCCTATCATGTACGAGGGTAAGGGATTGGAATTTAATCAAGCACATCAAGCTCTCTATGTACCTTGATATTGATGGTGCTGATGCCTGATTGGTGAAGTTGATTGAACTCCTCTGTCATGACTCCCTTAATAAAAATGTACCCTTTAGTCAAGCAAAATCACTTATTAAGCATGGGAAGCTTTTTCTATCTTATTTTAACACTTGATTAGGAAGTTTCATCAAAATTGAAGGGTGTTGACTAATGTCCTTGTAGGATCAACTTCAAAATTCAAAGGGCTAGAGCCTAGAATCTAGAGGAGGGGAACAGGGTGCTATTGATGAATAAGATCCCAATATAGGCAATGATTTTGATGATTATGTGTTTTCAATGTTGATTTAGATATGTATCACACTTGGTTCCATTTTGATATACTCACCCATTTAGGGTACATACTTATACATGAGTAGACTCTGCATATTTTGTTTCTAATGGTTTAGAATCATAGCTTGGAATCTTTAATATACTTTTTTCATTAAAATTGTAAAATTAATGTATTTTTGAATAGTCTGAGTCATTGAAATCAAATCGCTCTGGTTCATTAATGGTTTCAGTTTCTGTCTGAGTTGATCCTCAACCAGTTCGACTCCCAGTTCTGAGTTTTAAAACATTGGCTTCAACAAAAACCCTAAACAACTAACCACTGCTTCAGTTATTGAAGTTGTAACTCCGCCCTTTCACTTATAGATCTGAGAAGGGTATACTTTAAAGGTTTGCAAACTCAAAAAATAGGTCTAACTCAAAATTAAAAGTCAACTAAAAATAAAATTGAGCTTAGTGCTTTCTTTAGCAATGAGAGATAACTTTATCCTAATCTATCTATCAGCTCAAAATAAAATTGTATAGTAGAGATAACTTTATTTTAATCTATCTACCAGCTAAAAATAAGATTGCATAGTGCTTTATTTAATCGAGAGATAACCTTATCCATCTATCTAAATCAAGTGCTCTATATTTAGGGATATATATATATATATGCTCTAAATTTAGATTTGCACCCCAATCTTTTATAACGGGCTCTCGTGCCCTCATTATGATGTTGTATGGATCTGCCGCTATTGTAAAGAAGGTGCCTAGATCTATTGTGCATGCTGCTGCTGCTGTAGAAGATTGTCTAAGGTACATATTCTAAAACTCCCTTTTATCGAAAAAAGTGTTCTCAACTACTTCAAGTAGCTATCTAGACATTTGGAACTTCCCTTTGGGCAAGGGCTTAATTAAAAATCCACAATTTGTTGATTTGTCTGAACATACTCTAGAGCAACTACTCCCTTTTGAACTTTGTCCCTAAGAAAATGGTATTCGATGTCAATGGTCACGAAACACTAGATTCTCAAAGAGTTTGATACAACTTCGATTATCATGGCAGGCTCCAATATCTCACCTATCAACTTTGTAATTAGCTTGCAAAATTAGATGGCTTCACAATTAGCAGTGTTGGTTGTCATGTACTCTTCTTTAGCTGAACTCAATGCTGTTGAAGCCTGCTTCCCACTGAATAAAAAAATCACCACTGAACCCAAATTGAAACAACATCTTGAAGTACTCTTCCTCCCACTTGCATCTCCTTCCTAGTTAGAATTGACAAATCCATGCAAAATCAACTTACCATCTCCTACATATCTCAAACAAAAATGTATTGTGCCCTTTCGATATTAGAGCACATGTTTTGCAACAATCTAGTGAATTTGCCTTGACTCAACCATGAATTGGCTCAAGGTGTTCATTGCAAAACATATATCAGGTTTGGTGTTAACTAGATACATTAAAGATCCAATAAACTGTTTATACAAAGAAGGATCTACCAAATATGAATCCAAGCCGCCTTGCAACTTCAGATTCAACATCACAGGAGTGGTTATAGGTTGAGAATTTATCAGGTGAAACCTCTTCAAGATATCAATTATGTATTTTCCTTGCCCAAGATATAGGTGCATGAGTCCAATATTTTTCATGCCAAACTCTTGTGTTAGTACAACCTTGCACCTTGCAATGAGCTTCTTTGAACTCCCTATAAGTATCAGATCATCTACATATAGGACCAAAACCAGAAGATAAGATTTATTAAATAAGTTTTTAAAATTATGATTTGTGACGGTTTTGGTGAAGCCCAAACTTAACAAGTACTCATCAATCCTAGAGTACCAAGCCAAGGGTGCGTGCTTCGGCATATAAAGGGCCTTCTTTAGTCTACATACATGGGTATCTTTCCCATGCACCTCAAACCCTCTTGGCTGACGGAAAGTTGTCGTAACATCCATTTGATATAATTGCCAACCAAAAGTAGATTTCAAAGACATAATGGTGGTGATAGAAGTATAGCTAGCAATTGGTGCAAAGGTCTCCTCATAGTCAACTCCCTCTTTTTGGGAGAATCCTCTAGCTATGAACCGAGCCTTATATTTCTCGATATTGCCATTAGACACATGCTTCACCTTGAATAGCCGCTTAGAATCCACTAGTGACTTTCCTTTTTGTCTCGCCATTATCTCCCATATAATATTCTTTATGATGGAGTTGTACTTCACCATGGAATCCTACAATACTTACTTTCGTGTCGCCTCCTCATAACTAGAAGGTTCTATTATCAATAATGGAAGGCATCAATGCAACATAACAAAGAAACTTTTTAGTATGATGGCATACCTAAAAGGAAATAGAAGGAGCACCAACTTGTTCTGCTGCCTCTTGTAATGTTTGTGTAAGTCAACTCGGTTTCTTTGCTGTCCTGGAAGGTAAAACAATCTTTGTGCCTATGCTGGAATTTGTTTGACCTACACCTAAACTCCTTGAGACTTGTGGTTCAACACTTGGGGCAAGAGTGTGTCTCCTCAACCAATAATGGGGGCTCTTGGGACTTGGAAGATCATGCATCTTCATCTACCTTCACATCTCGACTTAATACTATCTTCCTTTAAAAAGGAACATAGATTTGTAAGCCTTGGAGGACTCATTGTGACCAACTAAAATACCCTTCAAGCTGGAGGGTTCAAGCTTCGTCCTCTTCTCTTATGGAACATGAACTGGACTCCCAAATACTTTGAAATGAGAAACTTTTTGTTTCTCACCTTGTGAAGGCTTCCTCAGGAGTTTTGTCCTTCAACACCATTTGAGGACATCTTATTAGAATATATACAATAGTTTTATAAGCTTCTGCCCAAAGGAACATGGGAAAAATCTAAGCCATGAACCGTAGACTTCATAGTGTCTACTATGGACTTGTGCTTCCACTCAATAACCCCATTATGTTGCGGATTGTACGTTGTATGGTACGGTTAACTTCCTCTTTATACCTCCTTTTCTGCAAATGGAGTTAAAGTCATTGGAGGTGTTAGCGCTAGAAGATGCACTCTGACTGGAAGAAGAGCATGGATAGCACATCTTGATGATTTGTTGATTTTGCTTGTGTGTGGGTGGCTCAGAATCAGTGTTACAAATATCGTGTCAGTGAATATATCGTCGAGGTTCCAAAAAGAAATTATCGGATTTATCGGTGAAAATGTCGGCAAACTTTAAGGCTCATTAGTTTTCATGCTTGCTTTTCAAGGGTCAAATTTCCAAAAGTTGTAAATCATTAATAAAAAAAGCTAGTGGGGTTAAGCCTCCCACATTTTTCCTACTTCCCCTATTTGGGGGAAGTGTGTCTTGTGTTTTTCCTTGCTTAGATTAGATTGCTTTTTAGACTTAGTTTATTTTCACTAATTGCTAGATTTAATTTCCATCACTTGCAATGTTATCCATTTCATGTTTATCTTTGCTTTTTAATTGATAATTCATAAAAGGAACCTAAAGTCTTTTGAACTTGTCATAAGACAAGTCAAGAGTACTCTCTATCGGAGAGCATTTTGCATTTGCATTCTCATCATAGATTAGATAAGACTCTTGAATCTCACCATTAGGTGGATCAAGAGCACTCTCTGTCGGAGGAGCTGGTATCATGTGACAACACTTGGCTCTTTGCTTGTCCCCAAGGCCACACCTTTCCCACTTGGGTAACAACAGTCCAAAAGATTTTTGCTGACGGTGTGCATTCAGCAGACAAACATCTCTACAACTTAAAAAAATTACAATTTTTTTTTTTTCAATTTTCTAAACATCTAAAGCAACAAGAACATCAAACAAATGCATTGCTACATGAATATGGAAATAAAATCGATATATAAGATGTATAAGAGGTCTAGTGATACATCACACATAAAAAATGAATCGTGTCCTGGATCTTGAGTCCCCGACTCATGAATCACCAGAAAAATACAATCAATGTATCTCATATGCAATGAAATCAACTAAATAAAGTAAACTATGGATTCCCTCTACCCCTTTTACGGGCAAAGGTAAACGCTCTAGTAATGGCTCTGCCTCTAGAGCTAGAAAGCCAAGGCGCTTGTGGGGGTCGTCGTGGACTATGTCGCCCTTTATAAGTGCCTGGAAAAAGATGTACTCTAGAAGAACTAGAAGAATGATGAGCTACTAGACCCTCATCAAGTCCTCTACCACTGCCCATATATTTGGCTCCCTTTGACTGGGAGTGTGGTTGTGAAACAGAAACTTGTGGCTATGCAACTGGTGGCTCTGGTGGTGGCACAATCTCAAACGAGTCTAACCACTCATCGTCTTATGTCTCAATCTCTAGGTGCTGTGTATCATCCTCTAAACAATCAAGGGCTGCCTCCATAATAGGTTCCTCAATCTCCAATCTCCATGCAGCAGTGGTGTCAATGGCATCTAATGAAATGGTCTCCACCTCAGGTTTTTTCTCAAGCTGCTTCACCCACAACTTGATATTGTAGGAGACGTACACTAGATCATTCAGGCGTTGGGTATCCAACCTATATGAGGACCATAAATTTATCCAATTAGAATTTAGAATACATAAATTCTATGTTACCAGAAATGTGACGAAGGCTTGCGTTTTTGGGAGAAACGGAGACGGAACGGAAAAGGCTGTTTTAGTTTCTGGAGTGAAAAAACGGTTTCTTGCGAAACGATTCGTTTTGCACAACATTTTCACAAAAAACAATTGTTCGTTTCGGGGGAACTGGTTTCGTTGCCAATCGTTTCTAGGATATTCTTAATATTTGTGCCATTAATGAATGGTGGATAACTTTTGGTGGGTGGCAAGTCAGCTTTCACGTAAATGTGAACTTTGGACCGTCGGTTATCCTGCATCCAAAACGTGTGAACTTTAGTGTTGAGGAAGACTACATGTTACACCGCCGGTTATCCTGCACCCTTGGTGGTAGTAAAACCTTGGAAGAGCTCGTATTCGTTTCCCTTATATTCCTTTACGGAGGATACACCATGAACCCTTCTATTAGCTGGTCCGCTCTATGGCCTATGCTTCCTTTACCTTCACTGCTACTTGCCCGACCCGCATCACGCCCACATTAGCAATGAGCACTGGTTACAGAGATAGAAGATGAGCCTAGTTCCATTAGATAGTTATGGTTCAAATAGCCCTGGTTCCATTAGCCTGGTTCAAATAGCCTTGTCGATATAGCGTGGTTCAAATAGACTCGGTTCAATGGGGAACTATATAGAAGCTTCGGTTGAAAGAAAGAGCCTGGCTTCCAAAAAGATTCCGGGGACGAGTCCAACAAAGGAGTCGATTGAGCGCGAAACCGCACTTATGCTATTGTAGATATGCAGATATAATAGGAAAAATACGAGCAGAGAAATTGACAAGAGTACTGGAGCAGTGATACCAATTTAAAGAGCCGACAAATTGCTAGTTTACCAGGTATCTACATCTTATCTTAGTATCTTATTTCTAAATTTTATGTAGCTTTGAGTCTCTGTAAATTTAGTTTGCTCATTGACGGGTGAATAATGAATGTAGTTCTAAATTAATATACAAATTTATCTTGAATTTCCGAACTGAATAATGTGTTTGTTTTAGTATTTTAATAAAACCATCCTCTGGTGATATGGAACACCCCGATATTGATTTCTATAACCTGTTTATCTCTTGCCCTCCCCGGAAACAAAGAAAAATCCACGGTTTGCCTTGCTTCTGCGGTCCAACGGACGGAAGGAGCACTATTGCCTTGTCTTCCTCTCTTTGTTTGCAAAGCAAAACACTGTTTCAGAACAATACTTTGCACTGTTCAGACCATCCAAGTTACAATTGCAGCCTTTTCCACTATTATGTTCTTGAAATATGAGATCTTAAACTTTGATATGATACTTGCATTTATACGTTTAACTGGGACTCAATATATATTTCTATTAAAAATAGTATTTACTGCATGAGAAGGAAGCTATTAGTAGTTTTACTGTCTAGTAGTTAACATGGAAACACAACTTATCCTACCTAAGGCTTTAATTCTTAAGTCTGTCGGCTAGTAGTATTTTTACGGCTTAAGGCAGTCCAAAGCACATGGAGCTTCTTACTAGGGCTACCAGAAGGTGTCATTGCTCAGAGAAATAGCCCCATATGCATACCTGGGTCACCAGACCTGATAAACTAGGCCTAGCAAGCGAGAGAGGCAAGGAAATGCAAGTGGAAGTTGCTTGTCATCCCTTTGCAGCCTTTTCCACTATTATGTTCTTGAAATATGAGATCTTAATACAACAAAATCTCTTGCCCTTCCCGTAAACAAAGAAAAATCCACGGTTTTTGCAACTTTTTTCACTTTACACTATTATGTTCTTGAAATATGAGATCTTAATACAACAAAAACAGGGAAACCTTTAAATCGTTGTTCCATTTGGAATTTTGATATTGTAGGCCTTGCCGGAATGTAGAATTTAATTGTTAGATAGTCTAGATTTTTGAAGTCTTCATCTTGAAACTTGAACAGGATATTTTGCAAGTACGGAAAAATTGACCAATATTTGTGATTCTCAAATTATGAACAAAGTCTTTTGTATTTTCTTTCAGATTTTAAGATTTTATGTATTTTGTGGAAAAAATCATATAATTTGATTGTGAATAGGGAGAGTAAATATTTTAAAATCAAAACAGGAAAAATAGCTAAAAGGTAAGCCTTTTTTCCCATTTGGAGCAAATCTACTTGGGAAACTGAAACATGATTTAAAATTCAGAACAAACACAAATCTTCCAAATCTCCAATTTAAAGTCATAAGAAACATAGATCTTTGAAATCTCCAACATATTGGGATTTACTTCAAGGAAATTCTGAGTGAACCGAGTTTATTTTTTTCTGTCTTGTAGAAAGGCCACACTACTAAGAAAGCCAAAGATAAGATCTACTTTTTAGTATATATAACTTCAATTCATAACTAATTTCGTCTCTTTTGAACTTAAATAAGTTAAAAATATATTTGTTCTTACACATAAACACCCACTTAAAGTTGATGGGGTATATTGCAAAATATATTTGTTAATTATAACGGAATATAATTGGGAACCTTTATTTTTGTTATTTTTCTCTCTCCTTGTTTCTTTGAATGCGAAACCTCTAAACTTCGTTTCTTGTACCGTTCTCGTTTCTCGTTCAGTTTCCTGTTTCTTGTTTCTGGTAACATAGCATAAATTACCCATGGGGAACAACAAGTTATAACTTATAATGAATTTATAATGTAATTTCAAATTCTCTAATCTGTTGCGCTTCTTGGCGTGTATTTTTTCAAATACACTCCAGTTGCGCTCACAACCAGAAGAACTACCTGTTTGGCTAAGGATCCGAACAACAAGCTTTTGGAGATGGGGAACTTGTCTGCCATATGTTTCCCACCAAGTATCTACAATGAATTGGAGAAACATAAGAGAAGACATTGAGAATTTGAAATTTAAAACAAGGAAAGTAATGAAATTAAATTTTGAAACAATGTGAAGTTTGCTTGGCATTATGTTCTTCCTGTCATTAATAGCCATAACAAAGCCAAATGTTCCTATTGCCCTCCTATAGACTTTCAACTCTTTGGAAATCTCTGAACGGTCAGCTGCACTTAGCACCATTCTTTGGACACACTCCAAGAACCCATCCATTACCTCTGCATCAAAGTTGAAGCCATAGGAGTAAGAGTATGCAGGGTTGAGGAATAGGCCTGTAGTATGAATGGGGCAATGAAGTGTTTTGTTCCATCGCCGATCAATCACCTCCCATATCAATTGTTGTTTCGTTTGCCCCTCATCCCCCTTGTCCTCATAGTAGGCATGAATGGCCTTTTTGGCCTTGTCCATGGCCTCATACAAGTAGCCCATTGCGGGCTTGTCTCCATCAACCAAGCGTAGAACCCTTACCAAAGGTTCACATATACTACACACTTCCTTCCCCATCCCAGAAACTCTCCTGGTATGACACTAGCCTGAATATGTCATGTCCTTTCNTTGATAAAGCACGCCACTCAGCTGAAAGGAACATAGTCTGCAAGTCCCACATAGAAGTAAGGAGAGACTGAAGAGAGATGAAACAAGTGGCAAAGCGAGTGATGGCAGGACGAACCAACTCCCTATCATGAGTGAACTTCCTCATATAGCTAAGCACAAAAACATGATTGTATATAAATTTGGTGATGCTTCTTGCTGAATTAATGGCATCCTTGATAAATTGGATCTTCCCCATATCCTCTAAGATCAAGTCAATACAATATGCTGCACAAGGTGTCCAAAACAAAGTAAGATACCTGTCCATAAGCATCCTACCAGCCATACTTACCAAACTCGGAATCGACAATAGATCGGCGAGGCAAAAGAGCGAAGAGTTTGAATCGGATGAGGAAAAAATCGGCAAATACAAAAAATTAGATATATACCTGTATTTTGAATTTAAAAAAAAAATTATAGATATTCAAAACAACCATGTCCATACATTGCAAGATATCAATAGATGTCCAAAAGATATCAATAGAATCATAGATGTCCAAAATATATCAACTCTCATGCATAAGATGAGTCCATAATCCAGAAAGATGTCAAAATATATCAATTCTCATCCATAAGATGAGTCCAAAAATACATAAAGTGAGGATCCAAAATCTAGAATCTAGATACTAAATACGAAATAGTAAGAAAAACTAAAAAGTAGATGCCCTCGCATCTCCGGTTGCTTGACCCTCAAGGGTCTCCAAGTCCTCGGAACTAAAAAGAGGAGCCTCCTCTGAGTGAATCCAAGTAGATGTAGCAGCAGTTGTAGGATCCCCATTATGTTCCAATTCTAGCTCCAAGTCATCCTGGCCCCAAGGAAATAGCTGAATGATCCAAACCTATCAACATCAAGAATCAAGATACATTCAAAATGTGAATTAAACTTTAAAATCTTAAAGTTTAAACCAATGATTAAAATTTAAGATTACAAATGATTATCAATTAAGCCTTTAAAGTGTCTCACCAAGTAATTGCATGTTGCGAAATCGAAGGTTGTAGTGGACAAAAACGAGGTCATTTAAGCGCTTTTGTGTCAAGTGACTACGCCTCTTGGAATGGATTTTCTCAAACATGCTCCAGTTGTGCTCGCAACTTGAAGCGCTGCAAGTTTGATTTAGGATCCTAGTGGCAAACTTCTTAAGATCTAGCGTATCACTGCCAAAATTTTGCCACCAAAGACCTAACATGTGGCAAGGGTTACAAAGTCAAGATTGATAATTGAAGAAGAAAAAAACTTAGAAGAATTAAGATAATAAAGTGTAAATTATAAAAGATAATACAAAATTACAAAATTTGTAATACAAATCATAAAATACTTGCCAACATTCTTGTCCTTTCCCGTATAGCACTGGTATAAGCAAACAATTTTGAAGGAATCCTATAGTCTTGTAGCTGGGCAATGATACGGCTTTAGACTTCTAGATTTGGGTTCATCCTCCCAATGCAAGTCATAAGCCCTCAGCCAACCTCCCCATCCTCACTAAACTTGGTCTTGTCATAAAAATATGCTGGATTGAAAAAGTATCGAGCAACATGTAAAGGAGAGTGCAATTGCCTATCCCACCTCTCATCAATGATATCCCAAAGAGGCATGTACTTGGTCTCATCATTCATATATTTGGCTTTTATGGCTTCCTTGGCGAGATCCATTGACTCATAAATGTAACCCATGACGGGTTTCTCCACCATCAACCATCCTGAAAGATCAATCATCAATTTAAGACTTTAAATTTAATTAACAGGTAAAAAAGTTTGAATTCAAATTGAATTGATGAACATTGAAAAGGTTTAGAAATTAAGTACTTGAGCACTTTGACAAGTGGTTCAGTCATAACAATGATCTCTTCTACATCTCTCCAAAAACCATCATTAAAGACAAGAGCAACAATTTCAATGCCCTTAAGGCTTCTTCCATGTCTAGAAGCCATCCACTCAGGTCCCAAAAACATTCTCTTTAGATTGACCTTTTGCTCTACTGCAGATTGCAAGGAGATGAAGTTTGTTGCAAATTTCGTCACTCCAAGGTGAACAAGCTCCTTGCCTTCAGTGTATGTTCTCATGGTGGAAAGGACATTTGTGTGATTGTAGATGAATTTGGTTATGGATTTTCCTTTTCTACAACCTCTTGTATCCAATGAAGTTTCCCAATGTCCTCGAGCATCAGGTCTATGCAGTGTGTAGCGCAAGAGCTCCAAAATATAGTGGGTGCATAGCCTTAAACAATCTACCAGCAACCATATAATTAGCTCCATTGTCAGTGACAATTTGCATAATGTTTTCTTCTCCCACTTCTTGAACAATTTCTTCCATCATTTCACAAATCAGTTGAGCACTCTTAACTTTGTCTGAGGCATCAACTGATTTGAGAAACATCTCCCCTTTGGACAAGAAACGAGGAAATTAATAGTTTTGTTCCTCCTATCTGTCCATCCATCACTCATGACGGTGCACCCTGTTTCTGCCCATGATGTACGAAACTCAACAAGCACAAGGTTGAGGTCATCAACACTCTCTAACAACATATCTGTCCTAAGGCTCTCAGATGTAGGGGCTTTGAACCCCAGGCCTGCAACAACAACTGCATCAATCATAAATTGCCAATAAGGGCTTCTGGCACAATTGAAAGCAATGTTAGAATAATACCAAAAGTTAGCAATGGCCTTCCTTGCTCGCTTATGGACATTCTTTTTCCAACTAGTGACATCTAAGCTAGGTTGGGCACTTGGTTGTGTACGGTGTGCAAAAAAAGTGTTTGATATTTCCTCCTCCAGTGCTCAAATTTGTAGGAATAGGAGGAGGAGGTTGTGGCATTTGGCTTTGACCTTGAGCCATGTTTGGAATATGAAAACTTGGGTTTGGTAGAGGCATTGAGGATTCAACAGAAGGAGGTGACATGGGGGTATTAGAGGATTGCCCACTTGCAGCATTTCCCATCTCCATGTTTACCCTTGTTTTCTTCATTTTGGATTCATTCATGCAATCAATGGCCAAGCTGGATTGGTGTCTAACATCCTCAGGTACAACTTTACAAGGACTTATGTCATGCCCAGGAAGCTTAGCAATGTGGAATTTGAATCTATAAATTCCACCACTACAATGCTCTCTACAAAATTTATAGAGCAACTTAGTTGACCCTAGAATCTTCTCACAGTAAGCCCTAGCAAAGTCTTTTTCTCTTGGCATTTTCGCATTGTCAAAAAGTCAATGTGCTTCACAATTTAATAGTTTAGTTGGTGCTATTGCTATGTAATAGGTTGTTGCTAGTGGCAAGTGCTAGCACCTACAGGGCCTGCGTGTCCCGTGTCCGCGTGTCGGACACGGACACGCTGACAAAACGTGTCCGATACGTCTTTGCAGCGTGTCCTGTTTTTGGACACGCGTGTCCGAGGACTGTCAGTGCGTGTCCGGTAACGTGTCCGATACGTCTTTGCAGCGTGTCCTGTTTTCGGACACGCGTGTCCGAGGACTGTCAGTGCGTGTCCGGAAAACAAGACACTTTTTCCACTAAAAAAACGCCCAGAATTGCTTTAAATAAAAAATTTCACTTTCTTTTTATCATTTGCAAGTGTGGAGAGGGTTCTAAAGTGTGTTTGGTGTGCAGGTGAAGAAGATTTGAAGGATTTAAATGTGTAATTACTAATGTTAAATGTGCATTGATTTTGATTTCTATTGAATATTTGTAAAAATTTGGATCTATATGTCTATATTTTTAATATATATAATATTTAAATATATATATATATATATATATATATATATATAACGTGTCCTACGTGTCCTGATTCCGGGGGTCACTGTGCCCGTGTCGGACACTCGAATCCCCGTGTCCTTCGTGTCCCGTGTCCCCGTGTCAGGTGACTTAGGTTGTTGCTAATGGCAATTGCTAGCACTGCTATGTAACAACCTACAGGGTTACACTTGCAAGTTGCAACATGCAGAGTGTCAGTGATGCTGAGTTAGAGCTGAGTTATGTACATTGTTAAATAGGCAATAAATTATACTACTGTTAATGCAAAATTTTGAGAAAACACAAAATCCAGATTAAGGGTAGGGAAAAATTGAATCTAACCTTGGAAGTAAGAACTTAGAAGGGAAAATTTGTAATTTTTTAGTTGCTTGAAGGCTTGAAGCTTCAGCCTGCTTCAAGGATCAATCAACTGACAACAGTAACACCTTCAGGCATCGAGATGAAGAAGCCAACCTTACCCTGCTGCCTGCAAAATGCAAATCCGCAAGTTAAAAAATAAAAAAATAAATCAAATAATAAATTATAACATGAAATAAAATGTTAAAATAAAAAAATAAAATGCATTACAGTATTATTGTTCAGTGTTTACAGCTGCTGCATGTGGCTGTCATGACTTCAAATGGAGTCGCTTGCAGCCTTGCCCAAACCCCAACTGACAAATGTAAACACTGAAGAAGGCCCACGACAGAAACAAATGGCGGACAGACAGAGGATGCGGCCCTGCAGACTGGTGACACGCCCGGTGAAGAACAACCCTGGGCGTCATGTTCTATTCCTGCTCATCGTGTTCTACTCCTGTAGATTGGTGACACTTGGTGAAAGAACAACCCTACGCGTTGTGTTCTACTCTTGCTTGTCGTGTTCTACTGCCCCGTGAAGAACAACCCTGCGCTGTCGTGAAAAACAACCCAGTGAAGAACAACCATGTGCGCGCGTCGTGAAGAACAACCCGGTGAAGAATTACGCTCTTACTGAGAAGTTGTGGGAGTAATGCTCACGGGTGCGGATCATAAATGGAGATGCGACGTAGAGGGTGCCCAAAAATAGGGTAGAAAACGCAGCAGAAAAAAATGTGTGATTTGTCTTTTTCGAGGGATGAGTCAGACGACAGGTGGCCTGCGAGTTTAGCTCGCCGAGCCGATCCGATCCGATTTACCGCGATTTTCCGGTTTAACTCGCCCAGATCCGAGTTTTACTCACATCGAGCTGAAACAAGTTGTTTTTACCTCCAATCTGAGTCAAACTTAGAAAAATCGCGAGTTGACTCGCGATTCCTGTAACTGTGCTACTAGCTGCCACATAATTCGTAGCATTGTCCGTTACCACTTGGACAACATGTTGCAGACCTGTCTCTTGGATGAGCCCATCCAACAATTGACATAGTAATGTTGCATCTTTGACCTATGCAGATGCATCCACGGATTTTATAAACATTATGCCTCTGGGACAATGAACCAAGAAGTTGAGAAGGGTCCTACCCTTCGTATTTGTCCAACCATTTGACATCACGGTGCATTCTGTGGCCTCCCATGAATCTCGAAGCTCCTCCAACCTAGAAGTGCAATCAGCCTTTTCATCATCAAGGATAGGCCCTCTCAACTCCTCATAAGTGGGGGGCTTATACCTCGACCCATCAATAGCAACAACCTCAAACATAGGCACGTAGAATGGGTTCCTCGCAAAGTGGAATGGAATATCACTCCATAAGAGGCATCGACCCACAAGTTTTTCTACTTCCTTTTTCTCTTTTATCTTGTACATTGAATTTATACATGGTTGTCCACCAGGGCCAGATCTCGAAAAAAAGTAAGAAGATGTCGTTGAAGACATGGCGAAAGATAAGGATAAGCTCTCACTCCCCACTCCCCCTAAGTGTGTTTGATTGTCCCGGATCCTAATGCCTCTTTCATTCCAAGTTCCTGCCTCAAAGCTTCCCTTTCATTTTTCCTCTTGCCAATACCTTCAATTGTAAGTTTGGCCCTATGAATAATTTCAGGAGTGGAGTTTTTACAAATATCCACCTCATGCCCTGCAAGTTGTGCGAGGTGGTATTTGAGCCTACTTATCCCCCCCCCCCGTTATTTCCTTCCCACACATATTGCATCTAAGCTTTTGCCGATTATGTGGATCAACAGGCTCTGCATACTCCCAGAATGGATCCAAAGTCATCAGCATGTTTGTAACTTTGCAATATGGAAACTAGTTTGAAACTTTAAAACCTGTAACATTTTTTTTTATAGCAAATTTCATTGCAAATAATTGCAAGGCATAATTAATTTACGATTCTACATTTCTAAAGTTAAACTTGGTTTGAACTTTGAACTTTGAACTTTGTAATCAAGTAGATCATCATCCAAGTCGTTTCCAAACATTTTAAATTTTAATTTTTTGGGACCGTTTAAGACTTAAGTTTGAAGTTTTTAACTTTTGACATCAAAGTTTCAAAACTAATTTCTATATATTTGACATCAAAGAAATTGATTTAAATTTTATATTTAAGAATATAAATTATTAATCCTTGATGTTCTATATTAATTTTTAAATAAAATTTAAATAGAAATGTAATATATAATATATATACACTTACACTTACAGGCTTACCCTAATACCCACAGTCCGCTTACCCTCAGTCCACGAGTGGCAAATTGCCAAACACAATGTTCAGTAACCAGTTTATTAAACTTTAAATTTTAGTGGCAATGGGCATACATATTACTGTTTACTATTTAGCAGTGTTTAAACTTTAGTAGTTTACAATGTTACATAAAAGATAATGCTGTACAGTGTATAGTGTATACATACCTTGACTGGTCGCCGGAGTCACTGTGAGTGCCACATTCTCCTCCACAGAGCAGCTGGCAGCCTGGCAGTGTTTTACCTTCTCCCTCCTCCATGAACTGGTGCTCTTTCTCCTCCACAGAATGTTGCAGATTCAATCAACCATACCCTAGCTCTCCACCAAACAAATCTGCAGCTGAAAAGATAGGTAAAAAATGCCCAAAAAAGGCATATAAAACTGATCCCCGGCGGACAGGCGATTTTAACTCATCAACTTGCGATTTTTGTTAAACATTGTGTGTTTTTCATGCAAAAAATCGCCTGAAAATATCGCACGATTTTTAACAATGATATTTCCGAGGGTTGAACATCGCGATGTTGGCGATAAATCGCTGATATTTGTAACACTGCTTAGAATACTAGACTCAGATTTACAAGTTGGTCATGTAGTCGAACTGTTGCAACATAACATGGATCATAGGAAATCAAGCTAGTTACCAGTCAGGTTGAATTGCATATGAAAGGAAGATGAATAAAGGAGCAAATATGAAATACAGAAGTGAGCTATACTAGGTCAATTCTGCATATTCATGGACCAAATATTCATAACAGAAATACTCTCTGAAAATGAATACAAAAACACTTGAATAATCTCATAAAATATGGGCAGTTACAATAAGACTTTGCTGCATTAAGAATCCATAAATCATTAACAACTTTTGATACTAAAAAATTGCTATCTCATTCAAATGAGAGGAAAAAGACTGATGGAAAACAAAAAGGTATACGAACTGGTAACATGACTCTCAGGGATCTCTGATAATGAATATTGCAACCAAAACACAACCTTAAACCCTCTAAAAATTAAAACAGAGTCTGAATACTCTCGAACCCCTTCTTCCTTCCAAAAAGGAAGATCCCCAATTACATACTTTTTGTTTTATTATATAAAAGAGAGGTCAATAACAAGCATAGGGATCGAATACAACAAAAGTGGATCTAGGATCCCACTTTACTATAAATAGAAATCATAAAATCAGCTTTAAAATCAAAAGTCTGTCCTAGATCCAATCTTTATTCCATCTTCAATCTCCAGCTGCTGACTAGCTTTGACAGGTGTTAAGGATGATAAATATATTCCAATGAATTATTCAATAGCTTGAAAACCTTTGAATTTAACCAAAATTGTGTTTATGAAACTATAGGATTTCTGGCAGCGTTTCTGCATTTCATGTAAGGAGGGTGCTGCTGGAAATTCTGAAGCGCTACTTTCCCTGTAACTGACAGTAAGATCTATTTTCTGCTGATTTTGATGCCCTGTTCTTTTGTTGACTGATCCTCTGCCACCTTCGAATGCTAAATTCTGCCTTGATATGCTGGATTTGATTTAGATAAAGCTGATATGGTGCCTTCCATCTTGAAACTATTTGATATGCTTTACCAAATATATCTTCCAAGTGCTTAATTAATACTATCGAATTTGGAAATGCTAAATAATGATCTTGTCTTGAAATCTTCAAATGCTTTGCCCTTTGTCACGCTGTTGTATTTAAATCACTTTATTGGCAGATGCTTTGCCACCAAATGTTCTGTCAGCTTGAAATATGAGATTCAATGCTAAACTTAGATTAAAGATGAGAGCAAATAAAAGATTTGATGTTTTGCAACATTGTCATCTTATATACTTTGCTAGTTCGCAAGTTTACCACTGTAAACTTAGAAGATGGGAGTGAGTCCACCGTAATTTTGATGAGAAACTTCTTCACATTTGTCATTTTATCCTCATGCTTTCAATCCTCCTTGAAATTTCCTGGAAAATGATAAATAGAATATCCACTTATAAATTAATTTCCCAAAATATAAATATTTTCTTCCTTAAAACCATTTCTTGTTTTTACTTATGATTTTGAAAAACAATCCCAATGTTTCTATAAAACATAGGGAATTATATACAGTAACTACCTGCAAAATCATGTCTAGTTTTTTGCCCATGGTTTTCACATTCCATGTCTCCATAAATCCTGGAAGGTTCTAATAATCACAATTATGGATAAATAAAATTATCCACAATCCTGTCTGAGTACATTTAGTTTACGAGAATTTCCTCGTAATTATCCTTAAAAGTTAAAACCCATTGCATAAATTTTCCATCATTTGTGAAATTGAATATGCCTTGCATAATTTATTTAAGCATGAAGGCTCATGCACTTATATTCTCGGATTCTTGAATGACATTTGATGGTGGAACTCGATCATAACTTGAAGTGGATTTGGACTTAGTCTTGGCTTAGGAATAGAGTTTCGGTATAAAACCAAACTTTTGTAGCATCAGAATATAGGACGTTAGGATTCCTGTAGCAGACCCATTACAAGCAATCTTTCTCTGCTAGAACTTCCTGCAATGAATGCTTTTGCAAACTGTTTTGTCGGACTTGAAGAACTCCCTCAACCTATACTAGATTGAGATTGAAGCCATGAGAAGGCTAGGAAAACCCTACACAATTCGAGCGGAAACTAAAAAAAATTAGCATGTAGATTTCAGTACTAACAGGATGTATACTCCCTTCCATTATCCGATCTCAGTACCTTGATCTTCCTACTTAATCGGTTCTCAATAGAGCTTTGAACTCTTGAAACCTGCGAAAGATATCATCCTTGGTCTTCATAATATATATCCATCTTCATAATATATATCCAAGTATTCCTGGAAGAATCATCAATGAAAGCAAAATAATAAATATTACTTGTCAACAAAGTTGATGAATGGGCTCACAAACATTTGAATGAACTAAATCAAGAATTTCTCTTTATCTATGCTTGTTCCTTGGGAAGGTAGCCTTGGCATGCTTGTCAAGTGCACATCCCTTACATACTCCTCTCTTCTCAACATTAAAGATATGGAATCCAACCACCATGTTCTTTACTAAGTTACCGGAAACTTCTAGGAAGGGGAGGGAAAACTTTGTTCCCCGTTTCGGAAACTTAAACGGAGGGGATACGGCTTGGAAACGCCACTGAAACGTTTCCAAGCCATATCCAAAAATTAGAAACGTTTCCAGAGTTTCCAGCCGTTTCCAGCAGTTTCCTGGTTTTCTGAAACATTTCAGCTGCTACAGGGTAAGTTTTTGACTAGAAATATTGATTTTTTGACATGAAAATAAACAAATAAATAACCCCAAAGGCAAACTATAAAACCATAACCCTAAATTAAACCTTAAAACATAGATATAAAGCCTCAAAGCTTATAAATCAAGAGCAAAACCTTAATTTTAAATTGGTGAATGATAATTTGACATCTTATGTCTCACTGATTGTGTTTCATTGTAATTTTCCAAAATTGATAGAGGCCTACCGTTGGTTCAAAAAATCATTGATCTGTGGACATTTTATTGTATCAAATGCTTGTCTACTATAGTGATAGTTTCACAGCCTAGTGTAGAAGTACAATGACTTTTTCTTTTTTTTTTCTTTTCAGTTTTTTTGCCAATTCCTCACAACTTCGTTTTAAATAAACCCCAATGACTTGCATATGTGATAAATCAACTTGCATATCAAAATTGATACAATGGCAGCTTTAGCCATACAAAATAGCGTGTCTCACTGATTGTGTTTCATTGTAATTTTCCAAAATTGATAGGGGCCTACCGTTGGTTCAAAAAATCATTGATCTATGGACATTTTATTGTAT
This sequence comes from Pseudotsuga menziesii, assembly GCA_001517045.1. NCBI lineage: Eukaryota > Viridiplantae > Streptophyta > Pinopsida > Pinales > Pinaceae > Pseudotsuga > Pseudotsuga menziesii. The sequence goes on along the minus strand of LPNX010901479.1, from coordinate 101,645 downwards.
CAAATGCTTGTCTACTATAGTGATAGTTTCACAGCCTAGTGTAGAAGTACAATGAATTTTTTTTTTCTTTTCAGTTTTTTTGCCAATTCCTCACAACTTCGTTTTAAATAAACCCCAATGACTTGCATATGTGATAAATCAACTTGCATATCAAAATTGATACAATGGTAGCTTTAGCCATACAAAATAGCGTACTACATTTATGAAGGGTTACATAAACCAACACATATTTCCAATAATCTTCCAACAAACTTCAGTTTTCTTCTTTTCCTTTTTGAATTAGTATGAACCCTTGACCTATGGCCTTATTTACTCCATTGCTAGTACACCCATATCCCTATCCTTATGTCGTGGAGAGAATTATGATGGTGCGTCGTTTAGCCAGTTCTCCATAAGATGTGCATGTGATATTTTAATCTTATTTCAAGCATTTTTATTAGTATAAACCATAAAACATAAACAACATATCCAAGGAAACTCATTGGTGTCTAGAGATAGTATTATTGCATAGAGTGCAATATTGCATGTCATCACACTCACACCTAAGTTGCACTAAAACATGATCTCACTTATTTATACTTGTGTGCTTAATTATCCCCTTAAAACATGGTTGATTATGTCAAATTTGAATATCCAAGTCGGTTGCAAATCATAGACAATCCTATGAATTTAGGCCCTTTAAGAGCCAGTCAATTAGTCACTTTTCGAACCAGTCGGTTGGTCAATTGACTCTCACTTGCCTAGTTGATTGTCTCGTCAGTGAGTGGACCAACCTAAATACAACATAGTTGAGTCTGTCTTACATAAAAAATTGTGTTTAATCACAAATTTTAACACTTTTCTAGAGGTGTAAACAACGTAATATTTGTTAGATGGTAACATTTGGATACATCCATCAAGTAATTTTAGGGTTTGAAATCGATGTTTAGAAGTAGTTGACATGTTCTTGTTTAAATGCTTGTAAGCGGGTGACTTATCTATGGCACTTGAGATAGAAGAATATTGTTTAAGACAATATTTTAGTTTGTTGGTTTTAATTGTTATAAATGAAACAACTACCTTTAAATCTAATTGATGAATGGTAGTCTAAAGTATGTATGTCTCATGGCCTTTTTGATATATATATATATATATATATATATATGTCTGCTGTCGTTTCCTTGTAGTATCATATCCCACATTTTTCAAAATTTGTGGTATCCGTTTCCCTCCCCGTTTCCGTTCATGTCAACTCATAATATAATTTAAAACCAGCATGGATCCATTTTAAACCTAGATCTATTAAGCACTGAGAGAGGTCTAAATCCTTGAGGTGTAAACATATTCTTATTGTGTAAAAAATTTAAGATAAATAAAACTTACACCCCAAGAAATTGGATCCCTCTTGGTGCTTAATAGATCCGGCTTCAAGATGGATCTATGCTAGTTTCCTTTCATTTTTCGTGTCTCATTTCGAATATTTTGTGGGGATGCAATGGTTTCATCCTTCATTTGTGAAATGTTTTTTTAGCTACTCATGCTTAGGAGGAACTGAGTATCTACTATGCACACTCTAAACCTGAACAGAACTCCAAATTCCTTAACCAAAAGCAGTTACTAACAAGACTCAAAGTCCTAGTGCTAAAAATAGGTTTTTAAAAGCTATGGTAGTATTACCTCTTCACATTTCAACAATATACATGGTGGCAAGGATGCATCAAACTTTTGATATCATATTCCCAAAAATATTTATTTTGCAAATTAAAAACCCAGAAGTAAAATGCGGAATGTTACACATACTTCTTGTTTTATTGCTCTTGGCCATGAAATAACTTCAAATTGACTATACGTTTGATGCTGTGTAATGTTCCGTTTTTATAAAAAGAGAATAACTGAGGACTAATAGCACTAGGAGCAGAAAGGTACATCAATTCAGTATTATTAAGTTATTGATATAGTAAGAAGGCCATAAGAGTTCATATCATAAAGCATGCGGAGCATGCAGGCCTTATTTTAGTGTTAAAGTCAACATGAAATTAGAATTGCATGCATGCAAAAGTGAAGCGTAAACCCTAAAAGTGACATGCAAACCCTAAAAGTACATGCTATTTAAGAAGGGTTATTGGACCGAAGAGAATATCTATTGTAATTGTTGATTGATTTTGGAGTTTTGAGCAGCAGCACAGCATGCAGACGCGACAGTTGGGGTTGGAGACGGTGTCTTTAGCTAGTGAAGGTTTGGCAGTGAGATATCTTCCCTAGTCTCTTATTGGGATAGATCATCCAGGTTTATCCATTGCATCCATCATATACTACAGTATTCAGAGATCCAGCACATTCCGAAGGGGATTATTAGATCCACGTTTTGCAGCCGGAAGTAACAGGGAAAACACAGAAGGATTCATTGGGACCACAAAACCTAGTCTTTCCTCCGCATGTTAGCTTCCTCTTTCTCAGCAGGCCTATCCTACGGTATGCAGTGATTATCAGCCATCGGTTTGCTCACATGGAGCAGTTATCAGCCAAATAGATCAGTTGGGGGCTTGAGCAACATAACTGCTAATCAATTCGCTAGGGCACTTAGAGGCAGCCAAACCTCCGCATGTGCCAGGACATCTCTCCGGCATCACTAGACGGACAAGCTCAGAAAGTTTCAGCCCGAACGGACCTCTCCTGCTACAAAAACGTCACCTTCAGTTTGGAGGGTTTTTACGGTACTGTGGGGCAGTAACACTGGAGGAAAAGAGCATTATTAGACTACCCATCCGGATCCTTATGCATGCAACTATCTCTGGAGTCATTATCAGCCATAATATCAGTGGTAAGTGTTTATTTCTCTCTGCAAAACCCTAACCCTAATTTAGCTATATTTTAGGGCATTTTTGCATGGCGAGTTTGCATGCACATTTATTTTGCAAATTTGTATGAGATTGAGTGTGTGAGTCAGCACTATCATAGAACATTAGAGAATATCAGTATTTGGGATATTATAGTGGTATCAGGGCATGATCCTTGCCAGCTATGGGCTCATAGCAATTGAATAAAAGTGCATGTTGATACATGCTTGTACATGCAAATGCATGTCAGTGATATTGGTGAAGTGCATGTCAGAACCAAGGTTTTTCTTTACTAGTTTCTGAGAACATGAAGACAATGAGAAGGATCTTGACTGGAAATTGGCAGAGGTTAGCAGTACTTCAACACTTGCCTCGATATCAGGAGTATCTAGCCTTGGGTGATGAGGTATGTGCAGCATTGTCCTTTCAAGATTATTACACCATCAAGTTCGGGAGCCAACCCAAGGATTTGGATAAGGATCTCCTTAAAGGCATAGTTGGGGGAGGGAAGAAAGATGAGCATGCAGTACAGGTTGTTGGTGAGCTTCATTTGGAGTTAACAGTACATGATGAGGATGTGCATGAGGAGATTGCATTAGAGCCATCCTGTGAGTCTAGCGACACAAGCACATTCGCTAGTCAGATTGTGGACAAGCCGTGTGATGAGTTGGAGTTGATACACTCTTCATCACCTACAACAGGAGTCCAAACAGTTATGACAGGCGGAATACATGAGGTGCAAGGCAATGAGCACAGTAGTCGAGACAGTGAGCAGTCACACATGGAGGTTAGGGAGAGTTTATACATGCATGAGATAGAGCTTCCAGAGGATAGTCACCGAAAGAAGATTGAACGTATTAAAGAAAGCATTCTAGCGATGAAAGAGAGGACCAAGATACTTCGAGACACCATAGTACAACGAGATGTTGAGCTTGCAGTTCTTCGAGTTGTATGTATCGAGTCAGCGGTCAGGATTTCTAGTATTGAACAACAGTTAGATTCCTTGATGGGGCAGCAGGAGAAACATACTATTGCATTTCAAAGCAGTCCTCTTTAGGAGTACATAGACAAGGCTTGCAGTAGCTTGAGTCCACATTTGCATAATGGCGGATGGTTTTTACAGGTTGGTCAGGAACGAGAAATTGGGCAGCAGTATCTGAGCATTCCAGTTGAAATCAGAAGGGAAGAATGTCAGCTTGGTAGGATTATTCCTTGTGATGGTGCTTATGGACAAGGTCCGTTTTGGCAGTTGGATAGGAGAGGGATTAAGAGTTGGTGTCCTATTGAGTGGGCGATTCTTGGGAAGACATTCCTAGCTAGAGGTATAGTCCCACAAGAACCTTGAGATATTTGGGATGAAAGATGCACAAGTTTGCATTGGGATCCAGGTGGAAGACCTTATGAGGGATGGATACAATGTTTACTGATGGTGTTACTTGGGAGTCTACATGATGCTCCTTGTGTCGATACTACGCGGGGTAGCGTTGGATGCATTTTGACCTCTGCAATTCTTAGATTGATTTGGGACCCTAGGATTACAGTGACTGACAGTTTAGTGATTGCTAGAGGATGCTTCCAGGAAGTCTTTGGTGATTGTACCATATAGTGCAGTGTTTTGAGGAGACGGTGCTACAGATCTCCTAGGATCATTTGGGACCCTAGATCATCTCCGGATTCAGCGGGTTCAGTTGATTGATTGTGGATTTGCGTTGGCATTGCTTGAGGACAAGCAATCTTTGGCAAGGGAGGACTGTAATGTTCCGTTTTTATAAAAAGGGAATAACTGAGGACTAATAGCACTAGGAGCAGATAGGTACATCAATTCAGTATTATTAAGTCATCGGTGTAGTAAGAAGGCCATAAGAGTTCATATCATAAAGCATGCGGAGCATGTAGGCCTTATTTTAGTGTTAAAGTCAACATGAAATTAGAATTGCATGCATGCAAAAGTGAACCGTAAACCCTAAAAATGACATGCAAACCCTAAAGAGAATGTCTATTGTAATTGTTGATTGATTTTGGAGTTTCAAGCAGCAACACAGCGTGCAGCCGCGGCAGTTGGGGTTGGAGACGGTGTCTTCAGCTAGCGAGGTTTCGGCAGTGAGATATCTGCCCTAGTCTCTTATTGGGATAGATCATCCAGGTTTATCCATTGCATCCATCATATACTATAGTATTCAAAGATCCAACACATTCTGAAAGAGAGGACCAAGATACTACCAGACACCATAGTTCAAGGAGATGTTGAGCTTTACAGTTCTTCGAGTTGTATGTACCGAGTCAGCAGTCAGGATTTCTAGTATTGAACAACAGTTAGATTTCTTGATGGGGTAGCAGGAGAAACATACTATTGCATTTCAAAGCAGTCCTCTTCAGGTGTACATAGACAAGGCTAGCAGTAGCTTGAGTCCACATTAGCATAATGGCTGATGGTTTTTACAGGTTGGCCAGGATCGAGAAATTGGGCAGCAGTATCTGAGCATTCTAGTTGAAATCAGAAGGGAAGAATGTCAGCTTGGTAGGATTATTCGTTGTGATGGTGCTTATGGACAAGGTCCGTGTTGGCAGTTGGATTGGAGAGGGATTAAGAGTTGGTGCCCTATTGAGTGGGCGATTCTTGGGAAGACATTCCTAGCTAGAGGTATAGTCCCACAAGAACCTTGGGATATTTGGGATGAAAGATGCACAAGTTTGCATTCTGATCCAGGTGGAAGATCTTACGAGGGATGGATACAATGTTTACTGATGGCGTTACTTGGGAGTCTACATGATGCTCCTTGTGTCGATACTACGCAGGGTAGTGCTGGATGCATTTTGATCTCTGCAATTCTCAGATTGATTTGGGACCCTGGGATTACAGTGACTGACAGTTTAGTGATTGCTAGAGGATGCTTTCAGGAAGTCTCTGGTGATTGTATCGTACAGTGTAGTGTTTTGAGGAGAGGGTGCTAGAGATCTCCTAGGATCATTTGGGATCCTGGATCATCCCCGAATTTAGTTGGTTCAGTTGATTGATTGTGGATTTGCGTTAGCATTGCTTGAGGACAAGCAATCTTTGGCGAGGGAGGACTGTAATGTTCCGTTTTTATAAAAGGGAATAACTGAGGACTAATAGCACTAGGAGCAGAAAGGTACATCAATTCAGTATTATTAAGTCATCGGTGTAGTAAGAAGGCCATAAGAGTTCATATCATAAAGCATGCGGAGCATGTAGGCCTTATTTTAGTGTTAAAGTCAACATGAAATTAGAATTACATGCTTGCAAAAGTGAAGCGTAAACCGTAAAAGTGACATGCAAACCCTAAAAGTACATGCTATTCTATTTAAGAAAGGTTATTGGACCAAAGAGAATATCTATTGTAATTGTTGATTGATTTTGGAGTTTCGAGCAGCAACACAGCGTGCAGCCGCGGTAGTTGGGGTTGGAGACGATGTCTTCAGCTAGCGAGGGTTCGATAGCGAGATATCTTCCCTATCTCTTATTGGGATAGATCATCCAGGTTTATCCATTGCATCCATCATATACTACAGTATTCAGAGATCCAACACATTCCGAAGGGTTATTAGCAGATCCACGTTTTGCAGTCGGAAGTAACAGGAAAACACAGAAGGATTCGCTATGACCACAAAACCCAGTCTTTCTTCCGCATGTCAGCTTCCTCTTTCTCAGCAGGCCTATCCTACGGTATGTAGTGATTATTAGCCATCAATTTGCTCACCTGGAGCAGCTATCAGCCAAACAGATCAGTTGGGGCGTGAGCAACATAACTGCTAATCAATTCGCTAGGGCACTTAGAGGCAGGCAAACCTCCGAATGTGCCAAGCCATCTCCTCGGCATTAGCAGACGGACAAGCTCAGAAAGTTTCAGCCCGAACAGACCTCTCCTCCTACAAAAACGTCACCTTCAATCTGGAGGGTTTTTATGGTACTGCGGGGCAGTAACATCGGAGGAAAAAAACATTATTAGACCACCCATCCGGATCCTTATGCATGCAGCTATCTCTGGAGTCATTATCAGCCAGAATATCAGTGGTAAGTGTTAATTTCTCTCTGCAAAACCCTAACCCTAATTCAGCGTCATTTTAGGGCATTTTTGCATGGCGAGTTTACATGCACAGTTATTTTGCAAATTTGTATTAGATTGAGTGTGCGAGTCAGCACTATCATAGAACATTAGAGAATATTAGTATTTGGGATATTACATGCTGTTGCACAACTCTAGCTTTAACTGTGCCAAGGGTACTCTATTTGACAATGTGGTATAATTCCAGCTTTAACTGTGGTGGAAATCACAAACAGCAATGCATGACTCTAATTGGGGTACTATTGGAGGTCTTGTACGAAGAAATAAAGATAAGAGGAAACCACATTGCAAACTTTGCAGTTTGCTTTTGGTCGCCAAAAAGTTTGAGGATATTAGTTGGAACAGTTACACTCGAATTGTTATGTGCTTGTTAGACAAGGAATGTTTGTGCGGAGGTTAAATGATTAATGCTTTGAAGGTGGAGTAGTTATCTAGCTTTTGTACACCAGAGTTAGGGCACATACGGAGTTGTTTCAATGAGTTCACTTAACTACCACAGTATTCAAAGTTCATTAATCAGGTTTATTTTTGTTGTACATGTCTTCAATGCAACTTTCTGTCAAATCTTTAAGGATCTTATATAAGTTAGACAGGTAATTTTAACTTAGAATAGATTAGTTCCAAGTGTTAATATAGTTATTAAAGTCAATTCAGTTCTAAGTTGGGCTCCAAGATTTTATCACTTAGTTAAGGTTAGATATCCTCTAACTAACAGATTACTTGTACTATTATTACAATGCTATTTGTATTAATGTAGTCTTTATCATATGAACTATTCTAAAGTTGCTTAATTCCTAGTTTTAAATGTTTCATGTTTCTATATTTATTTATGTATTTTAATGACTAATGAAATGAATTTATCAAAACTTGAAATAAAAACTGAAGGATGTTTATAAAATCTAAAATGCAAATGATGAGCAAGAAGATATAAACTGAGCAAATTAAATATTTAATCAGAGACAAAGTGCATAAATGACAATATTCCCATCTTCCCCAGAATATCCTTGTGGGATCCCGCCTCTTCCCTGGAATAAATGGATGGAGGGCAGCTCAACTGCCAGTGACAATAGTAACAGGTGTTAATCCAGCAGGGCTGAAACCTCAACTGGACTAGAACATGAGATCTCACAGCAAACTCTGTCTTGAAACAATCCATCTGAACTGATTGAACTAACCCACTAGGATTTATATGTTTGGTGTGTGTGTTTGTGTTTGCTAAGATGAGAAACTTTCTTTCATGAGTTTTCAACTTAGGTGACAGGATTGCATAGGAGTCGAGAATAAGTGTGTGTGTGTGTGTGTTTGCTAAGATGAGAAACTTTCTTTCGTGAGTTTTCAATTTAGGTGACAGGATTACATAGGAGTTCAGAGTTTATTATCAGACTGATATAGACAAAACTCTAGATCTTTTGCTTTTGCTTTCTTAGATACGTACAAATAATGGACTGAACAACCTTTAAAAATATGCCTCCATTTAAGATTTACAAAGTCAAAATCAACAGTCTGTACTATCTCCTAGACAGAAACTGGAAATAAACACAAGAAAAATTTGCCCCGAGTTTGAGAGATGGGACTTTCTGTCTCTAGCATTTATATAGCATGATTCGGAATTGTCTGGGGTCTTCTTGACAATGATTGTTCCTTCTTACTTCGAAAACATTTGACAATGAAGGATCTCTCTATGATTTATGGTGCCTTTGTTGTAATCCAACCACCTGAGACCAACTGTTGCCTAGGTTTGTCTTGTGTGTCCATTTCCTCATTGGCTGTGCGGTTGAAAAGATTGCTCCTTGAATGTTCCTTGGGAACATTCTCTGGGATATAAATACTGTAAAGGGCCCCTTCCAGGCCTTTTATGGCTAATCTATTGACACTTGTGATCCTTGTATGGTCCTACATTGGCTTAGCCTCCATAATCCTTTATAAGATTCTCTCCAATTGGCAGCCTCCACAAATGCCTGCTATTGCACTTGTGGCTTTCTGCCATGTTATTTGTTTCTTTTCCTAGGGATCTGTAAAATACCTTTCTGAGCTGCCCATGATGATCTCTGATTACTCCTGTCTATCACTTGGAGGTTTCCATTGCAAGTGCCTTCCATAATGTCAAAATTCAAGTGTAGCATATTTTGCTGTATGAAAATTCAGCCTCAATACAAAATTCACAAATTTTCCTTGCAATATGGATACCGTACCACTGTCCGATAACCCCCCCCAAAAGGGCCCAAAATGAAAATCTATAAATGTAAACTATATCCCCAAATTATCTAGGAATGACTTAATTTTTTCTGGTCTATTGGGCATCCTTGAGGCTGAAATTCTTCCAACTCAAGTGAATTTCTCTCTGCTTCCCAAGCTGGAGAGGCTGTTTCCTGCGTTGAAAATTATCTAGAGAGGTTGTGTTTCCTACACTGCATTTCTGGCCTGTCTTTTTGTGCTGCGTTTCATCTCTAAAAGAAATAATTTCAAGTACTTCAACTTCCAAGTCTGGACCGATTCATCGCACTGAAGGCTTGTGTAATAGATAACTTTTATTTTATTTAGTTGTATATTTCAGATTATAGGTTACAATACTTACCATTGAGTAGACGACCCTATTAAAATGGGAGACAATGACAAACGTCTTATTCTAAATGGTTCCAAAATTGTATGGAAGGAGTAATGCTAGGAAAGGTAGCACTCTTAGTTTGTCCACACAATTAGACAGTACTAGTATCCTCTATTGGAAAACATACATCTCGATTTTTTCCCCAAGGAAAACCTCAAAAAAAAACCTAAGAGAGGCTTCCCCAGTGTTCATGGATGGCATACCTAGTAAATACATCAACATAGATTAGCACATCTCACCTAGGGGGATTCGAACTAGGCACTCCCAACACAGAAGTAGTCAAAGGCTCAACACATTGGCAACAATCGGTTGAGCTAACCCCTTGTGCAGACTTTCCAAGTGGAAGGAAGATGATAAGGTGTTGTCTTCGGTGATAACTTACAACTTTACCATGCTTTGGGTGCTTAGTGACCCTAGTAAACCTATTGGCATAGATTAGAGGTGCCTCACCTAGTGGGATTCAATTTAGGCACTTGTTGACACAGAACTAGTCAAATACCCAACACATTGGTGACAACCGATTGAGCTAACCTTTTGAGTGGACTTTCCAAGTAGAAGGAGGTTTTCTTCATTTATAACAACCTTACAATGCTTAGGGTGCATAGCAACCCAACTAAACATGCTGGTGCCTTGTTGGGTTGGGGGAGTGATTCAAACAATGTTCCACCAAGTCTTCGGGACGTGGGGACATGGGAGCAGGGAAACACAGGAGTGGCCTATATAGAAGTTTCCCTCAAATTTGAGGAAATGTCAAAGGAGACGTCGAGGTCTTCAACATAGGGGATCCCACTAGAACTATTACAAAATTTATAGTAGTATACATAAATATTGAAAGTTGGAGCATAAGTCATTAAAGTCTTTAATTTTATAATCTAAAGATTAATATAAATTTATAGCATACATCAAATGAAATAAAATGGAATTTAGCCATACATAAGCTATAACTAATAAAAATCAGAAATACAACCATATTAAACAATGAAATGAAATCGAGGCTAGAGAGAAGGAAAACAATGGATGGTGTGGTCCTTTATCATTTTTTTAAATTTTTTTTTGGCTAAAAACAATCAAAGGAAACATGAGGATGCCATTTTTAGGAGGGAAACATTTCCCTTTTTCCAAGAAACATCCCCTTGGTCGTTTTCTTGCGTTTCCTTCAAACAGGGACGTGGGGGAAACATTTCCAATGGAGTTTCCAAGTTTTCGGGACACATAGGGGTGTGGAAAAATGTTTCCTACCCTTAGGGCACGTCCCTGTGTAACATTGAATTTGAACCGAGCTTTTTCCAACTTGAAACTAGTCAAATGCCCAACACATTAACGACAATCAATTGAGCTAACCCTTTTCGGTAGAGTTGCTAAGTGGAAGGAGAATGTTGTCTTCAGTTATAACATACAACCTTACCATGATTTGGGTGCTTAATGACCACTAACAACTACAATTGTGCGTGAACTGTGAAGGTCCCTTAGTACTCGTAGATAAATTAGATACTAGAATAGGCTTTATATAGTTGATCACAAACCAAGAATATGATGTGTGACTATATTACTAACATATTACAACATTTTTATTTTCTCAGAATTTTTTTTGTAATTTGATTCATTAAAAATTTAAAACCAAGTTACATTATGTAGATGCTTATGGCATTTCAAGATTCTAAAAGAAGAATCCTGTTTCAAAAAGATCAAAATAGATCAACACATCTCTATATGGCATTTCAAGATTCCAAAAGAAGAATCCCATTTCAAAAAGACCAAAATAGATAGGCTTGTCTCCAAATCTTTGATTATTCAAAAAATATTACAATCACTTACTAGTAATAATTAAGCAAAAAAACTTAATAATCTCTTTTCTCTAATAAATGTCCGTAACTCCTGAATTAGTTTAGAAAAAGTCTCTAAAGCAAAAGGTCACAAAATCGCCATATTAAATTTATTACATCACTAAAAAGGACTAGAACAACTCATCTATGCCATTGGATGGCTATAAAAAAGAAGAGATAATAACATGAAAGGGTTGTCCCTCTAAGAATCCTTGAATTCGCCACAAGCGTAGAATCAACTACAGTTGAACGTTTGAAAGGCCATCTACTTTTGCATCCCTTTTTTTGTATACATGGTCAATGAATTACAATAAATCCATATTGGAAAGTTTGGATCTCGTCATGTAAGGCCTTTGTATAAAAAAATTGAAAATTTTGACCCTCATCATCCAACTAATGACCACTAATGAATCACCAAAGACCTGAATTTTGGAGGCATCTTTGTTAGCACAGAGCATAAGAAGCAACTTTAGAGGCATAAGTTTGGCAGAGTTTTGGAACCTATGTCTAGCCCTATTTTGAACTTAAAAAAAAGAGAATTACTCCCAAATAAGATCCCCCAAATCCCCACATAGGGCAATCCCCATGACAAGCCCCTTCGAAGTAAGCCCAAACTCAACTTTTATCAATATGCTCTTTCAAAAATTTCCCTTTTAAGCTTTACCTTTTGAGTCTATGTAAAACAATATAGAATTGACTTACTTTGCACAACACACTGAAGAGGAGGGATAAACCTATCTTCAAATAAGCTTGCATTACGATAAAGCCAAATGCCCCAAAGCCATGAGCAAAGTGAAAACTTTGAACTTTTTCAAAGCAACATTGGAGCAACAGGATTTTAGAGGCCCCTCAATGGAGTACCCTCCAAGCATTCCTTAATCTTGAGATACTTTCAACCTCCTTTCAAACTTACACCAAATAAGAATAGGTCACAAGTAAATGTAACATTGGGTTCCTCATTCTCTTCACACAGGGAACACCTATTAGGACCATGTCCATTGCATCTCTACAACACATTCCAAGTAAGTGTTGCGTTCCTAAGATCAAACCACATGAAAATGTGAGGCTTAAAAGACACTTGAGCTTCCAAATGTGTTTCCAACACCAAACATGGCACACATTGCAATATGGTATCACAAACTATAAGAAAACCAAACGCTGTTGTCTCATACATACACTTAAGCATAAAGTTGATAGTTCTTTGATAAATGTCCATCATAGTGTCATCTACTATGCTTTCATTTCTTTGATCATTAATACAAAGTATAGTTGTAGAATTAATGACAATGTTTACTTCGTAACAAAATAAACATCTTAGACTTTCCAATACAACAACAATTGCTTAAAATCATTAGACTTTAAAAAATAATGATGAATTTTATGGCCTGTGTTTTCCAAACATGTAATTTTTTCATTGAAAATTGACATATTTCTTTTATATAAATTTTTAAAATTAAAAAAATAGTATTTTTAGATAATAAAGAAAAACAATAGAAATCCAATTTTCATGTGTTTTTAAACATTTCTTTATATGAAAATGTCTTTGAGTTGTCCATGGTGGTTGTAAACGTTGCCTCCAATATGTATGTTGATGATTTTACTAGAGATGACAACCATGAATGTGGGGAAACATCCCTTGGGTTCCTTGGAAAAAATTGTAAAATTGAATAATTTAAAATTTTGAAAAATAAGAATTTTAGGAAACCAAAAAACAAGATGTAGGTTAATGGAATTTTAATTATCAAACTTCCATAATTTTTACATTTTTGATATGCAAAATACTAAATGCAATTTTGAAAATGAAAATTGTAAAAACAATAAAATTAAGTCCTCAAATTTTCAATAATCAAAATTTTATAATTTTATGGTTTTAGAATTGTAATTTTGAAAATTATAATATTAAAAAAAAATGCATTTAAAGATTCAATGTAAATGATAAGTAATTCTAAAAAAAGAAATTGGTTGAACCACATTGGACTTATTGGGAATCAAACACATGATCACCCCATACATTACCATTACGATCTTTTAATGTTCCTTCCACTACCCTCTCCACCACTCACCTTCACATGTAAATCTCTAATATTCATCTCATACTTTTTTTTTAATAGTTTGGGACCAAAAGTTTGTATTAATAAAAAAGAGAAGATACAATTATAGGGGTGACTGACCTCTCACTAGGATTTCGAATTAGTCACCCTTCCAAAGTTTAGAAATTAATTGCTAGTTATAACTATTGTTGCAAAAGAGAATATAAAGGCTTAGATTGTCACTATTGTTTATTCGACTATCACCACAGATCTTGGCGTCATTGACCATACTTGCTAAAATATTTGACTTCAAAACAAAATTAGTTGACCAAATAGATATGGAATTTACCTTTGGAGTTACAAGAGGAGATTAATTGTCATCTAGAATGATGATGTTAGGTGTTACCTTTGAGCCTGTGGCCTTAGAATCAACATTTGCGGTGATTGGTTGTCCCATGATCAATTGCTTGCATAAAATGAGTCATGCATTTGTTGGGGCCACAATGTGTTGGGAGACTTTGCCTGTAAGCTCACTGGTCAATGCATTGAGCTTGGCATCATGTTCCATTTGCCCTTTAAGGATGCTCTGAACCCAATTTTCCAGGGTGTCCATCCTAGCTAAGAGGTTAGGGATGTTATCCTTCGTTCTGAGATGCCCATTGGCGTTATCGGTGATTGAACAACCAAATAGGGTTTTTGTGTGCCAAAGGAGCGTCGGGGTCTTAGTGTCATGGGTATCCTTGGTTCGAGTATTGTTAGGGTCCTCTTCCATTTTGCCTAGTCTGCTACAATTTCCTTTAGAATTGGGACCACAAATGGTGTCAAACTCTTTGCTCCAGGTTTTTGATTTTCTCTTGCGTAAGCGACAAAACTATCAGGTAGGAGGCTTTTGCCTTCTTATGCTTGGCTAGAACTCCAGGCATATGAGCGCTTAGGATCCGTTGGAACCCTCCGTTTGGTCCTCTTAATGCACACCATTGGAGTTGAGTAAGCAAGATACAAAGAGTCCCATGAGTTGTGATGCCAAGGTGTGCGGGGGAGTCTACTAAACTAGAGAAAAATCCTAGACTTTTGATTTACACACACACACACATATTCGTCGATTGAGATTTTGAACCTCCAACTGATCCATGATTATGCAACGAGCATAGGGTCGAACCAAGGAACACATGTTGTGGTGGTAGAGCAGGTTACACGATCCAAATCAAAGCTCTCGATGAGAGGTTTTGCAACTGGTATTGTTGAAGAGGGAGAAGGGAGGTGCCATGGGCCATAATAACTAGCCCTTTCATGTTTCCATTAGCCTGATGTATATTGCCAGGCATCATCCGTTGTGGTAGGAGGCTAAACGTCCACTGGTTTTGCAACGGAAACATGATGTAGTATGCTCTGTACAGTCTGGGCACCTACTGTGGGGGATCTCACAGACTTCAATTAGGGGTGGAATCTTCAAAATTCTATGGAAGTTTGGTGTACTATTTGGAATATAGGTTATGGTAAAGTAAATGCACTCGCTTCTTGGGTAGTAACATATATCCACAACTTTGACTAAGTTTGGTATCTTGGCAACTTTTAGGAAGCAACCTCAAAATTCCCCAAGGTAATCTAACATTTCTATGAACCCCTAATCTTGAACCTCTAGTGATAATCAAACAAGTAAACCTAATCCAAGCATGCAACTATGTATAAATGGTTATGTTCTTTTCCATTATCATGTTGATGTTTGCAAGTAACTACAATTGAAACCTCTTTGTTTGCAATCTTATTTTGGCTCATTTACACTTTTCATAAAGTTCAAATTGTCTGCATTGATTTTTTATTTTCTTGAATTAAATAATATTTTCTTTACGTTTTAGCCTAAACTTGTGTTTTCATTCATAAATGGAAATTGCATGCTAAGTAGCTTTTCAAATGTCTTTGTATTGGTATGTAATGTAATCATGCCATGTGTCATTTGTTGATTGGTTTCCTTGAATAACCGAGGTCTACTTGCATTGATTAACATGGAGTTTGTGTGCCTAAAGTTTCTTACCTTAGTGGCTTCAAAATTCCCAAGGGTGTTCTTTTTTGGATCATTTACCCCCTCAATTTTTCTCTTACCTAGTCAATGCACCTATGATTTCCATCCCTGCATCTTTCCAACCTTTAGAGTTGTGAAATCCTCGAGGCAATTCATGTAGGGCACTTTCCTTATGTTTTCCCAATAATGTTCTTGTCTAGGATTTATCGTCATTAATGACATCTAAAGTTACCTCAATGCTCCATACATAACTTCTTTTTGTCACTCCTTTTTGTGTATGTGCTATGGTTTGCCTCATTGAGACTTCAAAATCCTTCCTAGGTTTTTTATTCCTAGGCTAGCTCGACCATACCAAATTTTATGTTCTTAGTGTTTTCATGCTTTGGTTGTTAGGACCCCTTCCTTGCCTCAACTTCAACACCAACATAGAGTTTCCAACTTCTTGCCTTAAATAGGCAAGACCCCATTTAGGCGTTCTAGTGTTTGGGCCGTTGAGGGTGATTACCTTATTATAGCCTCAATCACCCAATCCCCTTATTAGCCAAAATGGGAGAGACCCACTTTCAGCGATTGGGGTTTCAAGCCATCAATGAGAAGGTTTACTCCACCTTTTGTTGTAATCATGGAGTTTGGAAACCTTAAGGTAAGGTAGGCCCTATCTTAGACACTTAATCTTATTCATTGCATATTTCAATTAAGGAGAACATTATTGAAGGGAGATTCTGTTAAAGGCAAAAGCTTCCTACTTCTAGGTTTTAACTATACACAATACAATCTAGTGGATGTAGTTAGGACTCTAATTTCCAATGCCCAAAGTGTGTGGGACCCACATTAGCCTTAGGGCGTTGGGCTCCCATGGGCATTTGTATATGCAGGGAGAGCATCATGATTTGATATCACCCAATAGTCTACAATAAAGAGGCCCACTCAACCCTGGAACTTAGTATTATTCAAAGAAAAAGAGCTAATATCCATGTCAATGGGAAAAACACTTTGACCAAGGTATGGTGCATGCTAATGCTCCCCTTTCATGATGCATTAGTTGCAATGAGACTCTAGAAAAACATGAATTTGTTGACTAGGAGGGATTACTCAAAGTACATGCACAACTTATTAGAATATGGTGTAAAAGTATGAAACTTAGGAAATTGAATTAACTTTTGGAATATATATTAACTTTTATTTATGGAAATTTCATGTAACTCAAAAAAATCATGTATTTTTAATAGTGTGTGTTAATTTGCTCTAAACATAATGCACGTGTTTGAAATTATAAATTAGTTTAGAACCCAAATGATAGAATTTCTTGAAACAAATTTGCACAATTGTAGATAATAGTTAGTTCTTATGCACCAATATATATATAGGGAAGCCTTGAAATTATGAGGTCAAGCATTAGACCGGGTTCGGGGCTTATCTTTTTTAGTGTGCATGTCTTGGTTTGTATTCTTGCACCATGTAATTTGTTTTCTAGATGAGTATTGCCTAGATGGGTGAGGAAATACAAATTTATGATAGAAACAAAAGATCTTAATATTTTAGCACTATGACATATATTAAAAAATGAAAAAATAGAAAACAATATTATTTTTTCATCTTTATATATATATGGAATCTACATACATAGCTCTATAAGTGTGTGCGGTTTCAATGGTGATGAATATGTGGAACATATTTTAAAACCTTGTCGAAAAGAGACATAATAATAGGGAACTAGAAAAATGAGTGTTTTTTGTTTATGTAGCCTGAATGACTAGGTCCATCACTTCGAAGTTAAAACCAAAGTAGTGGATGCATTTAACACTTAGAAGAAATTTTTTTTTTTTTTTTTTGTGAATTTATAAAGATGTGAATGCATTATCTCCACATAAAATAGAAACATGTAAATCTCGTTCACTTTGACATATTTTGAAATGGAATTTGTCACTGAAACTTTATTTTAAGGGCAAAGCACATATTTTCCTCTCTTGTGCATAGTCAAAGCTCTTAGATCCATTCACTTTACACAAAACTGTGTAATGGGGGTTGGAATACCACTTGGAGATGAAAGACACCACATAGAGCGTATGTATTGTGGTTTTAGGCCTTGCTCACAATGTTTGAGCCTAGAAGGTTAACTTTCTTGCATAAGTCCCTTGTTTTACTTTTTGACCATGGTGTTATCCCTAAAGTTGAACCTATACTACGGGATTCAAACTTAAGGAAATCTTTGTTCAAAAATGTATAAATTAAATAAAATCAAACTAAAAACACAAACTGGTATCGAACAAGGCTAATGGAACTTCACAGCACTAGAAGGAACTAGGCTAGTATAACTGTTTGTACAGATTACACAATTCTGATATGAAATCAAAAGCTTTAAATGCATCCCACACTA
>LPNX010901479.1:0-83763 GCA_001517045.1 Pseudotsuga menziesii | reverse complement strand
AAGCACCTGTGAGCGCTTTTGGAGTCTAGCAAATTCAACATCCTTGTCACTTTCCTTTTTCTGGGCTTTGAGCTGCTCCAACTGTCTTTGAATAGCTCTCTTTTCCTTGAGGATGTCCTTGGAAATTACCAGTAGTTTTTGGTACTCTACTTCCTTATTTTCCGTGTCTTCTAGTAATCTTTTGTTTGCCACCATTAACTTCTCATTTATATCCTGCAGGTATCTTGTCTGTTCTTTATAGGTTTGAAGAGATCTTTTACACTGGCCAAGTTCTAGGGAGATATCCAAATCTTCTTCTCTTATGCAACCTCCTTCTTCAGGTAGATTCCTTGATATTGAGCCTTCATCAAGATTGTTTTGTTTGTCTGTACAAAACATTGCTGGTATGGAACCTGCTACACCCTGCATATCAATAATCTCTTCCATATTCTCACAGTATTTGTCCTCTGCTGTGTGTACTGTTTCTTCACTTGCAGCATCTTCTATAACTACAACCTCCTTGTCACATTCCTGTGCTGTTCTTTCCTCCATCTGCACTTTCTCCCTCAGTCTGGTTCTTGGCTTGCCTTCCTTGAATAACTGTTTGCAAATTTTCTTTCTTGAAGCAATGCTTTTAAACATGTCATTGAGTTTTTCTGGATTTTCTTGTGTGCAGGGTGTTTCAGGGCCTAAACTGCCCTGTACAGGATTACAAACAGCATCCTTCTCTTTATTCTTACCCTCTTGAACTGTCTCTGTAGGGTTTGCTGCCTGCTGGTTAGCATCATCAATCATCTTCTTACCTTTCTCTTTAGGGTTATCACTAAACCTTAACTCTGTCAACAGAGAACCCCATGTTCTTTCTTCTTTTTGCAGCTGAGTTAGAATCAACAACTTAATTAGCCCCTGGTGATAAACCGAGCGAGCTATATGTGCTGGATGGTTTTGAACTTTAACAATAATTTTTTGGAGACTTTTAAACAAGTAAAATGGAAGATTTAACTGTGTACTGCCATGAATATGCATTAACAGTTTCAAATGGCACTTTAGAACCCTATCATACCTTCCATCACAAGTAATATAGTTCTGAATCACCTCCAAAGGCACCCTCCATGCTAGCTTCATTCTGCTGACATGAACTCCATTTTTTCAGTCAAGTTTTTCACTTCCAGGGATCAAGAATTCGCTGAAGTCTTCTTTGAAGTCTTTTTGTTTAAACCACTTTTCACCTTCTGCAGGAACATTTATGGCTTCAGCGACAAAGTCCTCATTGACTCTCATGGTTAAGCTTTGTAACTGAACCCTTTCATCATTATAATTTTCAATGAAAGCCATGGTTAATTGTGGATGGTATCCCTGCAATTTGTCATAAAAACTGAACCATCCTGATCTTTGTATTAGCTTAGCAGACCTTGGAAACTGCTTAATCTAATCTGTATTACTAGGTTCTAATCTACAGATGAAACCTCCAGGCCTTCTTTACACGACAACCTCTGGCTCCTCCTCTTCGATTTCCTTTGACATTTGAAAACCCTACAGGGATTTCAACTCGGCTGTATGGACCAATAATGCTTTATATCTCAGGTAAAAACATATACATTCTGCTGCATATGACTCTGTGGTAATTCTTCTGTTTATGGTAGCATCTGGAATGTGAATAATATCTATGCTTGTGCTGGTAGTAATAATCTGCAAGCCAACAGAGTGATAATGCCAATGAAGTTTAAAATAAAACTGGTGATAGCTCTTACCCCTGGAACCTCTGTCAAGCATTCAACTCACCAAAGTCTTCACGCAGTATTGTTCTGAACATGGCATTTTATACTGCGGCTGTGTACTCAAGAAAAGAGGTGCTGAAACTGCTTGCTCTGAAATGCAAGGAAGCACATGTACAATGTATTCCAACCCTGAACTCACAAGCCCTAGGGTTTGAAAATAAAACCCTAATTTCCTGAACTTTTACATAACGCTGCTCGTGATCAGATGGAGATAAACAATAAACCAAACCAGCGTGTGAATACCCTTCTTCAGCAGAATAATGAAAAACATTTTAGGGAAAATGTGCATTAGGCTATTTTTGCCACGATGACCACAAGTACTCATTACATGAACGGTTTCAATTTTGAAATGACAACACCTGTGTTCTTCCATAATTGCCATCGTATGGCTCATCCTTTCGTGGTCAGCAGTGTATTTTATTTAAAACATGTAAAATGCCGAATGCCTATGATAAAAGCTTATATTTATGACATATTCCATGAAATAAATCATAAACCTTTCAATAAAATACCATATGGACATTCTGCCACCAGAAATCAATATGCTGCAAGCTCACAATATGCTGCCAGTTTGGAAAAACATTGCCAGTTTGTAAGAATTCACCTTGTAACACATACTCTTTTGCACATACATGGGCTCCTAATTAATGAATGGAATTTTTGATGATTTTAGGTAACAAAGGGAATCCTAATGGTAAGCAATCAATCATAAAATATAAAACAAAGTAAAATTAAAAACAACAAAAACCAATCAAAATCAAAAAATAAAAAATAAGCAGGAGGAACAACCCTAAAGATAACATCTGGCTCCGTCTGGGGACAAAGTTTCTCTTAGAGACTTTGAGAACTTGCTGATCAGTGCCTTATCCATTGGGCTGAAGTCTTATTTGCAATAAAATGATATATACAATGAATATGTACAATAACACCTTGTCTTTCACTCTGTGTAAAAAGGCTTTAAGAAACGTCCATTGACTGGACCTGCAATCTCTTCACCTCTCAAATTTTGCAAGACAAAGGTATTATTTACAAGGATCTTTATGATTGAAAAAGGCCCTATCCATAAGTTATCAAACTTCCCATGCTTACCTTTTTCATCTTTTCTTGCATCCCATCTGAGCACAAGATCACCAACTGTAAACAAATCTTTTTTGACCATTTTATCAAAATTGTCTTTCATTCTTTTTTGATGTTTCTTAGCTGTGTCCTTGATGGCTTCTCTTTCTTGCTGCAATTGCACTATCTGAAACATTCTTCTCCTGATATGATCTGGTTCTTCTTCAATTTCCTGCAAAAACTTCATGACTGGAGTGACTAAATGGACAGGGAAAACAACATCAGTCCCATAAACCAATTGGAAAGGGGATGTCCCAATTGATTTTTTAATCGTTACTCTATCAGCCCACAGAGCAAATTTCAGTTTGCTGTCCCAACTTCGTTTGTTTTCAAACAACATTTTCTTGATACTGTTTACAATGTTTTTGTTGCTAGATTCTGCAAATCCATTTCCTTGTGGATAGTATGGTGTGGACTGCTTAAGGTTAATGTTATTTTCCTGACAAAAATTCACCATCTTTTTCGATTTGAAAGCAGGGGCATTGTCAGTGAGTAATTTTCTAGGGCATCCAAACCTACTTAAAATATTTTCTTGGAGGAAAGTAATTATTACCTGTTTTGTTGCTCTCCTTGTTGGAACTGCTTCCACCCATTTTGTGAAGAAATCAGTAGCAGTCAAGATCCATTTATGCTGTCCACTAGATGGAAGATGAATTTCACCAATAAAGTCTAGTCCCCACTGCTGAAATGGACCAATCACAGCAATAGGTTTTAGAGGTAGGGATTGAAGCTTTTGCTTACCTGCGAATTTCTGACATTCAATACATGATCTAACCTGCTGATATACATCTGAAAACAGGGTAGGCCAGTAATATTCTGCTCTCAAGATTTTGAAGGCAGTTGCCTTCCAATACTTATGTCCTCCACACACTCCACTATGCAATTCTGCAATCACAACATCTACTTCATATTTCTCCAAACATTTCAACAGTGTACCTCCCGGGTCCTTCCAATACAACATTTGATCCATTAAAACATACTTCATTGCTTTTAGTTTCAAGGATCTGCATTCACTCCTGTTCAATTCAAGAGGGCACTGTAAATACAAAAGGAAATACACCACATCCTTATACCAATCAGATTCAGCATACCTGTTATAAATCTGCTCCTTACTGTGTTCTGTTGTCATAATCTCCTCTGACTGTTCTGCCATGATGTGAAGATTCAAAACCTGACAATTTGACTATGTGAGAAGCTTGGCCAGTCCTTGTCCTTTTACCAACTTTGTTGGCCTAATTTCTATGTCATATTCCATGACCTTAGCTATCCATCTGCCTCTCTTTCCTTCGCTATCAGGTTGTACCAGGATTTCCTTAACTGCTGCATTTGGGACATATGCCACAACCTTAGAATGTAAAACATATATTCTAAAGAATTTAAGAGCTTTAACTAAGGCATAGGCCTGCTTTTCCATTATATTATACTTCAGCTCAGAGTCTCTTAATGTTTTACTGAAGAATGATATAGGCTGTTCCAAATTATCAGAGTTCTTTTGTAACAATACAGCAGCAATAGTGTCCTCTGATGCAAATGAAATATTGCGAAATCTTTTGTATAATCAGGAGCCATCAACACTGGGGCTTCTATCAATGCTTGTTTTATATTTTCAAATGCTTGTTTAGCCTGTTTAGACCACTTAACCTCACTATCTTTTTTAAGCATTTGAGTGATATGCTTTATTATTTCTGCAAAATTTGGAATAAACCAACGTAAAAAGTTGATTTTTCCAACAAAGGATTGAATTTCTTTTTTGTTTCTGGGCATGCTGATTTTTAAGATAGCCTTGACTCTTTCTGGATCTATCTTTATTCCCTCAGCAGAGACAATATGGCCTAACAATTTGCCTTCTGTCAGGGCAAAGTGAGATTTTTTAGGATTTAGTGATAAACCAAACTTCCTGCATTTGACAAAAAATTGTCTTAAGTGTTTAAGGTGATCTTCATCAGATTTAGAAAAAACTGTGATGTCATCCTGGTATATCACTACAAATTTTTCATTTTCACCCACAAAAGCTATATCCATAGCCCTCTGAAAGGTAGCACCTGCATTCATGAGCCCAAAGGGCATTTTGTCATACATAAATGTTCCCCATGGCGTGGTAAATGCTGTTTTTTCTCTGTCCTCTAGCTGAACTGCAATCTGGTTATAACCAGAAAATCCATCAATCATTGATAGTCTGTGAGCACCTACTACCCTCTGCAAAATCTGATCTATCTTTGGCAATGAATAGTTATCCTTGAGGCATGATCTATTCAGGTTTCGAAAGTCCACACATAACCTTACCTCTCCATTCTTCTTCCGTACAGGGACTAAATTAGCAACCCATGATGAATACCTTAAAGGCACAATGATTTTTGCATCTAGCAGTTTTTTCACCTCTTTTTCAATTACGGGCAGCAATGCTGGATTTAACCTTCTAAGCTTCTGTTTAAAAGGCTTAGTGTTTGGTTTTAGAGGGATTTTGTGCTTATTACGCTGGTATCATACGTTTTTAGATCATGATATGACCAAGCAAAAATGTTTTTATATTCTTTCAACAAACCTAGATATTTTCTTCTTTCATCATCTGGCAGTAATTTTGACAATTTTATCATTTGAGGCTGATTTTCGGAACCAATGTTATATTCCATAACATTTTCTTCAGTAGTATGCATAGTGGGTTTCATCAATGTATCATCTTTTGAAAATAATCTTTCTAAAGGGACAAGTCCCTTAGGAATGAAATTCCCCTTTAACTCAACAATTTTGTGATCAGCAATCGAATTATTTATGCAAGGTTCATTTTCTACCCATTCAGAATCTTGTTCATGATCAACAATATCCTCTGAAAATTCACCTACCAATTCCAGAAATTCTTTTATTTCCTGATCATCATTAAAGACTTTCCAATGTTTAATGTTATCTGGGACAGCAGGTCTGTACCTGACATCAATTGGATATTTCAGATGAGTGACTTTTGGAACTTTGAAATAGGCTGCTGCTAAAGCTAGAGAGTCCGCTGTCTCATTATATTCTCTAGGGACAAAAGTAATATTGAAGGCTATGAAGAAATTTTCAATTAAATCCCAGACCTCATTCCTATAAACCTTTAATAAATTTTTCTTTACTTGGTACACCTTTTTTACTTGCTGGACTATTAATTCAGAGTCGCCAAATACAGCAAGTTCCTTAATGCCCAAGTCTTTTGCTGCCCTTAACCCTAGGATCAAAGCCTCATATTCAACAGTATTGTTTGTTGTTTTAAATTCCAATTTGTACATAAGGGAAATAGTCTCACCTCCGGCTGAAATCAATAATACTCTTGCTCCTGCCCCTTCTTTACTTGATGCAACATCGAAATACATCTCCCACAAGTCATCAGGTTCCTCTCTCTTTACCTGAATTGGGATATCTTTTTGTACTTTTAAAACCCCTTCAGTTTCATCATTTAGTTGCAACATACAAGAACCAAGATTTTCATCAATTGAATAAATCGGATGATTATTAGGGTGTCTACTGTCACTTACCAAATATGTCATCTGTACCTCTCTGTAGAGTCTTCTGAATTCTCCTCCAAACACTGGAATTGTAGCATATGAGAGATCCATCTGCAGAGTTCCTCCTACCTTCTTTGCCCAAGATCTAGACAATAACATGCCAAATTTAGGAGAAATATCTGCAACCACAATATCCATCAATATGCTCTTCATGGGTACCTGAGTTAAATTCACCACCAAATCCTTGACCACCCCAATACATTTTACTGCCCTAGAATCAAATGCATACAAATCATGGTATGGTTTCGTAACACTCAGTCCTAAGGCTTCCATAACTGATTTTGGCATAAGGTTATGTGAAGCTCCCGAGTCAAGCAAACAATTATGCAGCAGTTGATTATGTACTGAAAAGGTTACATAAAATGGAGGAGGATATTCTGAATTATCATCAGGTTGATCAAAAGTTTTTGATCCTACAATGATATTAGGATTTTCATCCTGCAAATTAATCTCATCAGAAGGAATAAGACTAGAATTCACTGCATTGCTGAAGGTTTTAAAGGTTGCCTCCCTGTAAACCTTACTTTTAATCAACTCTGTCAAAGGCACAGGGATCTTTACCTTATTAAGCTCATGTTCAAAATCGAAACCACCAATAGATTTATTAATCTCCTCAGGATTCACAGCTTCATCTTTTCTTTGATTTACAATTTGTTTCTGGTTTGCAGGCAGATTTTGTTTAAGAGGAGAAGCTTTCACCACTTTCTTGGTTTGTGCTGCATGTTTTACCCCTGACCCCAGACCATATGATTTTTGTGGCATTTGCTCACAGACTTCTGGCATAGACATCTGATAATCATCTTCCTCATACTGATATAACTCTGCAGCATACTGATAATCAGATCGAGTTATAAAATGTGAAGAAGCATCATCATCAAATATTATGTTCTTCATCTTCCAAGTCATCTAACTCACCTTCATCAATTTCATATGATTCATCCCCTTTGACATTATTGTTTTGAAAAGGAGGTTGAATCTTTTGTTCTTCATTTTCTCGTCCGTCTCTCTGTATATCGTTATTTCGTCTTTCTCTTGGGACAAATCTAGGGGCAAAAGGTCTTCTGAATTGATTCTGATTTCTATCACCTTCAAGCATGGGTTTGTTCTGACTTCTATTTCTTATTTCCAATCTATCAATCTTATCATACAAATTTTTTATGAGTTTACTCATTTCATCAATTCTGCCATCTGATGACCTTCCTACATGACTGGATGTACTGACTGATTTCTTTCCTTTTCTGTCCATAGTTTGGTGTTCTCTTTCATCTTTTAGTCTGTTTGATGCCAATATGTTTGACTCTACTTCTAATGCTGCATTTTGCATATTTTGAAGTGAATCATATTTTCTTTCTCTTAATAGCAAAGAAAACTCAGGATTAAATGAATTTGCATAAGCTAACCTTGTTGATGTCTCAGTAGGTTTTATTTCAACTGGAATCTTGCTGTACACTTTGTTAAATCTTTTGGAAAACTCTCCCACAGATTCATCCTTTTTTCTTTTTAGAGATTCAAACTATGTTTGGTAATACAAATAATCTTTCGTGTCCCCCCAGTGTCTTATAAATACTTCTTCTAAAGCATCAATACCATCTATGAAGTTTGGTGGTAATTCCCTAAACCACTTTCTAACCTCACCATCTAAACTTTGGACAAATAATCTCATCCAAACATCCGTATGTTCATAATTGTGATTGTCTGCAAAACCACAGAATATATTCCAATGTTCTTCTGTAGTAACATCTCCTTGGCCATCGAACCTTGGCAGGTACTTATGATAATCTCCTCCTGGGAGAGCATTGAGGGGCTGGGGCAAAACAAGTGGAGCATACCTTGCTGCTACCATAGCAGCCATTCGATTTTGCAGCTGAGCCATTCTAGGGTTTGTATTAGACTGAAAAGTACTTGACTGTTGTGATGAGGGAGATAAAGTACCAGGATTTGGTTGATTAACTGGAATAGTCTTTATCAAAGGAGTATGGATTGAAGATAAAGAAGGAGAACCTGTTTACAATGCTTCAAGCTTAACTTTCTCTGATATCAAGGGATTTGTATAGACCCGGAAATTGTCAAATTGGGAAGGGGTATATAACTGGTCTAACTCCTCTCGTCCTTTTTCTGAATGTGGATTTAGAACAGGAAATGGAAAAGATACAGATTCAGGGATCTCTAAAGCTGCAGATTGTATGAATTTATCTGATGAAGTAGAAACTAGATTTCTCCTAGCCTCTTTTAACAATTGCTCAGGATCTGAGACTCCTGGATTCAAAGGGGATGAGGGATTTCCTCGAGTCCCTATCTTCTTTGAAGCCACTGTAACTTCTTAAAAGGTGACTGAATGTAGTCTATATCAAATTTTGTTGATTTTGCTCACCCTACAAAATCAGTTCCATGAAACTGTCGATTACCCAGGGAAGATATCATTTCCTTTATCCGTCCCCGGCAACGGCGCCAGAAGATGTTATCCCTAAAGTTGAACCTAGACTATGGGATTCAAGCTTAAGGAAATATTTGTTCAAAAATGTATAAATTAAATGAAATCAAACTAAAAACACAAACTGGTATCGAACAAGGCTAATGGAACTTCACAGCACTAGAAGGAACTAGGCTAGTATAACTGTTTGTACAGATTACACAATTCTGGTATGAAATCAAAAGCTTTAAATGCATCACACAATATACAATAAGCAAAGCTGGTATATGTCACAGATTGGTAAATACAGGTATTTATAAGAAGATCAAAGCATTGAAGTGATAGGCTGGTATGAATCAGAGTTGCAGGAGAATCCAACAGATGCTGTATAACATGGACAATCACAAAGTTCACTACCCAGGCTACTATGATCATAAATCAAGAAGTGAAACTGCCAATGTTTATAAAATAAAAAGATAACTGTCTCTTCAAGATAAGAATTAGTGTAATGGAATATGAATGACCATATACATAACAGAATTATCAGGAAAACAATTTATATAACACAAGGGCAAATCATCATCATGTTCATTCAGAAATAGAACCTGTTACTGAAGCTGCAAAATGCTCATGATACACAGATGTGTTTACAATTGACATGCATTACTCCCAAAACTGCCAACCTCTAGTCCTCTAGTCGGGACTTGCTTTTGTACAAAAATATTCTATCTAGAAACTAACCATAGATCCTATATTTCTGGATCGAACTTCCTTCAAAAGTGGGAAGTTAATCCCTTACAAAGTTTTAAACTACAAGTGTCATACAAATGTCAAACATAACAACATGAGTTCAAAATCAAATAACTTTTAAACACCTAAAGGCTTCTAGAAGCCTCTGCTAAGGTGGCTAAGTCACTAAGCACCTGTGAGCGCTTTTGGAGTCTAGCAAATTCAACATCCTTGTCACTTTCATTTTTCTGGGCTTTGAGCTGCTCCAACTCTCTTTGAATAGCTCTCTTCTCCTTGAGGATGTCCTTGGAAATTACCAGTAGTTTTTGGTACTCTGCTTCCTTATCTTCCATGTCTTCTCGTAATCTTTTGTTTGCCACCATTAACTTCTCATTTATATCCTGCAGGTATCTTGTCTGTTTTTTATAGGTTTGAAGAGATCTTTTACACTGGCCAAGTTCTGGGGAGATATCCAAATCTTCTTCTCTTATGCAACCTCCTTCTTCAGGTAGATTCCTTGATATTGAGCCTTCATCAAGATTGTTTTGTTTGTCTGTACAAAACATTGCTGGTATGGAACCTGCTACACCCTGCATATCAATAAACTCTTCCATATTCTCACCGTATTTGTCCTCTGTTGTGTGTACTGTTCCTTCACTTGCAGCATCTTCTATAACTACAACCTCCTTGTCACCTTCCTGTGCTGTTCTTTCCTCCATCTGCACTTTCTCTCTCAGTCTGGTTCTTGGCTTGCCTTCCTTGAATAACTGTTTGCAAATTTTCTTTCTTGAAGCAATGCTTTTAAACATGTCATTGAGTTTTTCTGGATTTTCTTGTGTGCAGGGTGTTTCAGGGCCTCAACTGCCCTGTACAGGATTACAAACAACATCCTTCTCTTTATTCTTACCCTCTTGAACTGTCTCTGTAGGGTTTGCTGCCTGCTGGTTAGCATCATCAATCATCTTCTTACCTTTCTCTTTAGGATTATCACTAAACCCTAACTCTGTCAACAGAGAACCCCATGTCCTTTCTTCTTTTTGCAGCTGAGTTAGAATCAACAACTTAATTAGCCTCTGGTGATAAACCGAGCGAGCTGTATGTGCTGGATGGTTTTGAACTTTAACAATAATTTTTTGGAGACTTTTAAACAGGTAAAATGGAAGATTTAACTGTGTACTGCCATGAATATGCATTAACAGTTTCAAATGGCACTTTAAAACCCTATCATACCTTCCATCACAAGTAATATAGTTCTGAATCACCTCCAAAGGCACCCTCCATGCTAGCTTCATTCTGCTGACATGAACTCCATTTTTCCAGTGAAGTTTTTCACTTCCAGGGATCAAGAATTCGCTGAAGTCTTCTTTGAAGTCTTTTTGTTTAAACCACTTTTCACCTTCTGCAAGAACATTTATGGCTTCAGCGACAAAGTCCTCATTGACTCTCACGGTTAAGCTTTGTAACTGAACCCTTTCATCATTATAATTTTCAATGAAAGCCATGGTTAATTGTGGATGGTATCCCTGCAATTTGTCATAAAAACTGAACCATCCTGATCTTTGTATTAGCTTAGCAGACCTTGGAAATTGCTTAATCCAATCTGTATTAGTAGGTTCTAATCTACAGATGAAACCTCCAGGCCTTCTTTTCACGACCACCTCTGGCTCCTCCTCTTCGATTTCCTTTGACATTTGAAAACCCTACAGGGATTTCAACTCGGCTGTATGGACCAATAATGCTTTATATCTCAGGTAAAAACATATACATTCTGCTGCATATGACTCTGTGGTAATTCTTCTGTTTATGGTAGCATCTGGAATGTGAATAATATCTATGCTTGTGCTGGTAGTAATAATCTGCAAGCCAACAGAGTGATAATTCCAATGAAGTTTAAAATAAAACTGGTGATAGCTCTTACCCCTGGAACCTCTGTTAAGCATTCAACTCACCAAAGTCTTCACGCAGTATTGTTCTGAACAGGGCATTTTATACTGCGGCTGTGTACTCAAGAAAAGCGGTGCTGAAACTGCTTGCTCTGAAATGCAAGGAAGCACATGTACAATGTATTCCAACCCTGAACTCACAAGCCCTAGGGTTTGAAAATAAAACCCTAATTTCCTGAACTTTTACATAACGCTGCTCGTGATCAGATGGAGATAAACAATAAACCAAACCAGCGTGTGAATACCCTTCTTCAGCAGAATAATGAAAAACATTTTAGGGAAAATGTGCATTAGGCTATTTTTGCCACGATGACCACAAGTACTCATTACATGAACGGTTTCAATTTTGAAATGACAACACCTGTGTTTTTCCATAATTGCCATCGTATGACTCATCATTTCGTGGTCAGCAGTGTATTTTATTTAAAACATGTAAAATGCCGAATGCCTATGATAAAAGCTTATATTTATGACATATTCCATGAAATAAATCATAAACCTTTCAATAAAATACCATATGGACATTCTGCCGCCAGAAATCAATATGCTGCAAGATCACAATATGCGGCCAGTTTGGAAAAACGCTACCAGTTTGTAAGAATTCACCCTGTAACACATACTCTTTTGCACATACATGGGCTCCTAATTGATGAATGGAAATTTTGATGATTTTAGGTAACAAAGGGAATCCTAATGGTAAGCAATCAATCATAAAATATAAAACAAAGTAAAATTAAAAACAACAAAAACCAATCAAAATAAAAAAATAAAAAATAAGCAGGAGGAACAACCCTAGAGATAACACATGGTTTAGGCCCTTAGACCCATCACTATTGTCGAAAATTAATTAATGGTCTAGTTAGAGGCTAAAGATCCCATAGAAATGCCTTATGTAGTGTTTCAATGCATCTCTAATCCTTCCTTGATCATTATGAAGTCCCAAAGATCCATTAGTTTCACTAAAAACAACATAATGTCCCATGGAAAACCACCCATAGTCAGAAGATCCCTAAGAGAGGGACTGTTTTGTGGATTGTAGTTGTTTTTCATGGTGATTGAGCTCAAAAAGTGTCATTTAGAGCACAAAGCCCTTTTGGTCCTCCCCATGACCTTGGTCAGGCGTCAGGGCACTAACTAACCTAGTCATGGCACCCATATCACCCTTGGAGGTGATTAATAACCTATAAAGGTTAGCCGTGGTGGTTCAAGATCTCATCCATCACACTTGAGGATGGGAGGCAAGGTTTAGGTTTGGAGGCTCTTGTTTCCCTTCCTTAATTATGGTCAAGGATTTGAGACTCATCCATGATGCCTAAGACCTTGTAATGTGCCCACATTTAACTTAAATGCCAGAGAGTCCTTGGAGAGGACTTGTGTTGTGGTTACTAATGGGTTGCTCATGGTGCTTGAAATTGGGAAGGTTCAATTAAGGCTTAAGGCCATTATTTCCACCTTAAGCATGTTTATGCCTTGATGATTTTTTCTAGTGCACAAAACCTACTCATGGAACTTGTATCCCACTTAGAGGCCAGAGACCTCGTACAATAATGTGTTGGTTTAAGGACTTGTTTAATGCTCTTCAACTTGAGAAATTTCAAAGATCCTCAATACTAGTTTTCATTCTTTGATGATGATTAAGGCCCCACAACCCAACCATGGTCCCATGTGGTGTTCCAAGGACATGTTCATGGATCTTGAGCACAGTAAGCTTGGTTTAGGGCATGAGGTTATTGTTTCCCTCCCTCGACCACGGTAAAATTTTGAGGCTATTGTTTCCCTACCACAACCATGGTCAAGGCACAAAGATCCATTTGTTGACATATTGAGAGGGAGGTGAATCAGTATTAGCACAATTATTATTTTTTTAATCAAGAGCAAGTTGCTAATCACCAATAATTGAATATCATCAATGTAATGAAAATAACAAGATGTACAGTACACAATATTTTTGATGTGGAAACCCAAGTCCTGGGGGTAAAACCACAAAAGCTTTTTTTTAAATAAATTTGACCCAACAACAACTTGGTTAAGCAAATTTAATACAACTTTACCAGCTATAGCTGGAAGGGGCTACAACTCGTTAGGCTTCGTCAGCTACAACTGACGAGCTGCTACAACAACTTAACTCACAAGATTGTGAGCCCTAGCACCACCCTACCACCCTGAAGAAAAAGACGACTGAACCTGTGGACCTGTCAAACCAATCCCTAAACTTCTAGCTGCTGAAAACCTCTGCTCTCTGATCACTGCCAAATCATCACTGTATGTCATTTCACTACTATGCAATGCTCATGTACATCCTTGCACACCTTGTCATACACACTCACTGAACAAATAGTTATGCTCTTCTTTCACTGAACATAAGATAGACATCATCATAGGATATGCATCATCGTCATAGGGTATGCATTCTCATCATCAAGTATACATAATCATCTCAGTGTGCATCATGTATGCATCGTCATCAAGTATACATCATAGTGCATAGAAGAGCGTCATTGCACCATATCATGCATATTCATCATAATGTGTACATAAAGTATCATAGAGTGTAGGAATGCATCATGCATACATCATAGATCATAGTGTGTACATCAAGAGTAGGAGTGTAGCAATATCATAGAGTATCATATATCATCATCCGTATAAGCATCAAATGTTCATCATCATTTCATGCATTATCCTCATAATAGCATGCATCATTATTGCATACCACATATATGCATCATAGAATACACATCTGTAATATCCCAAATACTGATATTCTTTAATGTTCTATGGTAGTGCTGACTCACACACTCAATCTTATACAAAAATACAAAATAACTGTGCATGCAAACTTGCCATGCAAAAATGCCCTAAAATGTAGCTGGATTAGGGCTAGGGTTTGCAAACAGAAATGAACACTTACCA
This sequence comes from Pseudotsuga menziesii, assembly GCA_001517045.1. Taxonomy (NCBI): domain Eukaryota; kingdom Viridiplantae; phylum Streptophyta; class Pinopsida; order Pinales; family Pinaceae; genus Pseudotsuga; species Pseudotsuga menziesii. The sequence continues at coordinate 69,359 of LPNX010901479.1, read as the reverse complement.
CTGATATCCCAACTTATAATGACTCCAGAGATAGTTGCATGCATAAAGATCCGGATAGGTGGGCTAGTAGTGCTTCTTTCCTCTGGTGTTCTCGCCCCTTTGTACCGTAAGCACTCTCCAAACTGAAGGTGACATTTTTGTAGGAGGAGAGGTCAGATCCAGCTGAAAGTTTGTGTGATTGTCTGTTCTGCTGATGCCGGAGAGATAGACTATCACATGCATAGGTTTGACAACCTCTAAGTGCCCTAGCGAATTGATCTGTTGTTCTGCTGCTCACATCCCCCCAATCTCTCTGTTTGCTGATAGCTGCTCCAGATGAGCAAACTGATGGATGATAATCACTGTATGCCATAGGATAGGTCTGTTGAGAAAGAGGAAGTTGACATGCGGAGGAAAGACTGGGTTTTGTGGTCCCAACGAATCGTTTTGTGGTTTCCCAGCTACTTCCGACTATGAAACGTGGATCTGCCAATAATCCTTTGGAATGTGTTGGATCTTCGAATACTGAAGTATATGCTGAATGCTGTGGATAAACTTGGATGATCTATCCCAATAAGAAACTCGAGAAGATATCTCACTACCGAACCCTCACTAGTTGAAGACATAGTCTCCAATCCAAACTGTCGCGGCTGCACGCTGTTCTGCTGCTCAAAAGCTCCAAATCAATCAACAATAATAATAGATACCTTCTTTAGTCCAATAACCCTTCTTAAATAGATGATCATACGCTTTTAGGGTTTGCATGCCACTTTTAGGGTTTTCGCTTCACTTTTGCATGCATGCAATTCTAATTTCATGTTGACTTTAACTCTGAAGAAATAAGGCCTGCATGCTCCGCATGGTTTAGGATATGAACTCTGATGGCCTTCTTACTACACTGATGACTTAATAATACTGAATTGATGTACCTTTCTGCTCTTAGTGCTATTAGTCCTCAATTATTCGCTTTTCTTTAATACCCGCTCGACCTATGGGAGTAAGATAGGTTAACGGGTGTCTCGGGGGGTTTATTTGAAAGAGGACATTGTAATCCTCCCCGCTCGAAATTGCTTGTCCTCGAGCAATCTCCGACCAATATATTGAACCATCTGTCCCTGTGTCTTCTTGTCCATTTTTAAAAACCAGTTTATTCCACTGCTGGGTGGCTCTTCTTGTTCTTCGAATTTATGTTTCTTCTCACCCATACTTTGTATTCCCTCTGTTATCTCTAAGGTTGTTTCACCTGTTTGTTTTCAAATTTTTTATTATGTTTTGGCTTTTAGTGTTTTAGTTTTGCTTTGTTTTATATTTTATGATTGATTGCTCACCATTAGGGTTCATTTTGTTACCTAAAATCATTAAAATTTTCATTCATTCACTATGAGCCCATGTATGTGCAAGAGAGTATATGTTATATGGTGAATTCTTACAGCTGGCAGCGTTTATCCAAACTGGCAGCATATTGTGAACTGGCAGCATTTTGTGAACTGGCAGCATTTTAATTTCTGATGGCAGAATGTCCAAATGGTATTTTATTGAAAAGTTTATTATTTATTTCATGGAATATAAAATGATAATAAGCTTTTATCATATTCATAAATATAGGGCATTCGGTATGGACATATTTTAAACAAAAATGTATCCCTGTCCGCGAAATGATGAGTTGTATGGTGGCATTTATGGAAAGGTACATGTGTTGTCATTTCGAAGTTTGAACAGTTCATGTGATGAGTACTAACATTGATCGTGGCAAAATCAATTTAATGCATATTTTTCCCAAGATTTCTTTCATTATTCTACTGAAGAAGGGTATTCGTAGTCTCATTGGTTTACTGTTTATCTCCATGGGTGACGAGCAACATTTTGTAGGATTCAGGAAATTAGGGTTTGTTTTTAAACTCTAGGGCTTGTGGTTTCAGGTTTGGATTACAGTATATATATGCTTCCCTGCATTTTAGAGCACGTAGTTACAGCACTGCTTTTCTTGAGCACACAGCTGCAGTATAAAATTCCCTGTTCAGGATAATATAGCGTGAAGGCTTTGATTTGAAGGTTTGAGGAGGCTCAGGGGTAAGACCTACGAACCTTTTTGGGTTGTATTTTTGTTGTCATATTCATTCAGTCGAGCCTGTAAAGTAATCAAATTAGAACCAGCACAAACATAGGTGCATTATTCACAGGATAAATACTAGCATGAACTGAAGATTTACCACAGAGATAACTGCAACAGAATGTATGTGTTTTTGTTTGAGATTTAAAGCCCGTTGGTCCACTCAGTAGAGTTGGAATCTCTTTAGGGTTTCAAATGTCAAAGGGAAGCGATGAAGAAGAACCAGAGGCTACAATTAAAAGAAAACCTGATGGTTTCATTTGCAGGCTGGAAGCAAGTAATAAAGACTGGATAAAACAATTTCCTAGGTCTGCCAAGCTTATGCAGAAGTCTGGATGGTTCAATTTTTGTGAAAAACTGCAGGGTTACCATTCACAAATGACCATACTATTTATTGAAAATTACAGAGATGATAGGGTTCAGTTGCAAAGCCTAACTGTTAGAGTCAATGAGGACTCTGTTGCTGAGGCCATAGGTGTTCCTGTAGAAGGTGAAAAATGGTTTAAACAACAAGATTTTAAAGAAGACTTCAGTGAATTCTTGATCCTAGGAGGTGAAAAGCTTGATTGGAAAAATGGGGTGCATGTTAGTAGGATGAAACCAGGATGGAGGATCCCTCTGGAGATGATACAGAATTACATTACCTGTGATGGCCGATATGATATAATATTAAAATGCCATTTAAAATTGTTAATGCATATCAATGGAAATACACATGTAAATCTCCCGTTTTATTTACTTAAAAGTCTCCAAAAGATGATAGCCAAGGTTCAAAGTCATCCTCACCATACAGCCCGCTCTGTTTATCACCAAGGGTTGATCAAATTGTTGATTCTAACTCAGTTACAGAGGGAGAAAAGAACCTGGGAATCCCTGCTAGCAGAGCTAGGGTTTAGGGACAACCCTAAGGAGAAAGGTAAAAGAATGTTGGATGATGCTAACCAGCAAGCAACAAGCCCTAAAAAGACAGTTCAGGAGGTTAAGAATGAAGAAAAGAATGTTGTTAGTAAACCCATCAAAGAAAGTTTCTGCCCTGAAACACCCTGCACAAACGAGAACCCAAAGAAACTTAGTAATATGTTGAAAAGCATAGCTTCAAAAAGGAAGATTTGTAAACAGTTATGCAAAGAAAACAAGCCAAGAACCAGACTGAGGGAAAAGATGCAGATTGAGGAAAGAACAACACAGGAAGGTGACATGGAGGTTGTAGTAATAGAAGATGCTGCTAACGAGGGAACAATACAAACAGCAAGGGACCAGTACTGTGAAGATATGGAAAAATTCATTTATATGCAGGGTGTAGCAGGCTCCATACCAGCAGTTTTCTGCTCAGGCAAGCAAGACAATCTTGATGAAGGCTCAGTATCAAAAAGTTTACATGAAGAAGGAGGCCATTTAAGAGAAGAGGATTTGGAAATCTCCCCAGAGCTAAACCAATGTAAGAGGTCTCTGCAAACTTATAAAGAAAAAAACAAAGTACTTGCAAGACATAAATGAGAAACTGATGGTGGCTAACAAAAGGCTCCGAGAGGACATGGAAGACAAGGAAGCAGAATACCAAAAACTGTTGGTGATTTCCAAGGATATTCTCAAGGAGAAGCAGGCCATTCAAAGACAGCTGGAACAAGTCAAAGCCTAGAACAAGGAAAAGGATAAAGATGCTGAATTTGCTAGACTTCAAAGGCGTTCTCAGGTTCTTAGTGACCTAGCTACATTAGCAGAGGCTTCTAGAAGCCTTTAGGTGTTAAATTGTATTTGATTTTGAACTTATGTTGTTCTTTTTGACACATGTATGACACTTGTAATTTAATAGTTTTTAAGGGATTAACTTCCCAATTTTGGAGGAGGTTTGATCCTTGGATATAGGATCTATAGTTAGTTTATGGATAGAATATTTTTGTATAGAAGGGGGTCTCGACTAGGGGACTAGAGGCTGGCAACTTTTGGAGAATGCAAGCCTTGTTTGGAGCTTTGCTTGTATGACATAGACTTTATGCAGCTTCTGTACAGGTTCTATTTTTGAATGAAACATGATGATGATTTGCCTATATGTCTTATGAATTGTTTCTCTGATAATTTTATTATGCACATGGTCCTTTACATCCCATTGTATTAATTCTTATTGTGAGATACAATTATCTTTACACTGTGGAAAACATACGCAGTTTCACTTCTTGTCTTTATGATCATAGTAACCTTGATATTGAACTCTGTGTTTTATCTCATGTTATACAGTCCCTGTGGATTATCTTGCAGCTCTGATTGACCTACCAGCCTACATTTTCATCAATGCTTTGATTTTCTTACAAATACTTATATTATACCAGTGTGTGACATATACCAGCTTAGTTTATTGTAAATTGTGTGATGCTTTTTACAGCTTTTGATTTCATACCAGTTTAGTCCACTTATAATTGTATGATCTGTACAAACAACTTTGATTTTATATTAGCTTATTTCATCAATCATTTTTTGATTTCACTTACAGATTTCATGTTATACCAACCTAGTTCTTTATAGTTTCATTAGCCTTGGTTTCATACTAGCTTATCTTTTCAGTTTGATTTCATTTGATTTGTACATTTTTAAACAAGACTTCCTTAAGCTTGAATCCTGTAGTCTAGGTTCAAGTTTAGGGATAACATCTTATGGCGCCGTTGCCGGGGACGGACAAAGGAAAAGATATCTTCCCCGGGTAATCGACATCTTTATGGAATTGATTTTGTAGGGTGAGCAGAATCAGTCAAACCTGTTATAGACTACATTCAGTCACCTTTTAAGAATTTACAGTGGCTTCAAAGAAGATAGGGACTCGAGGAAATCCCTCATCCCCTTTGAATCCAGGAGTCTCAGATCCTGAGCAATTATTAAAGGAGGCTAGGAGAAATCTAGTTTCTACTTCATCAGAGAAATTCAAACAGCTTGCAGCTTTAGAGATCCCTGAATCTGCATCTTTTCCAGTTCCTTCTTTGAATCCACATTCAGAAAAAGGACGAGAGGAGTTAGACCTGTTATTTACCCCTTCTCGAGTTGACAATTTCCAAGTCTTTACAAATCCTTTGCTGTCAAAAAAGGTCAAGCTTGAAGCATTGCAAACAGGAACCACATCTTTATCTTCAATCCATACTCCTTTGGTCAAGACTGTCCCAGTCAATCAATCAAATCCTGGTAAATTGTCTCCCTCATCACAACAGTCAAGTAGCCTTCAGCTTACAATGGCCCAGCCTCGAAATCGAATGGCTGCTATGGTAGTAGCAAGATATGCCCCTCTTGTCTTACCTCAGGCTCTCAATGCTCTCCCAGGAGGAGATTATCAAAAGTACCTGCCGAAGTTCGATGGCCAGGGAGAGGCTACTGCAGAAGAACATTGGAATAAATTCTGTAGTTTTGCAGATAATCACAATTTTGAACATACTGATGTTTGGATGAGGGTTTTTGTTCAAAGTTTAGATGGTGAGGTTAGAAAATGGTTTAGGGAATTACCACCAGACTCCATAGATGGCATTGATGCCTTAGAAGAAGCATTCATGAAACAGTGTGGGGACACTAAAGACTATTTGTATTACCAGACAGAGTTTGAATCTTTAAAAAGAAAAAAGGGTGAAGCTGTGGGAGATTTTTCTAAAATATTTAACAAGATGTACAGTAAGATTCCAGCTGAAATAAAACCTACTGAGACAGCAACAAAGTTAGCTTATGCAAATTCATTTAATCCGGAGATTTCTTTGCTGTTAAGAGAAAGAAAATCTGAGTCGCTTCAAAACATGCAAAGTGCAGCATTAGAAGTAGAGTCAAACATTTTGGCCTCAAACAGACTAAAAGAAGAAACAGAACACCAAATTGTGGACAGAAAAGGCAAGAAAGAAATCATTACATCCAATCATATAGGAAGGTCATCAGATAGCAAAATGGATGAAATGAGTAAAATCATAAAAAGTTTGTCAGCTAAGATTGATAGATTGGAAATGGGAAATAGAAATCAGAATAAACCCATGCCTGAAGGTGATAAAAACCAGACTCAGTTCAGAAGACCTTTTGCCCCTAGGTTTTTCCCAAGAGAAATACGAAATAATGATATACAGAGAGACAGACGAGAAAATGAAGAACAAAGGATTCAACCTCCTTTTCAAAACAATAATGTCAGAGATGATGAATCATATGAAATTGATGAAGGAGAGTTAGATGATTTGGAAACAGAAGAACATAATATTAGTCAATTTGATGGTGATTCTTCTTCCTCTCATTTTCTAACTAGATCTGATTATCAATATGCTACAGAAATAGATCAATATGAAGAAGAGGACTAACAGACGTCTATGCCAGAGGTCTGTCAAGAACTGCCACAAAAATCATATGGTCTAAGGTCAGGGGTAAAACATGCAACACAAACCAAGAAAGTGGTGAAAGCTTTTTCTCTTCAACAAAATTTGCCTGCAAATCAGAAACAAATTGTAAATCAGAGAAAAGATGAAGTAGTGAACCAAGAGGAGGTTAATAAATCTGTTAGTGGTTTCAGTTTTGAACATGAGCTTAATAAGGTGAAGATCCCTGTTCCTTTGACAGAATTGATTAAAAGTAAAGTTTACAGGGAGGCAGCTTTTAAAACTTTCAACAATGCAATGAATTCTAATCCTATCCCTTCTGATGAGATTAATTTGCAGGATGAAAAACCTACTATCATTGTAGGGTCAAAAACTTTTGATCAGCCTGATGACAATTCAGATTATCCTCCTCCATTTTATGTAACATTTTCCATACATGACCAGTTGCTACATAATTGTTTGCTAGATTCAGGAGCTTCACATAACCTCATGCCAAAATCAGTCATGGAAGCCTTAGGACTGAGTGTTACTAAACCATACCATGATTTGTATGCATTTGATTCTAGGGAAGTGAAATGTATTGGGGTAATCAAGGATTTGGTGGTGAATTTAACCCAGGTACCTATGAAAAGTGTATTGATGGATATTGTTGTAGCAGATATTTCTCCTAAATTTGGAATGTTATTGTCTAGATCCTGGGCAAAGAAAGTGGGAGGAACTCTGCAGATGGATCTTTCATATGCTACAATTCCAGTATTTGGGGGAGAATTCAGAAGACTTTACAGAGAGGTACATATGGCATATTTGGCAAGTGACAGTAGACACCCTAATAATCATCCGATTTATTCAATTGATGAAAATCTTGGTTCTTGTATGTTGCAATTGAATGATGAAAATGAAGGAGTTTTACAAGTACAAAAAGACATCCCAGTTCAGGTAAAGAGAGAAGAACCAGATGGTTTGTGGCAGATGTATTTCGATGGGGCATCAAGTAAAGAGGGCGCAGGAGCAATAGTACTATTGATTTCAGCAGGAGGTGAGTTTATTTCCCTTATGTACAAATTGGAATTTAAAACAACAAACAATACTGCTGAATATGAGGCTTTGATCCTTGGGTTAAGAGCAGCAAAAGACTTGGGCATTAAGGAACTTGCTGTCTTTGGCGACTCCGAATTAATAATCTAGCAAGTAAAAAATGTGTACCAAGTAAAACAACAGTTATTGAAAGTTTATAGGAATGAGGTCTGGGATCTAATTGAAAATTTCTTCATAGCCTTCAATATCACTTTTGTCCCCAGGGAATATAATGAGACAGCTGATTCCTTAGCTTTAGCAGCAGCTTATTTCAAAATCCCAAAGGTAACTCATCTGAAATACCCAATTGATGTGAGATACAGACCTGCTATCCCAGATAATATTAAACATTGGAAAGTCTTTAATGATGATCAGGAAATAAAAGAATTTCTGGAATTAGTAGGTGAATTTTCAGATGATATTGTTGATCATGAACAGGATTCAGAATGGGTAGAAAATGAACCTTGCACAAATAATTCAATTGCTGATTATAAAATTGTTGAGTTAAAAGGGAATTTCATTCCTAAGGGACTTGTTCCTTTAGAAAGACTGTTTTCAAAAGATGATACAATGACAAAACCCACCTTACAGACTACTGAAGAAAATGTTATGGAATATAACATTGGTTCTGAAAATCAGCCTAAGATGATAAAACTGTCAAAATTGTTGTCAGATGAAGAAAGAAGAAAATATCTTGGTTTACTGAAAGAATATAGGGATATTTTTGCTTGGTCTTATCAGGATTTAAAAACATATGATACTAGCATAATTCAGCACAAAATCCCTCTTAAACCAAACACTAAACCTTTCAAACAGAAGCTTAGAAGGTTAAATCTAGCATTGCTGCCAGTAATTGAAAAAGAGGTAAAAAAAATTGTTAGATGCAAAAATCATTGTGCCTTTAAGGTATTCATCTTGGGTTTCTAATTTAGTCCCTGTACGGAAGAAGAATGGAGAGATAAGGTTATGTGTGGACTTCCGGAACTTGAATAGATCATGCCTCGAGGATAACTATTCATTGCCAAAGATAGATCAGATTTTGCAGAGGGTAGTAGGTGCTCACAGAATGTCAATGATTGATGGATTTTCTAGTTATAACCAGATTGCAGTTCAGCCAGAGGACCGAGAAAAAACAGCATTTACCACGCCATGGGGAACCTTTATGTATGACAAAATGCCTTTTGGGCTCATGAATGCAGGTGCTACTTTTCATAGGGCTATGGATATAGCTTTTGTGGGTGAAAATGAAAAGTTTGTTGTGATCTACCAAGATGACATCACAGTCTTTTCTAAGTCTGATGAAGATCATCTTAAACACCTAAAACAAATTTTTGTCAAATGCAGGAAGTTTGGTTTATCACTAAATCCTAAAAAGTCTCACTTTGCCCTGACAGAAGGAAAGCTGTTAGGCCATATTGTTTCTGCTGAGGGAATAAAGATAGATCTAGAAAGAGTCAATGCTATCTTAAAAATCAGCATTCCCAGAAACAAAAAAGAAATTCAATCCTTTGTTGGAAAAATAAACTTTTTACGATGGTTTATTCCAAATTTTGCAGAAATAATAAAGCATATCACTCAAATGCTTAAAAAAGATAGTGAGGTTAAGTGGTCTAAACAGGCTAAACAAGCATTTGAAAACATAAAACAATCATTGATAGAAGCCCCAGTGCTGATGGCTCCTGATTATACAAAAGATTTCGCAATATTCTCATTTGCATCAGAAGACACTATTGCTGCTGTATTGTTACAAAAGAACTCTGATAATTTGGAACAACCAATATCATTCTTCAGTAAAACATTAAGAGATTCTGAGCTGAAATATAATATAATGGAAAAGCAGGCCTATGCCTTAGTTAAAGCCCTTAAATTCTTTAGAATGTATGTTTTACATTCTAAGGTTGTGGCATATGTCCCAAATGCAGCAATCAAGGAGATACTAGTACAGCCTGACAGCGAAGGAAAGAGAGGCAGATGGATAGCTAAGGTCATGGAATATGACATAGAAATAAAGCCAACAAAGTTGGTAAAAGGACAAGGACTAGCTAAACTTCTGACAGAGTCAAATTGTCAGGTTTTGAATCTTCATGTCATGGCAGAACAGTCAGAGCAGATTATGACAACAGAGCACAGTAAAGAGCAGGTTTATAACAGGTATGCTGAATCCGATTGGTATAAGGATGTTGTGTATTTCCTTTTGTATTTACAGTGCCCTCTTGAATTGAATAGGAGTGAATGCAAATCCTTAAAACTAAAAGCCATGAAGTATGTTTTAATGGATCAGATTTTGTATTGGAAGGATCCAGGAGGAATACTGTTGAAATGTTTGGAGAAATATGAAGTTGATGTTGTGATTGCAGAGTTGCATAGTGGAGTTTGTGGAGGACATAAGTATTGGAAGGCAACTGCCTTCAAAATCTTGAGAGCAAGATACTACTGTCCTACCTTGTTTTTAGATGTATATCATCAGGTTAGATCATGTATCGAATGTCAGAAATTTGCAGGTAAGCAAAAGCTTCAGTCCTTACCTCTAAAACCTATTTCTGTGAATGGTCCATTTCAACAGTGGGGACGAGACTTTATTGGTGAAATTCATCCTCCCTCTAGTGGACAGCATAAATGGATCTTGACTGCTACTGATTTCTTCACAAAATGGGTGGAAGCAGTGCCAACAAGGAGAGCAACAGAGCAAGTTATAATTACTTTTCTTCAAGAAAACATTCTGGGTAGGTTTGGATGCCCTAGAAATTACTCACTGATAATGCCCTTACTTTCAAATAAAAAAAGATGGTGAATTTTTGTCAAGAAAACAACATTATCCTTAAACAGTCCACACCATACTATCCACAAGGAAATGGATTAGTAGAATCTAGCAACAAAAACATTGTAAACAGTATCAAGAAAATGTTGTTTGAGAACAAACGACGTTGGGACAGCAAACTAAAATTCGCTCTCTGGGCTGATAGAGTAACAATTAAAAAATCAATTGGGACATCCCCTTTCCAACTGGTTTATGGGACTGATGTTGTTTTCCCTGTTCAATTAGTATCCCCAGTCATTAAGTTTATGCATGAAATTGAAGAAGAGCCAGATAATATCAGGAGAAGAATGTTCCAGATAGTGCAGTTGCAGCAGGAGAGGGAAGCCATCAAGGATACAGCTGAGAAACATCAAAGGAAAATGAAAGACAGCTTTGATAAAAAAGTTAAAAAAGAGGTGTTTGCAGTTGGTGATCTCGTTCTCAGATGGGATGCAAGAAAGGATGAAAAAGGTAAGCATGGGAAATTTGATAACTTATGGATAGGGCCTTTTTCAGTCATAAAGATCCTTGGAAATAATACTTTTGTCTTACAAAATCTAAAAGGTGAAGAGATTGCAGGTCCAGTCAATGGACGCTTCTTAAAACATTTTTACACATATTGAAAGACAAGGTGTTATTGTACATAGTCATTGTATATATCATTTTATTGAAAATAAGACTCCAGCCCAATAAGTTAGAAGTGACCATAGCACACTTTTTGAAGGCACTCGTCAGCATGTTCTCAAAGTTTCTCAGGAAAACTTTGTCCCCAGACGGAGCCAGATGTTCTCTCTAAGGTTGTTTCACCTGTTTGTTTTCAAATTTTTGATTATGTTTTGGCTTTTAGTGTTTTAGTTTTGCTTTGTTTTATATTTTATGATTGATTGCTCACCATTAGGGTTCATTTTGTTACCTAAAATCATCAAAATTTTCATTCATTCACTATGAGCCCATGTATGTGCAAGAGAGTATATGTTATATGGTGAATTCTTACTGCTAGCAGCGTTTATCCAAACTGGAAACATATTGTGAACTGGCAGCATTTTAATTTCTGATGGCAGAATGTCCAAATGGTATTTTATTGAAAAGTTTATTATTTATTTCATGGAATATAAAATGATAATAAGCTTTTATCATATTCATAAATATAGGGCATTCGGTATGGACATATTTTAAACAAAAATGTATCCCTGTCCGCGAAATGATGAGTTGTATGGTGGCATTTATGGAAAGGTACATGTGTTGTCATTTTGAAGTTTGAACAGTTCATGTGATGAGTACTAACATTGATCGTGGCAAAATCAATTTAATGCATATTTTTCCCAAGATTTCTTTCATTATTCTGCTGAAGAAGGGTATCCGCAGTCTCATTGGTTTACTGTTTATCTCCATGGGTGACGAGCAACATTTTGTAGGGTTCAGGAAATTAGGTTTTGTTTTCAAACTCTAGGGCTTGTGGTTTCAGGTTTGGAATACAGTATATATATGCTTCCCTGCATTTTAGAGCACGTAGTTACAGAACTGCTTTTCTTGAGCACACAACTGCAGTATAAAATTCCCTGTTCAAGACAATATAGCGTGAAGGATTTGATTTGAAGGTTTGAGGAGGCTCAGGGGTAAGACCTACGAACCTTTTTGGGTTGTATTTTTGTTGTCATATTCATTCAGTCGAGCCTGTAAAGTAATCAAATTAGAACTAGCACAAACATAGGTGCATTATTCACAGGATAAATACTAGCATGAACTGAAGATTTACCACAGAGATAACTGCAGCAGAATGTATGTGTTTTTGTTTGAGATTTAAAGCCCGTTGGTCCACACAACAGAGTTGGAATCTCTTTAGGGTTTCAAATGTCAAAGGGAAGCGATGAAGAAGAACCAGAGGCTACAGTTAAAAGAAAACCTGGTGGTTTCATTTGCAGGCTGGAACCAAGTAATAAAGATTGGATAAAACAATTTCCTAGGTCTGCCAAGCTTATGCAGAAGTCTAGATGGTTCAATTTTTGTGAAAAACTGCAGGGTTACCATTCACAAATGACCATGTTATTTATTGAAAATTACAGAGATGATAGGGTTCAGTTGCAAAGCCTAACTGTTAGAGTCAATGAGGACTCTGTTGCTAAGGCCATAGGTGCTCCTGCAGAAGGTGAAAAATGGTTTAAACAGCAAGATTGTAAAGAAGACTTCAGTGAATTCTTGATCCCATGAGGTGAAAAGCTTGATTGGAAAAATGGGGTGCATGTTAATAGGATGAAACCAGGATGGAGGATCCCTCTGGAGATGATACAGAATTACATTACCTATGATGGCCGATATGATAGAATATTAAAATGCCATTTAAAACTGTTAATGCATATCAATGGAAATACACAAGTAAATCTCCCGTTTTATTTACTTAAAAGTCTCCAAAAGATGATAGCCAAGGTTCAAAGTCATCCTCACCATACAGCCCGCTCTGTTTATCACCAAGGATTGATCAAATTGTTGATTCTAACTCAGTTACAAAGGGAGAAAAGAACCTAGGAATCCCTGCTAGCAGAGCTAGGGTTTAGGGACAAACCTAAGGAGAAAGGTAAAAGAATGTTGGATGATGCTAACCAGCAAGCAACAAGCCCTAAAAAGACAGTTCAGGAGGTTGAGAATGAAGAAAAGAATGCTGTTAGTAAACCCATCAAAGAAAGTTTCTGCCCTGAAACACCCTGCACAAACGAGAACCCAGAGAAACTTAGTAATATGTTGAAAAGCATAGCTTCAAAAAAGAAGATTTGTAAACAGTTATGCAAAGAAAACAAGCCAAGAACCAGACTGAGGGAAAAGATGCAGATTGAGGAAAGAACAACACAGGAAGGTGACAGGGAGGTTGTAGTAATAGAAGATGCTGCTAGCGAGGGAACAGTACAAACAACGAGGGACCAGTACTGTGAAGATATGGAAAAATTCATTGATATGCAGGGTGTAGCAGGCTCCATACCAGCAGTTTTCTGCTCAGGCAAGCAAGACAATCTTGATGAAGACTCAGTATCAAAAAGTTTACATGAAGAAGGAGGCCATTTAAGAGAAGAGGATTTGGAAATCTCCCCAGAGCTAAACCAATGTAAGAGGTCTCTGCAAACTTATAAAGAAAAAACAAAGTACTTGCAAGACATAAATGAGAAACTGATGGTGGCTAACAAAAGGCTTCGAGAGGACATGGAAGACAAGGAAGCAGAATACCAAAAACTGTTGGTGATTTCCAAGGATATTCTCAAGGAGAAGCGGGCCATTCAAAGACAGTTGGAACAAGTCAAATCCCAGAACAAGGAAAAGGATAAAGATGCTGAATTTGCTAGACTTCAAAGGCGTTCTCAGGTTCTTAGTGACCTAGCTACATTAGCAGAGGCTTCTAGAAGCCTTTAGGTGTTAAATTGTATTTGATTTTGAACTTATGTTGTTCTTTTTGACACATGTATGACACTTGTAATTTAATACTTTTTAAGGGATTAACTTCCCAATTTTGGAGGAGGTTCGATCCTTGGATATAGGATCTATAGTTAGTTTATGGATAGAATATTTTTGTATAGAAGGGGGTCTCGACTAGGGGACTAGAGGTTGGCAACTTTTGGAGAATGCAAGCCCTGTTTGGAGCTTTGCCTGTATGACATAGACTTTATGCAGCTTCTGTAGAGGTTCTATTTTTAAATGAAACATGATGATGATTTGCTTATATGTCTTATGAATTGTTTCTCTGATAATTTTATTATGCACATGGTCCTTTACATCCCATTGTATTAATTCTTATTGTGAGATACAATTATCTTTACACTGTGGAAAACATATGCAGTTTCACTTCTTGTCTTTATGATCATAGTAACCTTGATATTGAACTCTGTGTTTTATCTCATGTTATACGGTCCCTGTGGATTATCTTGCAGCTCTGATTGACCTACCAGCCTGCATTTTCATCAATGCTTGATTTTCTTACAAATACTTATATTATACCAGTGTGTGACATATACCAGCTTAGTTTATTGTAAATTGTGTGATGCTTTTTACAGCTTTTGATTTCATACCAGTTTAGTCCACTTATAATTGTATGATCTGTACAAACAACTTTGATTTTATATTAGCTTATTTTGTCAATCATTTTTTGATTTCACTTACAGATTTCATGTTATACCAGCCTAGTTCTTTATAGTTTCATTAGCCTTGGTTTCATACTAGCTTATCTTTTCAGTTTGATTTCATTTGATTTGTACATTTTTAAACAAGATTTCCTTAAGCTTGAATCCCGTAGTCTAGGTTCAACTTTAGGGATAACACCCTCCATGTATCTTCTGGGGTACCTATGAGGATTGGACATCCTAGATTTGGATCCTCGTCCGAATTCCTGAGGGTGCATCATACTTTTGTATGAAGGTCTACCCAAAAATCCCTTTTCATACTGCTAGTCCTTCCTTGAAGTCTTTTGTGTTGGAGTTGACCATTTTCTCGTGCGAGTCTTGTTCTCATGCATGACTATGGTGGTCATCCCCTTTGCTGTGGCTGACCCTGAAGCCTCATTGGGCATTCCCCTTAGGACTACCCTTTTTCCATCTGGTGCCAGGAACTCCATCTCTAATGTTTGGTAATTGGTTAAGTATTTCCCAATTGAGTTCCATCTTGAATTTCTTTAACATTTCCTTGATGTATTTTGTCTGAGCAATAAAAATGCCTTCTATTCGTTGAGATATCTAAAGTGCCAATAAGAAGGTTAATTCACCAAGCAAATACATTTCTAACTCTTTCTGTACGTCCTTAGCAAATTGTTGACTTAGTGAATCATCATCACTTCCAAAGATGATATCATCAAAATATACTTCAATGGTGAGTATGTTGTCGTCATCCTGTTTGATGTACAAATTGTTGTATGCACTTTCCCTCTTAAAGTTTTGTTGCTGCAAGTACCTGTCCAATCTGGAGTATGAAACTCTAGGAGCTTGCTTTAGACCATATAAATCCCGTTTGAGTTTGCATACATGATCCTCATTTCTCGAAAGATGAAATCCTTTTGGTTGCTTGATGTAGACTTCTTCTTCTAATTCCCCATTCAGAAAAGCTGATTTTACATCCATCTGATACACTTCAATGTCTTTGGAGCAAGCATAGGCCAATATCATTCTCATAGCTTCCATTTTGGCCACTGGTTCAAATGTTTCTTCAAAGTCTATTCCTTCAATCTGAGCATAGCCTTTACAAACCAGTGGAGCCTTGTTTCTGATTACCCGTCCATCTTCATTCATTTTGTTTCTGAAAACCCATTTTTTGCCGATCACATTCTTGTTACTAGGTCTAGGGGAACACGTTCTCATGTTTCATTCTTCTCAATTTGATCTAATTATTCTTCGATTGATTTGACCCAATGCTCATTTGTACCGGCCTTTGCAAAAGTTCTTAGTTCTATTGTAGACATTAGAGAGAAGTGTACCTGCTCATTTCTTCTGGATTGTCTTCTTCTAGTTCCTATTCAAGCATCCTTATCACCAATAATTTAATCCGATAGATGGTTCTTCTGGTACCAGTTTTTAGGAATATGTTGATCCCTTTGTTCTTCTTGTTCCATAGTTGGATGGTTTTGTTCTTCATCTTTCGTAAGTTGTCCTTCATTTTCATTTAGCTATTCTTCCATTTTAATTCCTTCATTTCTTTCTGATCAGAAACTTCCTTTTCTTTATCGTTCGATTCTTCTGGGTCTTCTCTAGATGATCTTAGTGTGGCCTCATCTATTTTCATGTTGATGGTTTTGATTGCTTTGTTTAATCTCAAATCGTAGCATTTATAAGCTTTCCTTTTGGATGAATATCCAACGAATATGCCTTCGTCTACTCAAGAATCACATTTTCCAATCTTCTTATCTTCTCTTTTGAGATAGCACTTGCTTCCAAATATTCTGAAGCGTCGTACATTTGCCGCTCTTCCTGTCCATAGCTCATAGGGATTTTTATCCTTTTTGCTCATGAGTAATCCTCTGTTCAAGATGTGTACTGCTGTATGAATTGCTTGTCCCCAAAACTTGTCATTCAACTTAGATTCATTCAACATGGTTCTAACCATCTCTATTACTAATCTATTCTTTCTTTCAGCCACTCCATTTTGCTGAGGTGTTCTGGCTACTGACATCTGTCTTTTTATTCCATGCTCTTCACAATACTTGTTGAATTCATCGGAAGTGAATTTTCCACCATTGTCGGATCTAAGGCACTTGATTCGTGATCCTATTTCATTCTCGACCAGTTCCTTGAATGTTTTGAAACATCCAAAAGCTTATGACTACCTGTTGAGAAGACATACCCATGTCATCCTGGTATAGTCATCAATAAGTAGCATAAAATATTGTTCTCAATTTAGTCCTTTGCTCTTTATTGGTCCACATAGGCCAGTATGAACAAGATCCAAGGTTTTGTAGAAGAATGCTATTTTGTCTTGAAATGTACTCTCGTTTGTTTTTCATGTTGACACTGTTTACATACAGAGTTAGCGGCCTTTGTAACTTCCGACATATTCCAAACTGCTTGGTTTTTGTAGATTTTGACCAAATTTTAAAAACATATATGCCCCATTCTTCTGTGCCAAAGCCAACTTTCATCTTCTTTTCCCAAGTAACGTTTCTCAGACTCAATTTTATCTAACACATATATGTTGTTGGGAATCCTAGTGGTTGTGGCTACTATCTTTGTTGATCCTTGTTTCCTTATTTTGCATCCTTTTGAGTTGAAGAGGAGTTCATGTCCTTGATCACACATCTGACTGACGCTCAACAGATTATGCTTTATATTGTCTACAAGCAAGACATTTTCAACCAAGGAGTTTTTACTTCCAAGTTTTACTGTGCCCTTCCCCAATACTTTTGCTGAATTGTTATTTCCAAAAGAGAGAGATCCTTTATCCTTTTCAATATTGACAAAAGCACTTTGGTTACCTACCATATGCTTGGAGCAATCGCTATCAACATACCATTCACCAAAGTTGTTATTCTTAGTTTAAAGAGAAATTCCACATTCGTAGTTATTTGAGTTGTCCTTGCGTTTGATCCCTACCTTGTGATGTTCCCCCTTTTGATTGTTGGACCTTTCCTCATTTCTTACTTTTGGTATCTTCATTCTGCAATCTCTGGCTATATGTCCAAAGTTGTCACACTTGTAACATTCTATTTCCGATCTGAAGGGACCAAATCTGTTACTGTACTATGGTGCCCATCTAAGGCTTGCAAGGCTATTTCTTGTTTCGAAATTTCTTATTTGAAAACAATTTATAGCTTTGTGTCCAAATATTCCACATGTAAAACAATACCCATGAAAGAAATGTCCATACTTGGGAACAGATGAAGGACCTGTTCTTCTGAGATCTTGTCTTTTTGTTGGCCCTTCTTTTGGTATGGATTGTTCTGGTTGGCATTTGATCTCTTCAGTAGGGGATTCCTTGACAACTTCTGCATAGCTTCATGGCTTCTCTTCATTACCTGTCGTCATTGAGCTTGAGGCCTCATCGGTATTTTTCTTGTATTCTATACTGGTCTTGTCAAAAAATGGCTTCTGATTGCTGATAATTTGTTCTAGAATTTTGGAGTTGTTTTCATAACTCTTGCCGATATCTTTCGTCTGTAATTTCGTTTTCATAGATGCTAACTCAACCTCATGATTTTCTTTTTCTTTCATAATTTCCATCAGTTGTTCAGTAAGAGAGTCTTCGATTCTTTTGGCTTCTTCCAGTTTGACCTTCAAGTTAACAATGATTTGTTCAAACTCTTGTGCCTCTTCCTTAAGTACCCTATTCTCCTTCTTGAATTTCTTCAGATCTTTCAGGGTGCTTATACGTTCTGCTTCAAGATCTACCTCACCTTCAGTTTCAGATTCTTCATCACTATTAAGAACCTTATTTGAGTTTACTACTATGAAGAGTACCTTCTCTAGTTCATTATCATTGTCAGTCATTGTCACTATCATTGTCGGAGTCCTCACTGGATGAGTTGTTGTCCCTTTTTGTATAGAGACTTTTATTCTTTGCGAACTTGCTTCTTTTCTTATTCTTGTAATTATTGTACTTTTTGTAGGGTTTGAATCTGTCATCTTCATCACTATCTGAGTTCTTTGCATACAAACATTTAGAAGAAAAATGACCTATCTTTCCACATGCAAAACATTTAAGATGTAACTTACATTTGTATTTCCCAGTGCCTCTCTTCAACCTCCATAAAAAGCTAGCCATTTCTTCATCATCAGGTTATTCACTTGTTGGCTTTCCCTTTGTTGATTTGTTCTTCCCAACTTGTTTGGAGGAGACCTTGAATGTTGTTTCCTTTCTTGACGTGTCTTCGCCTTCAATTCTCATTTCATAAGCCACATGAGTCCCATCTAGCTGATCTACTGTCATAGTATTCAACTCTGTTCTTTATTCTAGGGAAGAAATCTTAGGGTTGAACCTTTTGGGAAGAGTCCTTAGAATTTTCCGAAGAACTATGGCCTCAACAATTTCTTCACCCAAACCTCTGATGGTATTCACAAGTTGATCCACTCGAAGAATATAGGCTGTGATGTCTTTGTCCTCATTCATCCTCAGATGTTCAAATTGTCCTCGGTACGTTTGAAGTTTGGCTTCCTTGACTTTACCATCTCCTTCATATGTGGTTTGGAGTTTGTCCCACATTTCCTTTGCAGAGGGGAAGTTCATCACTTTGTTAAAGACAAATTCATCTATCGCACCCAGAACATCTATCACACCCAGAAGGTGATTCTTGGCTTTTGAGTTGTTATTGTTTTGAGCCAACTCATCTGTATCTATTGGTATGGTATTTGGTACCTTGTACCCATTTTCGATACTTTTCCATATTTCTATTCCTTGAGCTTCTATGTAGGATCTCATCCTTATGCTCCCAAAAGAATACTTGGACCCATCAAACAAGGGTGATCCATTTGTGCTTTGTTTAGCAAACTTTCCCATGACTGCTTTCCAGCGATTAGACTGTTCTTGAAGGAACCTGCTCTGATACCAATTGTTGAAATAACGAGAGGGGGGTGAATCAATATTGCACAATTTAAATTTTTTTAATCAAGAGCAAGTTGCTAATCACCAATCATAGCATATCATCAATGTACATGAAAAACCACATAAACCTTTTTAAAAATAATTTTGACCCAACAACAACTGGGGTACACAAATTTAATTCAACTTTACCAGCTACAACTGGAAGGGTCTACAGCCCTTTAGGCTTCGTCAACTACAACTGACAAGTTACTATAACATCTTAACTCACAAGATTGCGAGCCCTAGCACCACCCTACCACACTGAAGAAAAATACAACTGAATGTGTGGACCTGTCAAAACCGATCCCTGAACCTCCAGCTGTTGATAACCTATTCTCTTTGATCACTGCCAAATCATCATTGTATGTCGTTTCACTGCTATACATTGCTCATGTACATCCTCGTACACCTCGTCATACACAATCACTGAACACGTAGTTCTGCTCTTCTTTCACTGAACATAAGATATGCATCATCTTCATAGGGTATGCATCCTCATCATCAAGTATACATAATAATCTCAGTGTGCGTCGTGTATGCATCATCATCAAGTATACATCACAGTGCATAGAAGATCATCATCACACCATAGCATGCATGTTCATCATAATGTGTACCCCAAGTATCATAGAGTGTAGGAATCATGCATGCATCATAGATCATAGTGTGTACATAAAGTGTAGGAGTGTAGCAATATCATAGAGTATCATATATCATCATCAGTGTAGGCATCAAGTGTTCATCATCATCTCATGCATTATCATCATAGTAGCATGCATCATTATTGCATACCTCATATACACATCATAGAACACACATCACAGTATATTACTGTATTCATTCACTGTTCACACATTACTTGTACGTGCCACTGTATTCATTCACCGTTCACACATTACTTGTACATGCCACTGTATTCATTCATTGTTCACACATTATTTGTACATGCCACTATATTTCACTTTTCATACATTGTATATCGCATACATTCACTACTCATACTTTATCATGCATGAGTAATCATATATACCTTGCATGTCAAACGTTTACCTGGGTTGTGTATGACTTCAAACTCAGAACTCAAGGCAATCACTGTAAGAGGCTTGACCCACCATCAAAACTCAAACTGCTGAGGAAGACTTTAAAGAACTCGGGTCTGTTGACTAAGGTCGACGATTGTCTTGAAAATCTTGGGACTACCCAAAACTGTTGGGAATGTTCACTCTCAAAACAAAAACCATAAAACAGACTTGTGTGCCAATAGTTAACACCAAGATTTGTCTAATGACAAAATCGGACTGTAGTGAAGACTTGTGGAGGCTCAGCAGTGAACACCTATTGGACACAATGGCCACACTGAGAGGGGGGGTGAATCAATGTGTAAGCAATTTAAACCCTTTTACCTTTCTTTAATCAATCAAACTATATCAAGCATTAATCACATAATCATGTTCTTCAGTTGAATCAACCGTGTGTCATAAGCATAACCATCACATCAAAAGAGACACAAGATTATATGGAATTTTGATCTTTATTTATTGTACATGGAAGACAACAATCTTCTCGATTACAATCAGCACCAAGTGATGAAAAGAACACCAACTCTTATAACAATACTAAACCTGGTTTTCTTAGCTCCAACTAAGAAGGGTTTGAGGAGTCCAATCCTCAAGTGCAAGATTCTTCTTGCAAGCAATCATATGGCTCTACTACACAACCAACCTCTGCTATGCACATCAATCGCTGCTCATCACTTTGTTGGTCAACAATCCTCATCAATCTCTGGTCAATTTGCTCATCACTACTGCTCATCAATCTTTGGTCAATATTTTCTACTCATCAATATTGATGGTCAACCTGGTCAATCTTCTCATGTACACATCATTGTACACCTCATCATACACAATTATTGAACAAGTAATTCTGCACTGCTTTCATTGAACATAAGGCATGCATCATCATTCATCATCATCATAGATATGCATCATCGTCATAGGGTATGCATCCGCATCATCAAATATACATCATCATCATCTCAGTGTGCACCGTTTATGCATCACCATCCTCAAGTATACATCACATTGCATTGGAGAGCATCATCACACTATGGTATGCATGTACATCATATTGTATAGGAGTGCATCGACATCATAGAGTGTACATCATTATCACATGCATTATCATCATAAAGTATATCATATAATAACATAAATGTATGCAATATCATCATCATATCCTCCATAATGAATTCAAATATATATACCAATATAGAGACTCATATACTAAGATCAAAGATGAACTCTATCCATGAGAGACATGTTTCATCACAAGAGAAACCCAGAAGAATGAACCATACATATTCGAATATCACAATATGAAGAAATATTAGACAAACCAAAATAAAATCTATGTCATGTCATCACATAGCCCTCGTTACAAGCTTTCCAACGAGCCAAACATTTTGTAATTTTGATTTCGTATGAGAAAGTTATGCCAATTTTAGTGAAGATGCCCAAAAGTTTCTCTATAAAAACGAATTGCTCCTCTGTTGCTGCGAAAAAAAATCTTAGACCAATCTCCACGAGTTCACTTCTCTATATCCATAATTGATTGTTTTTGGATGTGTTTATATACACATTAAAGTGTACATGTTTCATGCCGACCGACTTGTCTTCAAAGGTAAGAGTGGTAAGAATATTAATTTTTAATTAAAAATTGTAATTTGAATTTTTAATTTGACTTTTAATTGTCACACAAACTTGTTACCAATTCAATGGTCAACCTTATGTATTTTTGTTATTTTTCTTACCACCTCAATGGTCAACCTTACGTATTTTTATCATTTTTCTTTTAAAATATCCTTCAAAGTCAACCACATCATTTAAAATTCATGGGAGTGTGTCCTCCACATCTTCATAGGGTTGCATCAAGCCACTAGGGATTTTAATGGCATGTCATGTGCAAGGTGCCATCGTGGGCTTCAAGCTTGTCACTAAATGGACCATCATCAAGCCAATATGTGTGTGGGTGCGTTAACCACATCAAGTGCAAGCAATGGGCATCAAGGTCTTCACAAGGTACCATTACTTCATTAAGTCACCAAAGACCACATCATCATGTCATCTAACCATGTTAAGTGCAAGTAGTGGGATCCATGACCTTTCCAAGGGTATCAGGGTCTTCATCAGGGGTTCCATGGGCTTCTTCATCATACCAGGGGTTCCATAGCCTGTCAAGGACCATACAAGATCATCATCATCATATAAGAGCTCCATGACCCCAATAAGAGTTGCAAGGTCATCAAACCATTAAGTGTGGGTCCAAGGGATTCATCGAGGATTCTTCAACAAGCAAGAGGCTTCATAGGATTCTTCAACCACCTCAACCACACTAGGAGACCCTCAAGGGTCAAGATCCATCATGATATCATCTGTGGGGTAGTTGGGTCTTCTCATGGGGTCTATGATACCATCAGAGCATGAATGACTACATAATGGGTCATTAATGCTTCTCCAACCTATTTAGGGGTTTTCCATCATCCATCAAGGCTCCAGGACCATATCCAGGGTCTTCAACAACATTAGCTGGGTCTTCAACATCTTCAACAAGGTGGTGACTCCAAGATCCATGCTTGTGGGTACAAGGACCTTGCCAACTAGGTACAAGGTGCTTCAAGGCACAAACCCACTCTGTAAGGGGTCCAAGGCTCAAACCACTTTTTAAGGGGTCTAAGGCACTGCAAGTGCGACTTGGTGGAATCAATGACAATATGTGGGGTCACTGCAAGTCCATGTTGGCATCAATGACAATTTCATCAACAATCTCCCCCTTTGTCATTGATGACAACAACTCATGCTCCCCTTGTGAGCATGCTCCCCTTTTTTCTTCATCTCTCCCCCTTGGGCATCAATGGAAAAGGGTGACCATATATCTACGTCTGAAACCACTGATCACTAATCATTTCTCCCCCTGTCAATATGCATGATCCTAGGACCTGTATGTATACCTGGAGTAACCATCCTTTCTCCTTTGAGTTCATCCTCCAACCTCATGAACTCAAGGTGTGCTAAGGTCTTTGAGAGACCTTACACTTGGCTTGCCATATGGAAGCCATCTTCCCTGCTCTGATCAACCTCTCCTATCTGCAACTGCTCAATCTTCTTTATCCATACTTGCTTCTTCGCATCTATCCTTTCAGCATTTGTTCCTTCACCTGTACTGGCTTTCATTGATGAGATGTAAATGAAACTTATCAATGGTTGTTTCTGTGTACTCCAACAATCTTGAGCTTTGTGACCAAGGCCACTGCAACTATAACACCTGATCATACAACAATATGCAACAATGTGACCAATATGGTTGCATGTCCAACATCTGACTGAGCTGTTGGAACTTCCAACACATATTCTTTCGTAGAGTCTACAATCCACAACTTTATGACCAAAGTTAGAACAATAATAACAATAACCATTGAATCCACTTTTATACCCGGGGCTTTGGTTCTTTTTCTGAACTTGTCTTATCTCGCTTCTTGATGCATTCTTGAACTACCAGGGTCTTTGTTGTCATGTGCAGGTGCACGGGGAGCAACTTTGGACGTTGATGGACATGCTTCTGGAGTCTTCGAAGACCAAGTGTCATCTTCAGATTTTTCCTTGTCCTTCTTGTAACTAAGACCAGTTTTGTCAAGTGGATATCTCTGCAAATCCAAGATGTTATCTAGGATAACTAAGCTGTCCTTGAACTTGACAAAAAGGCTTCATTCTTCTCGTCTTTCTTCCTGAGCCCAATTACCTCCATTTCCAGCTTCTGGATAGTCTCCTCCTTTTCTTCCACCTGAATCTTCAGGATTTCTTCTATCCTCTTGGCTTCCTCCAGTTGAGTCTTCAGATCATGATTGACCTCTCTAGTCTCTTCAAGTTCTTCATGCTCTTCTGGTTCTTCCTTTTGACTGATCAATTCAGTCTTTAGTTGTTCAATTTCAGCATCCTTGTCTTTCATTTGATCCCGCAATTCTTTGTCATGCATCATCATCATAGGTATGGATCCTCATCATCAAATATACATCATTATGATCTCAGTGTGCACCATTTATGCATCATCATCATCAAGTATACATCATAGTGCATTGGAGAGCATCATCACACTATGGTATGCATGTACATCATATTGTATAGGAGTGCACCAACATCATAGAGTGTACATCATTATCACATGCATTATCATCATAAAGTGTATCATATCATAGCATAAAGGTATGAAATATCATCATCATATCCTCCATAATGACTTCAAATATATATACCGATATAGAGACTCATATAGTAAGATCAAAGATGAACTCTATCCATGAGAGATATGTGCCATCACAAGAGAAATCCAGAAGAATGAACCATACCTTTCCGAATATCACAAGATGAAGAAATAGTAGACAAACCAAAATAAAATCTAGATCATGTCATCACATAACCCTCATAACAAGCTTTCCAACGAGCTAAGAATTTTGTAATTCTGATTCTGTATGAGAAAGTTATGCCAACTTTAGTGAATATGCCCAAAAGTTTCTCTGTAAAAACGAACTGCTCCTCTGCTGTTTGCAAAAAAAACCCCAGACCAATCTCCATGAATTCACTTCTCTACATCCATCATTGACTGCTTTTGGCTGTGTTTATATACACATTAAAGTGGACATGTTTCATGCCGTCCGACTTGTCTTCAAAGGTAAGAGTGGTTGTCTTGAAAATATCGGGACTGTTCACTCAAAAACAAAAAACGTAAAACAAACTTGTGTGCCAGCAGTTAACACCAAGATTTGTCTAGTAACAAAATCAAACTGTAGTGAAGACTTGTGGAGGCTCAGCAGTGAACACCAAGCAACGTTGAGTACCCTTAAGAAAGTGAAACTCAGAATGTATTGTCTTTAAAAAATAACTGTGGAAAATTTCAGATCCCTTGCTGCTGTGTATGCTTCCTCAGACACCCGAAAAAACTCATACCAAACTACTAAACAATTGTTTTTGTTTATAGTTGTTATGGCAATCATTTTGGTGTATAAATACACCTTTAAGTCGTCAAGGGAGGGTAAACTAGGGTCGACTTCGTTTGAGGGTCAAATAATTTATCAAAATTTAAAATGTTTTAATCAATATGGGGTCAACTTCAAGGTGGGGGGGGGGGTTAAACTCATTTTATTATTTTTTACATTTGTTTTAACACACAATTGCTTATTGCAAACCATGTGTGTGTGTGTCTAACTTAAGAGAGGGTCAAAAAAACATTTAAAAACTGTTTTAACACTTCAACTTAATGTGGTCAACCTTAACCTTTCAAAGGAGTCAAAGGTGAGTTATTTATTAATGTTTTATTTTTGTTAGTGGTCTTGTTACTTGTTGTAGGTTTAGGGTTTGACCTTTAGCCACCAATGCTACCACAAGAAAAGGAGTGCTTTATTAGCTACCAAGAACCCCAACACATAACCATGAAGGTGTGTGGGGGGGGGGAATAGAATTCTCCTAGGGTTTCGTGACCTTATTACAAACACAAATGACCACATAATGGGTCATTTGGACTCTACACTTCTTCAACCCACCCACCAATGACACTTTCTAGGGTACAGGGCATAGGTTGTGGCACTGGGGAACCATAGAAATAACTTAGGGATACTTAGACACTCTAAAGGGTGTACATGGATTTTGACATTTTCCCAAGGGCTCCAAGGGTTTCATACTTAGACTTGGACAAGGTCAAAAGGTCTCTGTTGACATTGACAACTACTTAACCCTCAGGGGCTCCTCAAGGGGCAACAAGGCATATCGACACACTTGTTGGCATCAATGACAATTTAATCAACACCATCCACAATGTGAGAAACATATTAATGGTATCGATATGAAACGCTTAGGACAAATACCCTCTAGTGAGGGTTCATGTCACGTTTTCTAGGTTTCGTTCATTTGGCTTAAGCTTAAGATGGTTCAATTAGGGATTACAAGCATTTTACCTCAAGAGAGGGAATGTTTTGTGGATTCTAGGTGTTTTTCATGGTAGTTGAGATAAAAAAGAGTCATTTAGGGTCCAAGTCCCTTTTTGTCCTCCCTTGATCTTGGCTAGACCTCAACACCCATTATTGGTTCACAACTAACCTAGTCACGACACCCATAGCACCCATGGATGTGATTGATAACATATAAAGGTTAGATGTGGTAGTTCAAGAATTCATTCATGGCACTTGAGCATGAAAGACAAGGTTTAGGGTTGGATGCTTTTGTTTCTCTTCCCCAACTATGGTTAAGGAATTGAGACTCATACATGATGCCCAATACCTCGTAATGGTTCCCATATTCAACTCGAATGCCAAACGGTACTTGGATAGGGCTTGTGTCATGGCTACTAGGCGTTGTTTATGGTGCTTGAGATCGAGAAGTTTCAATTAGGGCTCAAGGACATTATTTCCCCTTTGACCATGTTTATGCCTTGATAATCATTTCTAGTACACAAAACTTACTCATTGTACTTGTATCCTACTTGAGAGCCAAAGACCCCCTACAATTGTGTGTTAGTTTAAGGACTTGTTCAAGGATCTTGAGATTGAGAAGATAATTACAAGATCATAAGGCACTTGTTTTCATTTTTTGATGACGGTCAAGGCTTCATACCCCATTAATGGTCCCATGTGGTGTTCCAAATACATGATCATGGCTCTTGAAACTAATAACCTATGCTTAGGCTATAGGTTGTTGTTTCCCTCCCCCAACCATGGTCAAGGGATTGAGGATGTTGTTTCTCTATTGTGAGCATGGTTAAGGCACAAAGACCCATCCACAATGTGTGAAACCGATTAATGACATCGATATCCAACTCTAGGAAAAATACCCTCTAGTGAGGGCTTGCGTCATAGTTTCTAGGTGTTGTTCATGGGGCTTGAGCTTCAGAAGGTTCAATTAAGGCTTAAGGTCCTTTTTACCCCAAGAGAGGCAATGCTTTCTAGATTGTAGGCACTTTTCATGGTGATTGAACTCTAAAAGAATCATTTAGGGCACAAGGTCCTTTTAACCCCAAGAGAGGCAATGCTTTCTAGATTGTAGGCGCTTTTCATGGTGATTGAACTCTAAAAGAATCATTTAGGGCACAAGGTCCTTTTTGTCATTCCCTAACCTTGGTCAGATGTCAAGATCCATTATTGAATCGCAACTAACCTAGTCATGGTACCAATAACACCTTAGAAGTGATTGATAACCTATAGAGGTTGGATGTGAAGGTTTAAGAACTCATCCATGACACTTGAGCATGAGAGGAAAATTTTAGGCTTGGAGGCTCCTATTTTCCTTTCCCAATTATTGTCAAGTACTTGAGACTCATCCATAATTCTCGAGACATAGTAATGGTGTCCATATTCAACTCGAATGCCAAAGACTCCATGGATAGGAATTGTGTTGTGGTTACTAAGCATTGTTCATGGTGATTGAGGTCAAGAAGTTTCAATTAGTGCTTAAGGCCATTATTTCTCCATTGACCATGTTTATGCCTCGACAATTATTATTAGTGCACAAAACCTACTCATGGCACTTGTTTCCCACTTGGATGCCAAAATATCCCTACAATCATCTATTGGTTCAAGGACTTGTTCAAGACTCTTAAGTTTGAGAGGCTTCAAAGACCCTAAGGCACTTGTTTCCATTCATTGGCGATGGCTAAGGTCCCATGACCCATCCATGGTCTTCTGTGTTGTTTTAAGGACATGTTCATGGCTCTTGAGCCCTATAAGCTATGTTTAGGGCTTGAGGTTGTTGTTTCCCTACCATGACCATGGTCAAGGCTTGAAGGCTCATCCACAATGTGTGAAACATATTAATGTTCATCAATATGCTACTCCTATGCCAAATACCCATTGGTGAGGGTTTGTGCAATAGTTTCTAGGTGTTGTTCTTGGGGCTTGAGATTGAGAAGGTTTAATTAGGGATCAAGGCCCTTTCCCCCTTCTTGACTATGTTGATATTTAAATTTAGATAAATATAATATTTTTTTCCTTCACTGTCCGAGTCAAAGATATTTAATATTAACATGTATTAAAAATTAATATATTAACAACATAAAACTAAATATATCATTGATATGTTTTAATTTTAACCCTAATTATTTTGATATCTTTCTAAAAATAGATTCAACTTTAAATCTTAACCCTAATTATTTTGGGATCTATTTAAACATGTCACGTCCTGCAATGTTCCACCCAACCATAGGCCAGTGTGCTCATCAATCTCTCAGCAACACTGCCACCCCCGAGATGGGCATGATTTCCCCAAGGAATAAGCAACACTAGCAGACTTCCCCATATCCAAGGATACAATAAAAATTAGGAAAGCCAACATAGTTGGGTTTATTAGACTTACATAGATAGTGATTTACACATAGCGAAAGTTTATACAAGCCACAACCAAGCCAAGAGATGGGTTTATCAGGCTACCATCCAAGCCATCCTTCCGGTTGGGTTTATCAGGCTTGGTTTACACTTAGCCAAAATTCACATGAGACACAGCCAAGCCAACATATGGGTTTATCAGGTTGTCGGGGAGGTGGAAAGACCGACTGCTAAGCTAGTGAGCTCAATCCCAGAGCTATGGACACCTACACCGGATCTAGCCTGACTTTTGAACATTTACACACCCAGCACGAGGAAGCATCCCCTTCTCTGCTACATAGCCTCTCAGGCCATGCCTTCCCTTCCAGTGTTATTCAGTGTATGCAAAGCAGAAAACCAACCCTCTATATTGGTCTGTGAGGTTCCTTCACACACTAGGTTTATCAAGCAAGTCCAGACTCCATTTCCATTCCCCAAATTAGTTCAGATGTCAAACGAGGATGTACACACAATGATCTCAGTAATGGGATTAACAAAACGTAACAGAAGCCAAGGAATATACACACACAATAATTACGAATTTCTAAGCATTGCCTGAGCTAGATCGACTACTGCAATTACCAAAAACGAAATCGTTTGCTGGTCATTCTATTCAAAAACACAAATCGGATTCTGGGCATTCGCATTCCAGAAATGACTAATATACAGGAAAATCGTAAAAAAGAAAACAATTCACAGAACAAGAAAATTCGTGAAGGATCAAGATTCATAGCGGTTTTTGCTTGCTGCGTGAATGCCAGAATCCCCTTGCCAAAACGTTCAACCTAGTCCAAAATCGTGAGGGGAAGGTGAAACGCGACTGCATGAGGGAAAGATAAACACTTTTTTTTTGGTGTTTTCTTGCCCAAGAAAATTTAAAAAACATTTTTTCTAGAAATGGTGCTTTGGCCATTTCGAATTCCTGCCCACTCTTCCAATCCCCCCCCTTATCCTTAGGAAAAATCATGCCCCCATCTCATTTTGTTGCATTGACATAGCTGGCTATAGGATTTTAATTAAAAATTGCAAATTTAACATGATGCCCAAACTTATAATGTTCAGCTAGCATAAAAACACCATCGTCCTAAATCTTAATCGCCAAAACATAAACACTAAATCGATGGTGGGGTTTTTGCCTTGAGCTCCACACCATGATTATTTACATCATATTATTTAAATGCAAACGGGGTCAAAACCAGGGTTTTACATTCCCCTCCCCTTTCAACAACACTATCCTCGGTGCTTTACAACATTGAACAAAAATGCTTTGCTGGTACTGCCCTTAGTAGTCCACAGAATTGAACAAAAACGGATGTGCCAGTTGCAAGGCATCCTCCTGCTCCCACGTAACTTCTTCAGGACCGTAGTGCTCCCATTGCACCTTACCTGTCCTATTGCTCGGTTCCGGAGCATTGTGACCTTCCTGGAGAGGATGCACATAGGATTGATTTGGAACTCTCTTTCTGGATCCACCTGCATTACATTCCAATTTATTACATGGTTAGGATCATGTACATATTTCTTAAGCAAAGAAACATGAAAAACATTATGAGCCCTAGTGCTAGCAGGCAATGCACGTCTATATGCAACTGGTCTTATCCTTTTAAGCACTTCAAACGACCCACAGTATCTAGGAGACAGCTTGGCACAACTCCCAAGCTTTAAGCAAATTTTCTTTGCCTTCACCCTGAGGTAAACATGATCCCCAATATTGAACTCTTTGTTCACCCTATGCTTATCTGCATAGATTTTCTGTCTGTCCTGGCCTGCCTTTAGATTCTGTCTCATTTTTACAACTTCTTGCTCCATCTCCTTGAGAAATTATGGACCGATCACAACTCTGTTCACTGGGTTATCCCAAGTTACTGGTGTTATGCACCTCCTGCCATACAAAGCTTCATATGGACTCATCCCCAAGGATGCTTGCTGTCCATTGTTATAAGCAAATTCTACCAAGTGTAAATAGTCTTCCCACTTGGATGGTTTGTCCATCACATACATGCAAAGCATGTCTTCAAGCATTTGGTTAAGTCTCTCAATCTGACCATCAGTCTGAGGATGGTAGGAAGTGCTGAAATTCAACTTTGTCCCCAAGTCTACAAACAATCATTTCCAAAAATTAGACATGAACTTAACATCTCTGTCAGAGACTATTGGCTTAGGCAATCCATGCAATTTAAAATTTTCTTTCATGAAAATCTTTGCAATATCATCAATATTATGCGTGGACTTTACTGGTATAAAATGCGTTGCCTTCATCAACTTGTCCACCACAACCATGATGGAATCATGTTGTCTCCAAGTCATCGTCAATCCTGTAATAAAATCCATGGAAATAACTTCCTATTTCCATTCTGGAACCGACAAAGGATGTAACAAACATGTTGGGTGTTGATGCTCCACCTTTACATGCTAACACTTCATGCACCTTGAAATATATTCAGCCATGTCCTTCTTCATGCCTGGCCAAAAGTACTGCTTCCTTGCGGTAGCAATTGTCTTATGATATCCTGGTTGACCAGAATATGGAGTTTGATGGATTTCATTCATAACAACCCTCCTCAAATCTCCCACATTTGGAATATACATTCTGCTCTTATAAGTAAGAAGTCCATCCTCTTCTAACTTATAACCTTCATACTTCTTTTCAAGGCTTTGCTGCTGTAATTTGTCCTTTACCCGCGCATACATTTCATCTTCAACATTATGATTAATAATCTGTTGTCTCAAATCTGATTGGAAATTACTAATAGATGCGCATGCATCTCTTGCACCTTTCTTCTAAGTGCATCAACTACTTTGTTCTCTTTTTCTTTTATGTGATTGATTTCAAAATGAAACTCACATAAAAATTCCAGCCATCTAGCTTGCATAGCATTTAGAGTAGGTTGATCAAACAAATATTTCAAACCACACTGGTCTGTCCTTAACTCAAATTTTCTGCCCATCAAGTAATGCCTCCACATTTTGAGAGCATGTACTATGGCTGCAAGTTCCAGATCATGAGTGGCATAATTCCTCTCATGCTCCTTTAGCTTTCTGGATTCATAGCATATCATGTGGTTGTCTTGCATAAGAAATCCTCCAAGTCCTTGACCGCATGCATCCGTACATACCACAAAATATTTCTCTGGGTCTGCAACTTTTAAGACCGGTGCACTGGTGAGAATATACTTTATCCGTTGGAAACTTTCTTCACACTTTGAGGTCCATTCAAACTTTATCCCCTTCCTTTGCAAAGAAGTGATAGCATGTGCAACCTTGAAGAATCTTTCAATGAATCTTCTGTAGTATCCTGCAATCCCCATAAAGGATCTTACCTCTGTCACATTCTTTGGAGTAGGCCAATTCTTGATAGCTTCAATCTTGTCAGGGTCCACGGATATACCCTCTTCTGAAATAATGTGACCCAAGTACTGAATTCTATCTTTATATAAGTCACACTTGCTCAGCTTTGCATACAGCTGATGTTCTCTGAGCAATTGCAATGTTACTCTCAAATGTTCTTCATGCTCTTCTTCATTTTTAGAATAAACAAGAATGCCATAAAGGAAAACAAGAATGAATTTGTCCAAATACCTACTGAAGACACTAATCATAAGGCACATAAATGTTAATGGTGCATTTGTGAGACCAAATGGTACCACTACAAACTCATAATGTCCATACCTTGTTCTGAAGGCTGTCTTATGAATGTTTTCGTCCTTGATTCTCTCCTGATGGTAACCAGACCTCAAGTCAATCTTGGAAAATACCTTTGCTCCTTTCATTTGAGCAAAGAGGTCATCAATTCTCGGCAAGGGATATTTGTTCTTCTTCATCGTGACTTTGTTCAACTTCCTGTAATCAATACACAATTTGAGTGTACCATCTTTCTTCTTCATGAACATAACTGGTGCTCCCCAATGAGACACACTCGGCCTGATATACTTTTTCTCCAACAATTCTTCCAGCTGCATCTTTAGCTCTAACATTTTTGGTGTACTCATTCTGTAAGGTGCTTTGGACATTGGTGTTGCTCCTTGCACAAGCTCAATCATGAAATCCATATCTCTCTTTGGAAGAAGCCTTGGAATCTCATCAAGAAAGACATCTCTGAATTATTGCAACATGTGATAGTCTTCCAACTTGATAGTTTCATTCCTTGCTGCCTCCTCAATATGGGCTGCATACAATTGACAACCTTTTCTACAAAACTTCTTCAATTGCATCGCTGAAATATGCCTTACAGAAATTACCTTTGGTATGCCTTTTACAACTACTGGGTTCCCTTCTCCATCCATGCATTCAAAAGTCTTGTTATAACAGTCAAGCTTCACCCTGTGAGCTTCTAACCAATCCATTCCAATGAGAACATTACAGGAACTGAGTGGTAGAACATTTAGATCTATGCAAGTGCTCAGTCCATTTATCACCAATGGACATTTCTCCACCACTTCATTAACTTTTCTCTTAGTTCCAGTGGCTAGATGAACTAACCATGACTTGCTATGATTTGCTTTCCTAAGAGCACAAACCTCCACTGCTCTAGGAGCAATATAACTATGAGTAGAACCATGGTCAATCAAAATAGAAATGGATTGCTCAACAATCTTACCTACAACTTCAACCACCGTTGACTGGTGATCTACCTGACAGTGTTCCAGTGCTACACAAATTCTAGGTACGGCCCTTGCTACTTGTCCTACTATGTTTGCCTCTTGAATATTGAATGTTGGCCTTGCATTCTCATTCTCCAGTGGACAATTTCGGCGTATGTGGGGTCCTCCACATTTCCAGTATTGAGGTGGTTCTTTGTTCCGTTGCGATTCTCTTGGCTTTTCTCTCATTACTCTGGTTGGCTACTTCTCAGCTTGGAATGGTTATTTCTGTTGATTCTAGAAGTTAGGAGGTTTGAAACCTCTCTTCCTCTGATCAGACTTCTCATCCATCTTGTTCTTCCACACCTTCTGGTAGTGAGGTTTTCTCTTTCTTTGCTCGTAGCAATACTTAGCTTTTCTTATCGCCTCCTCTAGAGTTTTGGGTTCATAGAACTCAATTCGGTGTTTGTAGGACTAAGGCGGTCCACTCAGAAAGCACTGGATTTTTACCTTCTCATCCTTAATATACCTGACATACCTCAGCAGTTCCAAGAACTTGTTTGCATATTCCTCCATAGTTTTTTGTCCCAATCTCAGCTCATGGAATTCTTTGATTTTATCATCATAGTACCGGTCAGAGAGGTACTTCTGCTTGAAATACTTCTGGAACTGTTTCCAGACAATTTTCCTTTCATTTATCTTCTTTACTTGCCTGACGTGTTCCCACCAAATAGGCGCTCTTCTTGTCAAATTGAAAATGGCCACTCGAGCTTTCATATTTCCAGAATAATCTTGAACTCGAAAATATTTTCTTATTCCCAGAAGCCAAGCTTCAGCTTCTTGACCAGTCTTTACCTCACCATTGAAGGTAGACGACTTTGCCTTACTGAATTCATCTCGTGAGCGATTCTGGTAACGCCTCTTCCTCCTACTCCTGTGAGATGAAGAGCCTGAATCTTCAGTGGGTGTTTCAGAGTCAGACGACCCACTAGGAGGTCTCTTCCTTTTATTCTCATGAGAGGAAAAACTTGAACCATCAGTGGATTTTTCAGAGTCAAACGACCCACTAGGAGATCGCTTTCTTCCTCTAGCAGTGTTCTTACTTCCTTCTGGCTTTACTGTTCGGTCCCCATAGTTCATCTTTCTCTGAATGTATGTCAAACTATGCAATATGGCTGCGTTCATCTGATTCTGTTCCTCCTGATCCTTAATCATTCTTTCGTTGTCTGCTCTGTAGCTCTGTATCTCCACCCTGAGGCTTTTCATGGTGGCTGCAAAGTCTGGGGGACTATCTTGAAACCTCCTCCCATTAGACTCTATCTCAACATTTCCAATTCTGACATTTCACCCCATAGCATATTCCTCTTGCGCATTGGGGTCCCGTGCATAATCATTCATATCATCTGTCCTCATGGCCAAACCAACTATTCAGAATCGCACTGCCCTTCCTGAAGGTGACTGTAATTTTGCAAAAATGTGTTAGATAACAAAACTGTTAGATATAATTAAAACCAAAATCACTTACCCACTGCCCATGGGATTTTTTCTTTGTTATGCGGCCAACAATACGTTGGAACTATTAA
The DNA here is from genome assembly GCA_001517045.1 of Pseudotsuga menziesii. NCBI lineage: Eukaryota > Viridiplantae > Streptophyta > Pinopsida > Pinales > Pinaceae > Pseudotsuga > Pseudotsuga menziesii. The sequence goes on along the minus strand of LPNX010901479.1, from coordinate 34,481 downwards.
CCAACATCTCTGTAACTATCCAACTCCGCCCATCGAGGCCCAATATTGTAACCACTTTCCTTTCTGGCCCATCCAGGCCCAATGCTGCAACCAACAGCTTTGATACCAAACTATAGTGTACTACAAGTTGGTATCAAAGGGTATTCTTATATTTTTAACAACTGATTCTGACCCATCCAGGCCCATTGCTGCAAGCTGCAGCGCTGATACCACACTGTCACGTCCCCTCCCGCCCCGGAGGAGAGAACATGACCCAACTCTTCTACCTGAGTTACATATCTCGGATTCTGCATTCATATGATGATTCTTGATTCTTTTTTTTTCTATAAAGATCTACATAGGCAAGAATTTCTCCAGCTAACATTCTGATCCATACCGGGTATAACTCTTTATCTTCCCCAATCGCAAAGAGATCGAATGGCGGAGAATCATCCCGCAGAAAATCAACGATGCAGAGAGCTTCATTTGTGGAATCGGAAACATATCAAAATTTCACTCCCGCATGCCACATTTCGCATTCCGCATCCTGCATGCGGAATGGCCGTTGTGGAGATCAAAGTTGCGGAAATCAAAATTTACCATAGTCATTTCCGTATCCCGCATCCTGCAAGTTGTGGGAAGGGAATTGCGGAGTCCAAACTTCTGCATGGCACATTTCCGCATCCCGCACCCCGCAGGTTGCGGAAGGAAAAATATGCAGAAAATTGATTTGTTTATGAAAATTTCTAAGTATAAAACTGATTTCCAACATCCAGGCCATCACCAATCCAGTCGATCTAACTTCATAACAACTTAAAAAATTCATTGAAGTAATTACACACATAGATGCATCATTCATGAAATATACAACTAAAACACAACACATTTCATTCAAGCATTCATCATTTCATATTAATTTATAAACAAGTACAGTTGCATGGATTGAAACACAAGATATACTTATCTTTATCAGAAGCTTGTTCTGCAACCAGCTATGTCGTTGCAACGTTCCGCCCAACTATAGGCTAGTGTGCTCATCAATCTCTCAGCAACACTTCCACCCCCGAGCTAGGAATGATTTCCCCAAGGAGTAAAGAACACTAGCAGACTTCCCCATAGCCAAGGATACAATAAAACTCAGGCAAACCAACAGAGTTGGGTTTATCAGACTTACACAGGTAGTGATTTACACATAGCCAAAGTTTATACAAGCCACAACCAAGCCAACAGATGGGTTTATCAGGCTACTAGCCAAGCCATCCTTCCAGTTGGGTTTATCAGGCTTACACAGACAGTGGTTTATACTTAGCCAAAATTCACATGAGACACATCCAAGCCAACAGATGGGTTTATCAGGCTGTCGGGGAGGTGGAAAGACTGGTTGATAAGCTAGTGAGCTCAATCCCATAGCTATGGACACCTACACCGAATTTAGCCCGACTTCTGAACATTTACACACCCAACACAAGGAAGCATCCCCTTCTCTGCTACATAGTCCCTCGGGCCATGCCTTCCCTTCCAGTGCCATTCAAGGAATGCAAAGAAGAAAACCAACCCTCTAAATTGGTCTGTGAAGTTTCTTCGCACACTAGGTTTATCAAGCAAGTCTAGACTCCATTTCCATTCCCCAAATCAATTCAGATGTCAAACGAGGATGTACACACAACGATCTTAGTTATGGGATTAACAAAACGTAACAGAAGCCAAGGAATACACACACACAACAATTACGAATTTCTGAGCATTGCATGAGCCAGACTGACTACTGCAATCACCAAAAACGAAATTGTTTCTTGGTCATTCAATTAAAAAACACAAAGCGGATTATGGGCATTCGCATTCAGGAAATGACTAACAGACAGGAACATCGTAAAAAGGAAAACAATTCACAGAATAGGAAAATTCGTGAAGGATCAAGACTTAGAGCGGTTTTTGCTTGCTGCGTGAATGCCAGAATCCCCTTGCCAAAACGTTCAACCCAGTCCAAAATCGTGAGGGGAAGGTGAAACGCGACTGCATGAGGGAAAGGCATGCATTTTTTTTGTTGGTGTTTTCTTGCCCAAGAAAATTTAAAAAACATTTTTCCCAGAAATGGTGCTCTGCCCATTTCAAATTTCTGCCCACTCTTCCAATCCCTCCCCTTATCTTTAAGAAAAATCATTCCCCCATCTCATTTTGTTGCATTGACATAGCTGGTTGTAGGATTTTACTTAAAACTTGCAAATTTAACATGATGTCCAAACTTATAACGTTCAACTAGCATAAAAACACCATCGGCATAAATCTTAGTCGCCAAAACATAAACACTAAATCGATGGTGGGGCTTTTGCCTTGAGTTCCACACCATGATTATTTACATCATATTATTTAAATGCAAACGGGGTAAAAAACGAGGTGTCACAAAACATAGATCCAACTTTAAACTAAAATGGTTATAGGCTAATTTGAGGCAAACACTTGGAAAAAGAGGATTTTCATTCCCATGGGCCACCTTTCCTCTTCCCCTCTGGTGGAATCATAGCTCTTCTAGTGCTCTTTACATAGCCATCTTGGACCATTTTATTATAGCTTTCAATCATCATGATAAGCATAATACATGCCTAGTTGTTCACTAGTCGACCCTTGACCTTGAGCTCCGCACTAGGAACCTTCACTATCATATTTGCATAGGATTTAATACTTTCCAAATGTTAAAACTAGGGTAACATTCCCCTCTATCTAAGACCAATATCATCTTAGAGTTTCCTTAAAACTAGAAAAGTGTCAATTGTATACTACGATGAATTCGAAGCTTCACAAATGTGCTAATTGCCAATCTTGTCCAATGTACTTTTATTATTTTGTATCAAGCAAAGAGATGTCATGTCCTAAGTGTATATCTTGTTCGCTCTACTTTATGATGGAAAATATAGTTTCTTGAAAGAAGGATTATGTTAATAAAGGAACTCTATTCTTTGTAAATCAATATATAAATTAAAATTTTCAAAGTAATAAACAATGAAAACTTTGCTTTCAATATTTCACCGAAAATTAGGAAAATGAGACGTTTTGAATAACAAAGGCAATTAGATAGCTTCATTTCAACTTTTGCTAATCACTCCTATAGATAAATGTTACAACTTTTGCTAATCATGACTTCATTTTCTTGCCGTATTGATTATCATACAAGTTACACTTTTGGTATTGCTCAGCATATGCTTTTACAATGTAAGAGTTTCACAATCCCGAAGTAAAATGTATGTATTTATAGACATTGATTGTATGTTTTTAACCCAGTAGAAGTGCACATGCTGTACATATCAAGGCCAATAAAGCTAAAGTTGCACAATACATTTTGAGGTTGTGAAAACAGTGAGAGCTATCATCATAATTCTTTTCTTTATTGTTTTTATTTGATTTTCTTGCATTCTTATGCACCTAATTTAGAACATTTAACTCAATTTCCAAACATTAGCAGTTTAGGTCTTTTATTCTTTGTTTTATGATATCTGTTCACTACTTTATTCTCACTCATCTGAAGTAATGGTGAGGGAGGGAAGGAAAAAGAGAGACATACCATTGACTTTATAGGGGAACCAGACCTGCTTTGGTGTGGGAAGGGAAACAAGCAATAAAGATGAAATACTTATGATATAGATTACTGATTAACCCACTCGTAATGAGTGAGACGATATGCAACATGCTTACCTATGTATTGGAAATAATGAGAGATTGGTAAGACTACAAAAATAAAAAAATGGTTACTACCCTTTAAAAGTGAAAAGGATAGAGATGAGAAGTGTATAATAAGAAAAAAGAAATAAACTCTAGCTTTCAATTGTAACATGCAATTCTTAGTACACTTATATTTTTCCTTAATACATTAAATTTACATCATACATCATAGCAAGGACTACAACTTACGACTTTCATTGTTAACTACTAAATTACATCAAACAACACCCAAATATATACATTTTATACACAACTAATACCCAACCTCCTAATACATCCTTTGAATTTGTTATTTTACAATGTTTCAATACAATAATGGGAATACATATGATTTAATTCTATTGGTAATCCCAAAGCGACCATGTCATAGTAGGTTAAAAATTTATAATATATGTTATGGGTTTTTAATTATGGATATATATTAGAATATTAGAATAAAGGTGATCATGTGGTTATAATACTAATAATTACAATTTTTTTCATAGTCATCCCTCTCAAGACAAGTAATTATAAGCTATTTATTCTAATGAAGATTCAATGGACAAATGTTGTTTAATGTGTCCATTGTAAATTTCTCAGGGGTGAAGGTAGAAGCATGATTTTCATTAGACCAATACCTATATGCATTAAACTCCAATACAATCGTTAAAGTTAGGATCCACGAGAGGGGGTTAACTCATGTCGCGAAACTCACATACAACATTGGACACAAAACCCAACAATCTCCCCCCTAGCGTTACCTGAGTAAGTTTCAAACTTGAGACCTACCACTCTAATACCATTTGTTGGAGCACAATTGTTGTTAGACCAAAACTTGCAAGCATTAATCTCCGATACAATCGCCAATCGCAAAAGTTAGGATCCATGAGAGGGGGTTATTCTATGTCGCATAATTCACAAAGAGCATTGGACACAAGTGCCACCATGAAGTAGATCTATTTTCTGATTCCTTAATATAATGAAGTTATTAGATAAGTACATGTATAGTGAAATTCTAATTTTATTACTCACTATTAATCATTAAATCACATCCAACAACATTCAAATAGATACAAAATATATGCATGAGTAACACTTGAGATATTCTAAGTGGTTAACCTTCTAAGGCATTTGAATTTGTTTTTCAATAGGTCCATATATACCGAGAATAAATATGATGTAATGTTGTTTGTAATTTCAATGTGACCACAAAGAAACCTTCTAAAATATATTAATTTGTTTAATTTGTTTTTTCAACAAGTCTATATATAATGGGAATAAATATGATGTAATGTTGTTTGTAATTTCAAAGTAATCACTAAGTGTATATATATAATTTTACACGTTGATATAATCATAATATTAATTAATAATTAATTATGTTGTAGAAAAATAATATGTGTTAATCAATAATTATTGATTTAAATTGAATTAAATTTAACCGATAACAGATTGAGTTATATGCAAGTTGTGAAACATATATGAAAATAATGTGTATGCAAGAGATGGTTCAAAAGACAATTGAAATATATAGATATCATAAATATTGTATATACGTAATCCCGTAAGTTATGTAAGATCTTGCAAAACCATAAGTATCTTCACTAACTCTTGCTTGGAAAGTACATGGAATTTTCCATCTTGTAACATTTTTATATGATTTTTTCATCTTGAAACGTTGTCTCATAAGTTGTAAGATATATCATTTCTGATTTCAAACATTATTACATAAGTTATAATGAGTGTTTATTAAACAAAGTGTAAACCAAAGCTCACGAATGACATGTTTAGGACATGTTCATATTTCTTGTGATGTATTTTTTTATTATTAGAATTAAAGAAGTGATGTCTTTATTAATATGAGAAAGACTTCAATATGAGAGATGACTTGAACACAAATTCAGATATATTACTTCATGTTTTGATTTAATAGGGTTAACTTACTCTAAATGAATGCACCAACTATTGAAAAGTATCTCTTGTGTCTTGGAGTGCAAAGTTTTAGTATGACTTAATAAATATATCCAATCTATACACCTATAGAATTTGCAAATGAAAGATAATATTCAACATTAACACTCATATTAGAGGTAATAATTATGATATATGGTTTAAACTCTAGGAGCCATGGTTTAACAAAGAGACGATATCCACCCCAAAACCATGTTCTCTCTTCCAAAATATTTATATGATCTTATAGGTTGAGAAAAAAATAATGATGAAGCCTTTGGAAAAAAAACATTCCAAAGATCAAGAACTTTGGGATTTTACTTTTTAGCTGAATTTGAACTTACATTATCCATCTTAATTCTCTTTGAGATGAAAGAAAGGGAACATGGCTCTGGAAATTTGATAAAACTTCTCCATGATGAAAAATTTGTTGGGACTCCCTTATGATGCTTTGTAGTATGTATGTGAATAAACATTCCTTCAAATTGTGACACAAAACCTTCATTAATTGGTTCAAAAATTTCATAATTAAAAAAGCTGGTATTTATAATCATATGTATTTTACCAATTTATTAAATCTATAAAATGATGTTAAAAATAATTCACATATGTAACAATTGTCTCAAAAAGTTTAGAAGCAATATTCTCAGAATATGCATAAGTGTTCACATGACCTACTGTTAAGGGTTTCATCCTTAGAGATTTCTCTCTCATTTTCTCATCTTTCATGAATTGAAGGCTTATGATAAGTTTTTATTTATCCAACGTGAGTAAACTTTCATAGGTTCAATTTAGCTTCCAATTAAGCATTAGAAAAATATATTTATTATTCTCACACATTTAATGAAAATGAATCTTAAAAAGACAAAACATATTAATATGATACCCAATCAAGATGACGACATTGGCTTGAGAGTGATTCATTTCTAATGTTGCATTTCTAATTTCATTTATTCATATATAATTCCATTACAACGGGGTGCACCATAAAAAAAAATTCAAAATCTTAGCCTATGTCCTAGCGATCTTCACTCAAAGATGCACATTTTTCTTTTTAACATTCCATCCATCCTTGGATATTTAATCAACAAATATATGCTTTATTCTAAAATCACAAGAGAATAATTTGCTAAGAAAATCTAAATGTAAATAAGTTCAACTATATATTGTAAGAATTTGAGTTTAACATCATGCATATTTCACATTTCAATTTCTTCTTAAGTTTAAGCATTTATATGAAATCATTTCATCACAATTGTATTCCTTATGCAATGCCTTAATGGTGACAAATTAACATATAACCAATATATTGTTTCATGTGCATACTAATTTTTTTAGTTTCAAGTCTTGAATTATATTAAACAACTAAAACAAATTGTAGATCAAAATTTACGTCATAGAAAGGTCTTTAAGGTGGTCTGAAACAATGGAACCACCACCCCAACCAATTAAAACTACTATTCTGTCTTAGATTTATATGAAAAAAAAACCCATCAACCGATGGAGGCCAGACTATGGCCGTGAAATCAATAGTGACATTGTTCATGGACTCATAAAACAAGAGCCTGGAAGGCAACTTAAAGCAAAAGAACTTGAAATAGAAAATGGAACCAGTAGGAGGCCGAGCCAACTTCAATGTCATCATCAACAAAAGAATAGGGGGGGATTTCCTCCAGGATGGGGCAACCATGATGGAAGTCTTGATCAGAAGTCAATTTAGGAAGCTTGGCACGAAGTGGAGAAGACTTACAGACAATCTTCTCATTTTCCCAGATGCGCTTGTTGATCAAAAACATGATGGTTGTTGGCACTGGAAAGGGGGTGCTCATCTTCGTTCTACTAGTAGGAACCAAGCTCCTTTCCACAGACAGTCCCCCAGTGGCGCTTTCGCTCCCCATTTAGTGTTACTCATGGTGCAAATCCTAATGGCCAGGCGTTTCCAAGCAAAGGTAGCATCCAACCTTTTGAGTTGGGTGTCCAGTTCAATTAGCTTGGTCTTGGCAGAGAGCACATAACTACGAGTATAATTCCAATTACTCAATATTTCATCCATCAAGGTACCCATCATGTTTTTGTTAAGCTAGTAATGATTTATTTGGCTACCCCCTCTGCCCCTGGTCAACTGCTCAGTGACCAGGCGAGATTTCCATTCATCAATTAGGGCTCTAACCGACATGGAGACGCCGATCTCATACCCTTCCTCCATCATCATACCCATACCCCACTGGGCAGGACTTCGTCCATTTCCACCACAACGAGGGGTTCCGCGTTGTTGAGACATGGTGAGATGAATGTGTTGATGCAAGTGCCAACCTAACACACATGTGAACATAGAAGGAGGATGAGAACATACCTCGCTAGCCAGAGCCAGGGCTAGAAAATGGTGTTGTAGGTGCAAGCTAGTAACCAGAAGACTCAGTTGCGAGGAAACCCGAATGGGATGACCAGAAGAATGTTGGAGGAGGTCACAACTAACAAGAACCGAGAGCAAGAGAATGAGTAGTCACTCATCCCATTTCCGCGCCTTAAGCCTGCCGATCACACACTCCAGGTCTGAGGCCATGAGAACTGAGTTATTGCAGGGTGGCCTTTCCATAGCGAGATGAGACACTTTCATCCTCGCAAGACGAGGTCATTAACTGCCTATTCCCTCTACCAAGGCAGACAAGACACCTCCTCACGTTGAGGAGCCATTAAATGCAAGGGGGGAGGTTTTGAAGTCCCTACATGCGTGGTGCCACGATGCCGACTCTTGGCCCAAGGAACTATGTGTTGTCAGCTGGGCTTGTGGACACACGCATCCGGGTCATGTGCATACCAATATTCATTTTGAATCAAAGCTACCATTGCAAACCTAACATGTTATCCAATATAGACTTCAAACTAATAATTAGCTTTATCTAAATCTACAATTAATGTACATACAAATATTAATTTTGAAACAAAACTACCATGGCATACCTAAAATGTTATCTAGTCTAGACTTCAAGACTTCAAACTAATGATTAATTTGATCTAAATCTATATTTCACTTTCTTTATTAATGGGTGCATACAAATCTTGGGATTATCTATTGTTTGTTATTTTCATCAAATGAAATCACTTAAATTAATCATAAATGGACTTTCAATATGTAGCCTTACTATAATTTAATACAAACATCAATAGCTAACTTATCATTTCATTGCCATGTTTTGTAACATTCTTATTATTCTTTATTTAAGAAGTGCAAACCTTTCCAAACCTAAAAAGATCATAAGTTCGCCATAATTACAATATTTTGACATTTATAGTATCACATAGTTGATAATTATTTCATGTACTATTTCACATTTCAATCTCTTCTTAAGTTTTAGTTTAAACATTTCTATGAAATAATTTCATTATATTATTATTCCTTATTATTGTTATTCCTTGTTACATATAGACATTGCATTGTTTCATGTAGAATCGAGTATTAATTTTGAAGCAAAACTAAGATGTCATACCTAATTGTTATCTAATTTAGAGTTATTTTAAACTAATGATTAGTTTTACCTAAATTTACATTTAATTGGATTTTAGTTTTATAGAAAAATTCCACTCTCGGCATAGCCTCTTCTTTGTTATTTTCATTAAATAATATCACATTAACTTTAATTACATAAATTTATCATTATTTTAAATTTATAAATTTATACCATTAAATTATAAAACTGTGTTTTTAGCAAAACTACATGCAACAATCAATTACTTAAATGTTTTAAATATTATAGTCAACATGGATAATAAATATCCGTTGTCATTAACAACCTATTGATGACATGTAATCCCTGAATCCCTGCTCTATTACGATATTTACATCTCACTTTTCATACTTACATCATTCAAGGGACTTTAATACTAACAAACTCCAACTATTTAAAAAAAAATTTAATAAAAACATTTAAGATTAGTCTAACTTTCATGCTACCATTAAATAAAACTAAACCTCACTACTTTTTTCTTATGAAATTAATTCAAAATATCCAAATAATCAAAATAATGAATAAAAACTAATTATCGAAACCCGCAGGGGTGTAGACTGACTGGCAAGTGCCATGTAAATGAAGGAATGTTGTAAAGGAGGTCTCAAGTTCAAATCTTACCCCGACTTATCCATGCCCCATGCTTGCGGGTTGTGTGGACGCACCTGGAGGTATAGTGGTAGCCAACGGGAATGGACCCCGTGTCACGCGAGTACCAGAACCGCCCAATTACTAATTCTCCCAGTACGAAAAAATATATATATATATTAATTAAACTTACAAAATGTTACTTTATATTAATTATACCTTACAAATTGTTACTTTATACTATTTCTTTTTTAATAAGTGCTTGGTCCCACACATGGCAATAAATTTATTGTTTACAACTATCTTTTTTTCATTTTTTATGCTACAAATTGGCAAGAAAATACAAATTGTTACTTTACACTGTTCCATTTCTAATACTTAGTGTCACACATAGCAATAAATTATTGTTTACATTTTTTTTCATTCTTTATGCTACAAATTGGTAAGAAAATATTGTCATAATGGTTAATTTATCACCCAAAAATATACATGCTATGTTACAAATTGGTAAGAAAATATTGTCATAATGATTAATTTATTACACAAAAATATACATGTTATTATTTTATATTATGGAAAAAATTACAAATATAAACCAATATTTAACAAATTCAAATCATATAGAAAATATTATCATAGTCCTGAATTTGTCACCAAAAAAATATACATGCTACCATAAAAAAAAATAGAAATATAAACCAATACTCAACATATTTAAATCAAAATATTTTATTATGGAAAAAAGTGAGAAACATAGAAAAAATATTGAGGTAAACAATTTACAATTGATCTGGAAAGAAGGTTCACTTATTTGAGCTTCTTTCTAAAACCCAATGACTAAAATTCAGGATTGGCATTGGCTGATAGAACAATTTGAAAAGAGGATTCAAAATTGGACGTTTAGGTTTCTTTCTATTGGAGGAAGGATTACTCTTGTTAACGTGGTCCTTATCAGTATTCTACTATATTGGTTCTCACTCTTACAGGTCCCTTCCTCTATCCTCGACTTCCTGAAGAGACTCGTCTTCAATTTCTTATGGACAGGTGGAAAAAAAAGGAAATATTGTTATGGTTAGTTGGGAGAAGCTTTCTCTGCCGAAAGACTCGGGAGGCTGGGGTATAAAAAATATTTTTTGGTTTAATTTTGCATTAAGACTGAAATTTTTTTGGAGGGGATTAACTGGAAACACACTTTGGTATTCTATCTTGCAAGGGAAATCCCTGAAGAAAAAATTGGTTTACTGGGGTAGAATGCATACAAAATTGTCCAGAAATTCCTCACCAATTTGGAAGGGCTTTCTGAAAATTTATAATTAGATTGGTATGAAACTTATTTGGAAAGTGGGAAATGGAAGGAATGTGAGGGTGGGAATAGATCCAATCATTGGCTTGGAAGAGGACTACAAACTCTCAGATTACATCTATAACTATCTAGTAGAGATTGGTTACTCCACTTTAACACATATTAAAAGGTCTCTTTGGTTGAACAAGGATTGTTCCTACTAGTATACTGCAAAACATCTGGGACCAATTAAAGACTTAGCCAATGAATGGGACCTATTTATTAAAAATTTAAATGATGTTGGATGTAGGCTATCCAATGAAGAGGATTCTTTGATGTGGTCTGCAAACTTGAGTACTGGTAACATGACTGCAAAAACTGCTTACTAGGTTTTGGTTCAATATAGTACATTTACTGTACATAAATGGTGGTATAAAGTACTATGGAAGTGGATGCTTCCTCTGAAAGTAAAATCTTTTATGTGGTTGGCACTTCAAAATTGTCTTAATACCTAGTATAATTTAGTTAAAAAGGGTTGGGCTGGTCCAGGTTTTTTCATTTTATGCAAAAGATCTCCTGATATTGTTGACCACTTGATGACTACTTGCTGCTTTACAATCATTGTTTGGGAGAAGTTTTGTTGCTCTCTCAAAATTTCATACACTTGGGAAGGTGAAAATTTTGACCATTATGTTTTTAACTGGTACAAAAACTATAAGGACTTTCAAACCCTTCGTGCCATCATCTCCTGGAAAATCTTGTTTGCTAGGAATGTTGGTTTATTTGAAAATCAGAATCAGTATGAAAACACAATATGCCAGCAAGTCTTAAACTTAGAAAAAGAGTTTTGTTGCAGGTCAAACACTCATGTTAAACCTAGAATCATGAGGAAATATCAAAATTTTGGTGTACTTTGTTATTTTGATGGTGCTTCAAAAGAAGGTTTTTGTGCTGTGAGAGTGGTCTTATGAATAAATAATCTTCACAGGTTCAATTTTAAATTACACTATGGTACATGTACAAACATGAGAGAAAAATTATTAGCCTTTTGGTGCTTATGTAAGGGGGCTATTTATTTTGGCATTGTGACCTTGCAAGTATTTGGGGACTCCCGGGTTACTATGAAATGTGCAAAAGAAGATTTCAATTTAAATGCGATCTCTTTACTACCATGGTGTAACAGAATTCGAATGAAGCAAAAGTTCTTCAACGAAATCGACATTTGCCATACTTTCAGGGAACAGAATCAACTGGATGATGAACTCTCCAAATATGCCCTGGAAGGAAAGGAAGGTCTCCTTTATTGGGAAGAAATGGAAGAAAATATTCAATTAGATTTTGGTCCCATTTACATTTTTTATTACTAATCCTTTAGGGTCATCTACTATGACTTGTTTTTTTTGTACCTTTGGCTCTTAAGCCACTGTTTTTCCTTTATGCTCAGATCTTTGAAGCAGTTGGTGATGTATTTTGAAATTATGTTTTCTTTGATCTGTTTAGAATAATTATCTAGAATATTCAGACTTTGATGTTTTGAATAGTCTTATACTAGATTGTTTGCGAAGCTGTGTACTTTTTTATTCTTATCGAATAACAAAAGTATGATTTTTTCCGCTGAAAAAAAACACAATTTACAATCACATGGTTATTATTCAAATAAAAATTAAGGATATTTTAATGGGATTAAAATTTTCTAATTAAATCTCATAGTTATATTCAAATCGTTCTTTTAAACTTAAACTAAAAAAAAATAGATGTTTTTAATGGCATTAAAAATGTTCGAATACTCTCAACATTGATAACATAATACAAGAAGAATATTACTCATAAGAGGATTACTCTGAACATGATAACATAATACAACTTTCTATAGATCTTCCATTCTATTAATCAAGAATGGGAGACATAATCTAACCACCATGTCCTTTCTTTTATTGTTATTAAATTTATGAATGTTTTTTATATTTTACCTATGTCTTTACATGACCAACATTTTTTAAGGTAGCTGAGGGTTCTAGAGTAAGACTAACACTCATTGAAGTTTATAACAACCCTAACGTGCCCCAAAACATAATAAATAAACAATCAGTTCTACAACTTGCCAAAAAATATACCATTCTCTTTGTATAAATTGCTACAACAATGATAACACTAGATGTGATTGAAAGAGCCAACCTAAAATGCCACTCTAAGCATAGATTACACCATCTAGTGAACTAAAACTCTTAAATACGAATTCATATAGATTATGAGTGTTCGGGTACACAGGGTACTCCAAAAAGACCGAACACCAAGAGTAGCCACTCACACAATTAGATCACAGATCAATACACCAATGTTTGTCACATGGTTAAAACCCTTGAGAGGGAAACAGTCCACGGTCCCAGCCAAATAGCTACTTGGAGCAATTTAATATGCAAAAGAAAGAAAGTTACATGAGCTTCTCATAATCGATCAACTAGCCAAGGAACCTCCATGCTCTTTAAATAGAAATCATGGACCAATTGGGCGTTAAGCCACAGATCAATGGTAGGTATGATCTAAGAGAAGTTGAACCGTCGGATCACTGTATGTCTAGAACTTATCGTGACCGTCGAATTAGAATATTTACAAATGCATACTAATGCATACTAAAGAAACAAACTTTATCTAATGAATATATTACACAAGTTGATCTTAACTAACTCCTAAGTGTCTAAATATCCTAACATCCCCCCTTAAGAACAACTTGGGATAGGATTGAAGGATTTACAAAAGTGACACTATTAGGAGAAGGAAGGAGGAATTAGAGCCTATCCCCCCTTAAGGAAACATTCCTGAACTCCTAACATAGATTGAAGTTTAGAAAACTTCGTTTCTGTAAGAGACTTGGTGAAGATGTCTGCAACTTGATCATCTGTAGGACAGTAGAGCATTTCAAGAACACGATCATGAACAAGATTTCTGATGAAGTGCATGTGTAGCTCAATGTGTTTACTGCGTTGATGTAGAACTGGGTCTTTGGCAAACTTGATGGCACTTTGATTGTCGCACCAAAGTGGAGTAAGCTGCTACTGCTCGAATCCAAACTCTGAAAGGATCCGTTGAAGCCATAAAGCTTCCTGACTGGCATTAAGTACGACTCGATATTCTGCTTCTGCTAAAGAAAGAGCAAGAGCTTGTTGTTTCTTACAAGCCCAAGTGACAAGTCCATATCCCAGAATAAAAACATAACCTGCAGTAGACTTTCGATCATCAAGATCACTGGCCCAATCCGAATCAGTGAAACCAACTAACAAAGGTTTCCCCCCTATACTATAATGAATCCCAAACTAAATTGTACCTCGAATATATCGAAGTATTCTTTTTGCTGCTTTCCAGTGACTTTCATGAGGTGTTTGCATATAATGGGCAACACGACCAACGGAAAAGGAAAGGTCGGGACGAGAATGGGTCAAGTATAAGAGACTACCAACAAGCTGATGATACAAGGTGGCATTTACTTCAGGTGAAGTACAAGTGGTAGAAAGTTTCACTCCAGACTGGAAGGGAGAAGGGGTTGGTTTACAATCTTCCATGTGAAAGCGACGAAGAAGGTCACAAGCATACTTAAACTGGGAAAGAAAGATTCCTTCTTTGGTTTGCAAGACTTGGATACCAAGAAAATAATGCAAATGTCCTAAGTCTGACATTTCAAAATTTTGCTTAAGACTGGATTTCACATGGGTTAAAATTTTAGGGGCACTACCAGTCAGGATAATATCATCAACATAAAGAACAAGTATGATGAGATGGTTTCCTACTTTCTTGGTATAGAAATTGGGGTTAGAATGGCATCTAGAAAAACTAGTGTTAAGGAGAAAGCTATCCATTTAGGCATGCCAAGCTCTAGGAGCTTGCTTAAGGCCATATATGGATTTCTTAAGGCGGAAGACAAGGCTAAAGTTATTCTGAACATATCCATGAGGTTGTTTCATGTAAATTTCCTCCTGTAAATCACCATGTAAGAAGGCAGACTTGACATCCATTTGATGGACTTCCCAGTTATGTAAGGCTGGAAGGGAAAGAATAAGGCGAATGGACTTCATTTTTGCGACAGGGGCAAAGGTTTCATTGTAGTTAATCCCTTCAATTTGGGAAAAACCTTTGGCAACTAACCTTGCCTTAAGTCTTTCAACACTTCCATCTGATGCATACTTAGTTCTGTAGATCCATTTACATCTGATAAGTTTTCTTCCTTTTGGAAGAGAAACAAGATCCCAAGTATTGTTCGCCATTAAGGAACGATATTCTTCATCCATAGTTGCATCCCAATCTGGATTTCCTGAAGCTTCTGCAAAAGTTTCTGGATCATGATTCTTGAAAACTTGAGCCAAAAGAGAAGAGGCTCGCTGAAACTGAGAACATGTTTGACGTTGATCTCTAGGATCACCGACAAGATCACCAGCTGCTTCACATGTTGAACGGACCCATCGAGGAAGCATTGGTGCTGGTGCAATTGGAGGAACGTGAGCAGGCGGAGTTGGATTTTCATCCTCACTGCCATCATTAGAAACTAGAGTTGGAAACCTGTCAAGGAAGTTGGAAGAAGAAGAAGAAGGCACAATCCCTGAATTAGGAACGCAGGCCAAAGATGGCACACCCGCCAAGTTAGGCTCGCAGGCCAAGAGATTTTCATCAAATTTAACATCTCTTCTAATGATTAAATCATGAGAATGTGACTAAAAAATTCTATAACCTTTTACATCTTCAGAATATCCAACAAATATGCACTTTTCACTTTTAGGCTGCAATGCTTACCGTTTTTCATCCGGAATGTGAGCCCATGCTTCACAACCAAACACACGGAAGTGACTTACATCTGGTTTAATTTTACTCCATGCTTCTTCCGGTGTTATACCTTGTAAAACTTTAGTGGGTTTGTGATTTACTATGTAATTTGCACAATTTATGGCCTCAACCCAATATTGAAGACTTAGTCTCTTGGATTGGATCATACAATTAGCCATTTCTTTTAAAGTGCGATTCTTCCGTTCAGCTACGCCATTTTGTTGTGGTGTATAAGGAACAGTGTGTTGTTGTTGGATTCCTTGTTCAGTGCAGAAAGTAGTGAACTTTTTGTTAACATATTCTCCTCCATTGTCAGATCTTAACTTAATAATTTGATGACCAGATTGTTTTTCAACAAGGGACTTGTAGGCCAAGAACATGTTAAATACTTCACTCTTAAATTTTAGGAAGTAATCCCAAGTGCGTCTGGAGTAGTCATCAATGAAAGTTAAGAAATATTTGAAACCAGAAAAGGAAGCAGATGGAAGAGGACCATACAAGTCACTATGCACAAGCTCCAAAGGAACCGAGGTGTGCCAAGAGGCACATTTGTCAAAACTGTCCCGATGATGTTTTCCGAGTACACAACCGAAACAAACACCATCCTTGCAAGATACCATCGGAAGACCAGTCACCATATTTTCTTTACATAGTTGTTGCAATGAGCGATAATTTAAGTGACCAAATCGCTCATGCCAAAGTTTGCTCAAGTTATCACTATGAGCAACAAAAACTGAAAGAAAAGGTGATGACCCAAAGTTGTTAAATTTGTACAACCTGGTAATATCATCAATAGTTCCAGTAGCAAGGACATTTTGAGGATTTTTAAAATCCTTGATTACAACTTGGTGAGGTGTAAACGTCACAGTTTTACCTTCACCCAAATGAGTAATTTGATAGACTGATAACAAATTGTAGGAAATTTTTGGAACACATAGTACATCACTGAAATGACCATTTTCTACTAGAACTGTTTCAGATCCTACAACACTTAGAGATCTATCATCACCAACAAATATTTGTTTGGTGTTACATTCATGCATAGTAGAAAAGATGGCTTGATCCTTAGCCATATGATAAAATGCTCCAGAATCAACGAGCCATTCATTTGAAGTAGAAGAAGAAGATGCAGTATAAGAGTAACCAAAAGCACAAAGTGCATGTCCATGAGAGGTAGATTGTGAAGACGAATTTAGGCTGATGTAGTGCTTCTTCATTGCTGCTTCCAAGGCTGCCATATTCTTGAAACACTTAGATTCATCATGATTATCTTTCCCACAAAAATTGCAATGATGCTCAGTCTTCTTTCCTTTTGGCTTGGATCCTTTGTCATTTTTTAAATAAGGAGTTTAACTGAGAGGGTTTGGGACCCTTATTTGGCTTATTATTGCGAAAATTTTGTTTCTTGGGAGGCTTGGACTTTTCTTTCTGTTGGGACAATAAGGCTTTCCTAGATGTATCTGCATTGTTAATTATTCCAAGATGAAGGAGTTTATCTTGCTCTCTAATTAAGGAATCACAAAAGGATTCAAGAGTAGGATCTTGATAGCTAGTTGCAGTCAAGGATTCTTTCATGGAGTAAAATGTAGATACAAAAACAGAATATGCAGGTCCAAGTTTGGAAAGAATATGATAAATACATTGTTTGTCTTCTTCCTTAATCTTGCATTCTTACCCTTTGTTTCACATCCTCCATTCTTTACCCATTGAGCCCAGATACATGCAAGAGGAGAAATTACTATGAACAAAATTTTAGGTGGGCCTAGTCAATGGATTTTGTACTCATATTTACATCTTCATGTTACCGTACAACTTATTTTTCTCAGGCTTTCAAAAGTAGCAAGAGAAGATAGAATTTCAATTACCTTGAATTGTTGTCATAAATACTTAATTTGAAGACCTTTAAATTGATGTGGAGTATTTCGATGTGAATTTGTTACATTAATGAGCAATAACAAATGATTGATGTAATCATTGCTTACTCAAATGAAGTAAATCGCTTCATTGAGAAATTATCCACTAGCACTACCCCGATTTTATTTGTTAGAGCTTCTTTTATCCTTGAAGTTGTCTAATTGATGGTGTTTTTTCAATATACAAGAAGATGTTAATTAGAATAAATAAAAAGATCAACACTCAAAATTATAAAAATACCATTAAAAAAACACTCAAAATTATAAAAATACCATTAAAAAACACATGAATATGAGGGTATGGATTACAAAGGGAATCTTGTTTCATGGAGTATTCCTACTCTTCTCAAAGCATAATTTACCCCTTTAATCATGACTATATCATCTATTTTTTTATAAAGAAAGATACATGTGTGAATAATAGAAACCTCATTTAACAATTGAAAAAATTAAGTGACATACATAAATCCTAGAATAATATGATTACTTAGCAATAAGTATGAAAACGGTCAGTAAATCCGAGTATTAAGCGAGGAATAAGGTTGGGAAAAATGATCATATCGATTGTTTATATCGAAGATGGTGTGTCCATTGGAAAATTTTTATGTGGGAATCCAACCATTGTTACCCATGCCATACCAAGTGAAATTGTATTTTTTCTAGACAATAGGTGAGATAATTGTTGTTTCCCACATCTATTAACGATTATCTAAATAGAAATGGAGTGAGCTAGCTCGGGAGCAGACCTCCCTCCATCGGACGGAGGAAGAACAAAGTCAATGCTAACTTTGCTCCTCCTCCGTCCGATGAGGGAGGTTTGCTCCCGAGCTAGCTTACTCCAATAGAAATAACAAAGTACGTCGTTTCTCATCCCTAGTACATGGTGTCTCAACACAACAAAACACATTATTTTACTTTTGAACTCCAACTAATGAGGTATCCAAATTGATCCAAAATAGAGTGTACGTCCACCTAATGAACTATGTATTCTACATTATCACGAGTAGGGGAATACTTGGTATCGAGGCATAAATATCTGGTAAAATTACAGTTCATGCTTTAAAGTTTGTTTGGCAGTTCGAGTGGATCAATGTTTCATCATACATGTTTCATTAGACACCATACACATGGATTGCCGCTTTATCAAACATTGGACAAGCGTAGTAGAATGTTGGTCAATTAACGATTCAGTGTGGAAATGTGAGTGGTTGATAAATGGTTCAACCACTTATACTTCAAGTAAAAGAATGCCTACAATGTACTAAATACATATACTATTTTTTTCTACACTAATATGTATATTTATTAATCCATCTATTTTAATAAGCAAACGCCATCTAATGTGTACTGAAAATTCCAAGTTATATGTGTAGAAAAACGAGACTCTTTAGGTGTGAAATGGACCTGCTTTCTGATTTTTTTCTTCTTCTTTTCTTTAAGCATATCAATTTTATGAGATATGTACATGCATACTAAATTTGTAGTTATATGAAAACATTGGTAATTACTAAATCAAATCAAACTCCACCCAACTAAATACAACATCTATGCACAACTAACAACGAGAATACTCTAGCCTCCTAAGGCATGCTTCAAATTTATTTTTTGAAATGAGTCCATACATAATGGGAATAAATCCAATCCAATGTCATTAGTAATACCAATGCAACCATGAGGAAAGTCATAACTAGTCAAAAGTTTATTACAAATCATATTCACACATGAAAAATCAAGATTCAAGATTCAAAAGGTCATTTTATTAATAACATAAATATACATGATGTTGTTGGTGGTTAATGTATGACATAAAATACAAAGTTACTAGAACTCATAAATATACATGAGGTTCTTAACTACCTGAAAACCCTTTCCAAAAACCAATCCAACATTTAATTTAGGGTTAATCACATAACACATTTATTTTTTAATTATATACAATAGTATAACTTGTAAAGTCCTAAAACCCCCCTTTTTAATAATTATTGCTAACAATCTCCTCCTTGATCTAAAAAGTATCCATAAACCATGTTGGAATAGGTGAAGTGTTTTTAAACTGTTGCTAATATACTACACTATTTGATTATGTTTGATTGTAAATCCTCCCACCATACATCCAATCAAACATGTATTGTTTCATCTAAGTAAATCCAATGTTGAAAAGTGTTTGGAACATGTGCAATAGTGCCCCAACCATGTGAACTACTACCTGAAGTAACCTATCAACTCCAAAACGTATATGATGACTACTATCTGCAATATCACATCATCAACATTTACATAAAAATTGTATAATCTTGGTAAACCCAAGAGCATTCCAAAAATCTATATCCAAGTTAACAATTGGTAATTCTACCAGTGTACCCTTATCAAACTACAACTCAAAACTGTCCACATCTTCCACCCTTCTCAAATGAGAGTCAAGTATGTGTCAAAACACAACCACCATAAAATAACCACTCTTGAAATGAAAGGGGTTGTCCAAAACACCATTGTTTTTTAGAAAACAAGCGAAAACAAGAAATTATGGAGAAAAATATCAACCAATACCCTATGCTTTCAAACAAAACAATTTTTTTATAGGTTTATGCCCATGGAGTTTCGAATTGGTGATCTTAGGCAAGGAGTACCTTAACAATCCACCCAATCACCATCTATTCTACGCTCCATGGGCCAAACCAAACATTTATACTCCTCTAACCCCTTATTCAATTTCAAACGGGTTATTCATTTAAACATAAGCCTCTTATAAATCCTTAGTAGAATTGAAAAGCATGTTTAAACACTCATGAATGTTACAAAATATATCCCAAAAGTTTTAAATACTTGACCTCCCTTTACAAAATCCACCCTCTTAACCAAGAAATCAACATTTAAATTATTAATATCTTTTCTAATTAAAAAAAAATTCGACTCCATACAAACTGTATTTACCTCCATGCATCTATATGTAAGAATTTTAACGAAATACTTTACCTCTTAAGAAATCGATCTAGGAGCCTTCACATTTCTTAAATTCTCATTTATTCCCATAGTTATTTCATAAAATAAATACCCCTTTAAAATGTGGGATAGACATTTTAAAGCTCCAATTTGCTTCATGATACCTCCTAAAACTAAGGTAATTATGTTTAAAGAGTCCATTTAAGTACATAATATTTATTTGAGCATACATGGATAAAACAACTTTGTGATTCTACTTCACACAATAAATGAGACAAATGCTAGCTTATCAAGACATGGCCTAATGTTTTCATTTTAAAAGCAAATACCATGATTCAAGGATTGATTATTGTTTCCACTCCAAGTTATGCATCTTTTAATGTCATTGTGATAGTGAGAAGGATGCACACCAAATCCATCAATGCTAATCATGCAACAACAACCAAATTCAATTCTTTATTGTAATATTGAATAAGAACTAACAATTCCAAGCCCTCATTTCCCATGCATTATAGGCGTGGTGTGCATATAATATCAAATTAGACTAAGAATATGAACGTTTCAAATCATTGTATGGAAGACGCTATTGAGGAAGCACATAATGAATTACATTTAGACATCATTCCTTGATACATTCATTGAACATAACCCATACATTTCACTACTATGTGTTCCATTAGAAATTAAATACAAACTCTACCAAAAATATCACACAAGAAGTAGCACAGAGCAAATGTTTGAGCTCATAAAGCATCTTGAGTATGCAACCATGTGCAATCTTAAACAAAACAATTTGCTTATTACTCACTCAAAAGTGTTAAGTTTTTAAACCCCAGATCTAGATAAACAAATTCCTAGTGATTTCCTTGCTAAAAAATTAAATTTGTAGCGCATTGGTTTATTCACAATGTTGGGATTAATTAATAGAATTAAATAGAAGAAACAATACTAATGGGAAATATATCTATTCAATTAAAACACATGCAAATAATTTATTCCCTCCAAATCAACTTTTCAGTCAAGAATTTCCAAGCTTTCAAGGGCTCCCTCGCTAGGAAAATGGCCTAAGAAAAATTACCATCAACAAACTTGGAAAACTGCCGCATTATAAAATTTCTTCCTCATGCAAATCCAACTCATAAATTCCCTGCTCAGTTGCACACTTCTCGTAGGAAATTGTATGATTTGTACAACTTGATTCGCACGACCCTATATGAATGGTATGTGGGGTGTTGTATGATCATGACTGTATGGATCTGATGTTGTGCAGTTGTACGAATCAATTCATATGATTTTGCTGGATTGGTATGGATTTATATGATCTAATACGTGATGGTCCCTACTGTACATCCATGCTCCTGCACTCTAACGCCCATATTTGTTGTATGACCCACTTACAAAATATCTTTGTCTATTGTATTTCTCTCTCCAATGAATCCATAAATAGAATGTCCTTCTTCTCTCTCCATAAAGTCTCAAACTCGATGCTTGAGTTTCTCTTGAACCCTCTTGTGTGTTTCTCCTCTCACCTTGCTTTCCTTTTATCTTGTTGAGATGAACCAAAACCCGAAATTCAATGGTTGTGATTAGATATCATTCACTTGAGATCAAGGGATAAGATTCGATTAATTAAATTAAGTCACTATTGCCAAAAACTTAGGCACTTTATTAAATTAACCTTCAATTAATCGAAAAAGAAATTCACTTTAATAATTGACTTTAGTAAAGTGAATTTTCAAAGTTCCTGAGAGGTATTAGTGACGGTCTCCATAGGTTAGAAACAACCCATGTGGATATGCTTGTCTAATCTACAAACATCAACACTCCCTCTTAGCGAGGAAGGTATTCTCCACCACTCCTAATTTATCTCTGAAGAAGAAAAACTTCCCTTTGACCAAGGGTTTGGTGAGAATGTTTGCAACTTGATCAACTATGGAAATATAATAGATCTTCACTACTCCCTTCTGAACCTTGTCTTTGATGAATAAATATTTGTTCTCAATATGCTTATACTTTTCATGGAATACTCAATTCTTAGAGAATTTGATACAACTCTGAGTATCACAGTGAATCACCATAGGCTCCAATTCCTGATCAAATAACCATGTAATAAATTTTCAAAGCCAAAGAGATTCAAAACTCGCCATACTCATTGGCATGCAATCCACCTCTTTTGAACGGAATGCTATGAAATTTTGCTTCTTATTGAACCAAGAAATCACTATTGTTCCCAAGCTGAAGCACCACCCTGAGGTGCTCTTCTGATCTGATGCACTCCCTGCCCAAAATGAGTTTGAATAACCTTGCAACCTCACTTTATTATTTTCAATATACCTCAATCCATATTCCATTGTGCCCCTCAAATATATGAGAACATGTTTTGTTTCTAGCTAATGCACATGTGTTGGTTCCACCATGAACTGACTTAAGGTGTTCATAGAAAAGCATATATATGGCCTAGTGTTGACCATATACATCAAGGATCATATCAGTTGTCTGTATACTCTGCAATGCACCAACTTTGAATCTGAAGAGTCACCCTTCTTCATGTTGGTAACCAAAGGTTTAGCCATCGGTTTACAATCCTCCATCTTGAATCTCTTAGGATCTCCAGTATGTACTTCCCTTGACCAAGGAATGTATCACTCAATTTATGCCATACCTTTAACCCCACGAAGTAATGCATCAAACATATATCCTTCATCTCAAACTCTATACCCAATTTTTCCTTAAACCATGATATAATATCCTTTGCACCTATTGGAAATAAATCATCCACATACAAAACCAAGATGAGTGGCTCATATACAAAATGTACAAAGTACAAGTTGGGATCAACCTCACTCTTGGTGAATCCCATGTTGTGCAAGTATCTGTCAACCCTAGAATACTATTCTCTGCAAGTATTTCTCAATCCTGGAATACCATGCTATGGGCACTTGTTTGAGTCCATACAAGCATTTCTTAACCTTGCACACATGAGACACCCTCCCATGTACCTCTAAGTCTCGAGGTTTCTCTATATATACTTCCTCCTCAAGGATCCCATTCAGAAAGTATGTATTGACATCCATAAGGTCAATCCTCCACCTCATGAATGAGGAAATAGATATCATAGCCTGAATGGAAGCATATCTGGTGACTGGATTGAATGTCTCCTCATAGTCCACTACCTCTCTCTGAAATAACCCTCTCGCGATGAAACTCACCATGAAATTCTCAATGCTTCCATATGCAACATGCTTGATCTTTAGGAGCCAGTTAGAAGTCACCATAGACTTCTCCTCTGGTCTAGGAATAATGAACCAAACATCATTATTCATGATGGTGGCGTAATCCACCATGACATCCCTCCAAACCTGCTCGTTGGTTGCTTCCTCAAAATTAGAAGGCTCGAAATCAATGATTCTACTCATCAATTCCATATAGTTTGAAAACTTTCTTGAAGGCCTACTCTCTCTAAATGATCTCTTGGGAGCCTCAACATTATCTCGAGCATCCTTCTATGTCTTCTTAAGCCATCGGGTGCTCCTGTTAGAGTGAGAAGGAGACAAATCCTCCTCCTCTCTTCAATATTGACTCCCTAAATTAGAATTCTGTGAAATCTGTTGTCCCTTCGGATCCAAGTGTACCTCGTCCTCTTCCACTGGTGTTTACTCATGATAATTCCTATATGTTAAGTTCTCCTCGAACTTAACATCTCGACTCACCAGTATCTTCCATTGTGTTGGCATGAAGATCATGTAAGCCTTTGAGGTCTTGTTGTATCCAACAAACACTCCCTTCTCTCCTGAAGGTTCAAGCTCCATCCTCTTCCCCTCAAGAACATTAATTTAAACTGAACAACTAAATATACTCAAATTTCCTATCTCTAGTTTCACTCCTATGAGTACCTCCTCAGGAGTATTACCCTCTAATATCTTGTGAGGACTCATGTTATGAAAATATACTTGTTGTTGTTATTGTAACTTTGGAAGGTATTATGTTGTATATTATTATTGTATATTTTTGTACCCCCATTAGAGATGTTTTCCCTCCATTTGGGATGTCATTATTATGTATGGCCAATGAGGTAAAACCTCTGTTGTAAGTTGAGGAAATAGTCCCCTGAAGAAATAATATAAAATGTATTTTTGAGTCTTCCTAGGTGGGTCGACCCCAATTAGATATCCTGACCGACTTAGTTAGTTAAGTGAGTCACACAACTGATGTGTATGAATAGGGAGGTGCCCTCCCTCATTTAGACACACACTCACTCACTCTCAAGTTCACATTAGGAGAGAGAGAGGAAAAGTTCACTCGAGGAGAAAGAGAGAGAGATGCATAAGACTTCTTCATATTGGAATTTTCTATCTTATGATATTGTATTAGCCGCATAACTATTATAAGGAAGTTTGCGGGGTTTTTTCCTTTATGGTTTCCCCGGGGAAAATATTTGTGTCTTGTGTATCTAATATATCTTCTTGTGCTTGTTCTTTTTTTAGATAAAGATCCTAATCAATTTTAATTAAAGAAGAAAAACTAACATGATATTAGCGCCACTTTGAAAGAAGACATTGTGCAGTTGTAGAAACTAGGGCTTCCAAGAACTGGCACTTTTCTCCACAATCCTTATAGGAAAGAGGACTAGGATAACTTGCTTCAAAGAGGCGCATCTTTTGGTGGAGAAATGTTCCAATTTTAAGAACTTTCATTTTTTGACTACGAGACATTGCGGGAAGGAACTAGGGATTCCTAGTTCAAATTATTCTCACCATAGATCATAAGAAAAATAGGGCTAGGCTAATTCTCCCTAGAAGGGAACATATTTTGGAGGAAGCTGAATCAAGTTTGAAGAATTTTCATTTTTGACCCAAACACTAGTGTCGAGAGAAAACTAGGGCATCAATCTTTTGGGGGTTTCCTCCATCAATTTGAAAAAAGGAGTACATTGGACAACTCGCCTTCAAGAGGTGCATTTTCCCATCCAATCAAAAGTTTGAAAAATTAGGGTTTCTATATGGAGCTCTAGGTCAGTCATCTCCAGAACCAGGTTGGGCATATCAAATTGGTAAGTTCTAAATCTCTGTTATTTCCATTTGAGGTTCTAATTTCAAAAATGACTTACCACACCCAGCTTGATCATAAGCTTGGGGGAGATGACAACTTCTGAGCATGGAAGTATAGGATCTCCCTAATCCTTGAAGAAAATAATTTGGACAAGTATGTCAGTGAGGAAGTTCCAGCTCTAGAGGGAGATGAAGCTAAGGCTATTCAGAAGAACTTAGTCAAGGCCAAGAGAATCATTGCAGATTCTATTAAGAATCACCTCATCCCTCATGTTTCATCCTTGAAGAGACCTAAGGAAGTGTTCGATGCTTTGACAAAGGTATTCTAAGGAAAGAACATCAATTAGAAGATGACATTAAGGAACCAACTAAAGAATGTGAAGATACAAAATTTAGAGACCATGCAATCCTACTTCACAAGGGTTTCTCAAATCAAGGAACAACTCGAAGCAGTCGAAGAGAAGGTATAAGAAGGAGAAATTGTTATGACCACCTTAAATGGTCTCCTAAGATCATGGGATTCATTCATTCAAGGAAGATGTTCCAGAAATAAGTTGATCACTTTCAATAGACTTTGGGAAGAATGCACCCAAGAAGAAGCTAAAATCATAACAAGAGAAGAGAAGATGGGAGTAACTGATGATTAAGCTCTCACAATCCACACTAGAAGAAATCATAGAAAAAGGGAGGACCACCATCACAACAAAAGGGAGGACCATCATCACAAAAACAAATAAAACCCACAATATATCTATCTAGTGTTAGATGTTAGACATATGATGAGAAGGGACACTACTCCAAAGATTGTCCCAGAAACAAAGGCTCCTCCAATAACAAGTCAAACAAGAAAAGACACAATGCTCACT
This sequence comes from Pseudotsuga menziesii, assembly GCA_001517045.1. Lineage (NCBI taxonomy): Eukaryota > Viridiplantae > Streptophyta > Pinopsida > Pinales > Pinaceae > Pseudotsuga > Pseudotsuga menziesii. The sequence continues at coordinate 7,907 of LPNX010901479.1, read as the reverse complement.
CCGTTGAAGATTATGAACCATGAATGAAGAGAATCATAGAAGAAAGAGAAGATTCCTCAACTAATGAGGAATATGTACTTTAATCCAGAAGGATTCAACATATGATAAAGAAGAAAATCGTATCCATCTCAGTGTCTGGATAAGAAGGGATGTAGTTGTGAATGAAGAAGTGACACTCAAATTCAGAACTAGTACACAGTCCCATGTGATATATGGTAAATGATACTTGCTCAACATGAGCAAGACATACACAGGTCCTCGAGATCAAGATTTTGATATTGTCAAAGACTAGTTATTCATGCAAGGAGACAAGGATCAAGAGGGATTCCACCCACCAAACAAACAAATATAAGTGCTTAAATTGTCATTTCCTATATATATAGTTACTTAAATGATATTGTTCAGTTGTGTACATATTTATATTTAGCCAATGTATTATGCATGATTGTGTGTATGCATTTATGAACAATATACTACTAAATTGCATGTAATGGGTAAGTAGCCTACGGTGTTGTACAACATTCCATTGTTACTTATCTAGAATGAAACCTCTTTGCTGAAATATTGGGAATAACGCACACTCTTAATAATGTTCTGGTGAATATGGAAGGCACTTAGAAAGTTAATATATGGATAAATGTCGCATTGGCTAAGATTTCTACATGACTGTGTGACAAATGTATTTCATAGATCCACCTCGAGGGATGAATACATTATTGGGCATGAGAAATCATCCAAGATGAAGAAATGTATGACGAGACTTCCAAATAAATTAAGAGCCCTAGGACACACTCTAGTTATATAGCACTGTTGAGTGACACCATTGATACAAATCCTTCCAGCTATGAAGAAGCAACTGAGAAGAAATGGAAGGAGGCTATGATCGAAGAGTCCTAGTTGATCATGGAGAATGATTTCCAATATGTGGTTCTAAGACTTGAAGGAATGTACATATTGTCTTCCATGTGTATCTACAAGATCAAGCATGCAACAGATGACAACATCAAGAAATACAAAGCATGGTTCGTGGTTTCTCTTAGAAAGAGGGAGTAGATTATGGTGAGGCATTCTCCATTGAACAGACACACTTCTCCAGTAAAATAGAAGTGTATATCGACCTGAGAACCACATGTGCATAGAAGTATTTGTATGTGCTTAGAATGCACCCATGTAATAGCGCATAAAGCTACATACGGAGCTTGAGGATCACCTAGAGTGATGGATATCTCAACATTTGCTACAAGGTTGAAGATAGAAGCCTATAGAGGACGAAAATCTCACATATGGGTTCAAGAGGAACTTTCAACAAAGTTTAATATAGAGGATCTTGGTATCCAATGACCTTGAGAGATGACATGGATGGATAAATTGAATATTAGTAGCATAGGAGGCTACCTGTCACTCTAGTACATAATGTTCTAATACATAAGAGTACAAAATGTGGAGGGAGAATGGTTCTCCACTTCAGAGGGAGTGACTATAGAAGATCTCAGAGTTCGAGAATCTTGACATGGCACAGAAGGATGGATAGCTTCTTAATGAGCTTAGGATTTACCAAGAGTAAAATAAATTCCATCATTTGCTTCAAAGTTGAAGGTGGAAAACCATTGATACTCCTGCTATATGTTGATGACTTGTTTCTAACAGGTAAGGATGAGCTCATTGCAGATACAAAGAGAGTTAGAGATGAAATACCTAGGGGTGATGCATTACTTCTTAGGCATGGAGGTGTGGCAGAGTACATAGGGGATTTTCCTTGGGCAAAGAAAGTATGGTGTAGAGATTATGAAGAGATTCGAAATGCTGGACTGCAAGGAAATGGACACACGTATGGCATCGAAATTGAAGCTACAATGTGATGCTTCATTAGATTCAATTGATGCCATGATGTACTGTCAGATGATTGGTTCGTTGATGTAAATGACGAACATGAGTCCATACAAATGCTTTGTTGCAAAAACCCTAATCCAGTTCCTGACAGATTCAGGACATGTTCACTTGATTGCTACAAAGCATGTATTGAGATACCTAAGGGTAAAATTGAGTGTGGGATCAAGTTTGACACATATAAGAAGATTAACCTGCATGGTTATGTTGATTTGGATTAGGCAGGAAACACCACTGATAGGAGGAGCACTTCGGATTGCGATTTCAGTTTGGCATCCGATATGATCTCCTGGTTTAGCGGGAATTAGTCCTGCGTGGCGCTGAGTACAGTAAAAAAAAGTATGTTGCATCTTGTTCGACTAGTTGTGAGGAAATATGGATTCATAAGATATTGTCTGATTTGTTTGATCTTGAGTTAGAGGTGACTTGTATCTTTTGTGAATACCAGAGTTGAGTGAATTTGTTGTAGAACCCGGTGTTCCATTACAATTTGAAGCACATCGAGGTCAAGTATCACTATATCCGGGATATGATTCATAGAGGAATAGTGAATCTCTAGTATGTGGCGACAAACAAGCATATAGCCAATGTATTGATCAAGCCATTATCCAGAGTGCAGTTTGAGTACTTCAGAGAGAGACTTGGTGTCATCCAGATCGAGGTCCCTAGAAAGAGAGAGTGATGATTTCTTGCATGGTCATAGATACAGGTAGTCCCTAGGACATAATATGTCCTGGAGTGCACCCATTATGGATATGACAAAATACTAGAATACCAATATGCACTGGAATGAGGTATCGCATAGTGGTAGACGCAGATATTACTTAGGATGTAATGTGTCCTCACGTGCTCCTATGCTAGATATGGGTCTCGCATGGTGGTAGACGCAGGTATTCCTTGGGACGTAATGTGTCTTGACATTCTCCTATGTTGGACACGAGTCTCGCATGGTGGTAGACGAAGGTGTTCCTTGGGACATAATGTGTCCTAACATGCTCATCTGTTGGATATAGTCTCATATGGTTGTAGACATAGGTAGTCCTTGGGACGTAATGTGTCATGGCATGATCCCATACTGGAGACGATGATAAGTCCACCGGTCATAAGACACTTGGTATGTGCCCAGGCAATTCTCCCATAGTAGACATAGGTAGTACTTGGGACGTAATGTGTCCTAGTGTGCTCCTATGCTGGTATAACGTGGGATGACCGTGAAGAGACATAATTCACTTGGTGTGCTCCTAGGTGATTCTCACATGGTGAAATACACATGTAGTCCTTTGGATGAAATGTGTCCTAGAATTCTCCCATTCTAGTAGAACGCAGGTAGTATGTTGGACATGAGCTATGCATATGGGTTGCTCTCCATGTGCGATGATGAGATGATATGGATACGACAAGACAACGTTAGGAGACACAGGTGATTGTAGTGGAAATGTAATGAATGGTCCTATGTTGTACCTACACAATGGATCTCTCATGTATATAATGAAGAACTAGATTTGGGCTAGGCCTACACCCAACATGAAACAAGGTTGGATATGTAGAAACTTCTCATGACGAATAGGTTTGAAATATGCCACTAATCAATGATCGAAAAGATGAGGACTATGATAAAAACAATAATGATGATTCAACGATGATGACGTGACCAGATGTGGTGATGACTATGGAGAGAGAAAACCTTCCTAGTTAAGAGGGAGTTTTATTGTAATTGTAACGTCGTAAGATATTCTATTTTATATTATTATTGTATATTGTTGTACCCCCATCGAAGATGGTTTCCCTCCATTCGGGATGTCATTATTATGTATACTCATTGAGGTAAAACTTTCATTGTAATTCGGGGCAATAGTTCCATGAAGAAATAATATAAAATGTATTTTTAAGTCTTCCTAGGTAGGTCATCCCCAATCAGATATCCTGGTCGACCTAGTTAGTTAAGTGAGTCATACAACTAATGTGTATAAATAGGTAGGTTCCCTCCCTCATGTAGACACACTCACTGACTATCAAGCTTGTTCACATTAGGAGAGAGAGAAGACACAACTGCTAGAGGATAAAGAGAGAGAGTTGTAGACGACTTCTTATTCTTGGGGTTTTCCATCTCATGATATTGTATTAGTGATGGAACTATTCTAAGGAAGTTTGCAAGGTTTTCTCCTTTATGGTTTCCCCGAGGAAAATATTTGTGTCTTGTGTATCTTGTATATATCTTGTTGTGATTATTATTCTTTCAGGCAAATATCCTAATCAATTTGAATTAAAGAAGAAAAACTAACAATACTACTCTGTTACATGCCCCTACCCAAAGAAATTAGGAATTCCTTGATCATGAATAATAGCTTTTGCAATACTAATGATGGATTGGTTCTTTCTCTCTACAACCCCACTATGTTGTAGGTTGTATGAGACTATCATCTTCCTTGCAGAAATAGTTGACCTCAATACCTTTATCTTCTTACCTATCAGATTCTCCACTTGGGCATTGAATTCAGATAATCGATCGAAGACCTCATCCTTGTTATTCATAAATAAGATCTAGGTTTTCTTAGAAAAATCATAAATAAATGTCACATAGTAGGAAGCTCCCTGCACAGACATCATTGACATTGGTATACATACATTTGAATGAATAATATCCAAAATCCTCTTGTAACTTCTCTCATTTCTTGGAAAATTAGTATTGACATTCTTTCCAAGTGCTCACCCTCTGCATACTATGTGTTGCTCAACATTAAATCCTAGAAGACCAATAACTATCTTAGTCAAAATCAACAACACCTTGTGATGCATGTTTCCCATCCTCCTATGCCATAACTCACACATGTTGCCACATTCATGTACCGAGGCCTGAACAAGCTTCCCATGCAACTTGTATAAGTTTCCCTCTCTAACCCAAATCCTCACTGCGTTGTTAGGGTTAGATCCCTTTCAATGTATGAGTAATTTCCCTCTCCTAAAAATAACAAAAAAAAACCTATCCTCCATAATTGAGATTGAGATCAAATTCTTCTTTAGTCCATGTAAAAATAACACAACATGGGCATCAAACAAACCTCCTAACTCAAGTTGGAACAAAATTGTTTCTTCTCCCCTCATTGCATACTTGGCATCATCACCATGCTCCACATGGATCCCCGAGTCCAATTCCATCAATATGTTGAATAAGTCCAATGCTTCTATCATATGATGAGATGCACCACTTTTAAACTACGTCCATGCACTCCTAACAACTGTGGTGGTGGAAAGGAATGAAACTAGTGAAAAATCATTTTCAAACTTTGTAGAAAACTCACTCAACTGAGTATCTGTAAAATGATGCTACCTTCTGCATTTTTCATTTTCCTTTCTTATTCTCTAAAAATTGAGATGCATAATTCCATTCTTGCAGCACCCAAAACACTTAATTTCACTCAATTCCTTCTTATTTCCCAGTTGTGAGTTTTCCCTCTCATTGTTACCTTTCTAGCTAAAACTCTTTCCTTTTCCCTTCTTTACCTTGCTAACAAGGGAAAGGTTCTCATTGCTACCTCCCTAGTTGCGATCCCTGGACTCCTCTTGAGTCTCTTCCTACATGAAATTTTCCCAAAGTCTCTCCCAATTGAGGAGCTTCTCCTGAGCATATAGTTCTTTTACAAATGGTTCCCAAGGCATGGTGAATCCATTTAATGTCACAATGACAAGCTCTTCATTGGATACTTTCTCTCCAATGGTTGCAAGATAATAATGTATCTTAGTGAGCCTCATGAAATAGATAGTAAAATTGTCAGATATTGACATCCAAATATCTCTGAGCTTGCTTCTTAAGATCATGTTCCTATTCATGTTGTCACTTTGGAACAAATCCACTTGAGATTTGTACAATTCACGACCCATTGTATTCTCTTCTACATGAAGAATCAAGTGATCCTTCATGACATCTAGAATCACTCTCTGGGATTTAATATCCTTCTTCTCATAAGATTCCAACTATGTTGGATCACAACAAGATTTGAACCCAAAATCCGACGCAATCCGACGAAATTGTTGTCTCGTCGGATTTCACCTTCAAAATTATGAATTTTGATCAAAGTTTTTTTATTTGATACATGGTGTTTTCAGATATCCGATGACCGTCGGTTATCCGATGACTACCGTCGATTATCCGACAATTTTCGTCGGATATTTGACATATACATGGTAACAATAACTAGAGTAACATCGTTGGATATCCGACAAATTTTAAATTTTAAAAACTATAAATTATGGTAACATTCCGACATGTTTTCTATAAGTGACGATATGCGAAAAATTATATTCTTCACACGGACTGGTTTCCATAAAACAGTACACAATTATTTCAATTTTTTTTGTGATTAAAAATAGTGAAGTGTGGATATATATTTTTTAAGATCGATAATATTCATTCAATCTCTTTATGAGAAAATGTCAAATAACAATATTTGTGATCTAGACGAACAAAATCGACAATTGCTTGTTAGATTTTGGGATGGACTGAAAATAAAGGGTGATGGGAAATTTTTTTGTCCATGTCATCAATGCAGGGGCTTTAAAAGGAGAAGAATAAAGTTCACAACAACGATAAAACATTGTAGGGAACATGGACACGCCGAGGGGGGACATGAATATCGTCCATTTGTAAGTTTTGCATTATATATGTTTTTATATTGATTGATTTTGTAAATGTATGTATTATTTTAATATCTATTATATTAACTAATATATATTGATAGTTTCATGTAATTATAAAGGAAAGACATCCTATGTCATATCGTCTGGAGGACATGCTTTCAAAATAAGTATCGGAGGAACATGGAGCTATGACTAATGGAGAACAAGTTAATGATCATATATAAGAAGATGATCATACTAATAAAATAGTTGAAGATGATGGTACAAATACATTGATCAATTATGCAATTAATGTTAGAATGGATGATGATGATGATAATCATGAAAATGATGGCTTTGATGGTGTTCATGATTTACCTCTTCTTGAGAAGGCATATAAACCCTTTATGAGGGCTCCAACACAAATCTTCTCTCTACTATATTGTTGATAATGAACTTGAAGGTTATGAATGGTATTTCAAACACATCAGTCACACAGATGTTAAGGTATGTAATATATTACTTCACATATATATGATCACGCTAAAGGTTATCATTTTCCATCTAATAAAATTATTGTTAATCCATAAGTCAAATTAATATGGATGAAACGCGTTTCATTAATGTTGTTTATATATTTATATATTAACTAAATTCTTATTTTAATTTGTTGTAGATTGATAGCTGAATTTTTGTTACCACCGTCCAATATTTTACCTCGCACATTTCGAGATTTATCTTCCATCATGAAAGAAATTGGAATGCAGTATGAAGCAATTCATGCATGCCACTATGCTCATGTTATATATTATAATCAACATGAATCTGAAACTGAATGTCTGGAATATCATATTAGTAGATATCAAAAAGATCAAGTAACAAAAAAGGCACCTAGCAAGGTTCTTCGTTATATTCCCATTATTCCACATTTGTAACGACTGTTCAGGTGCAAAAACATAGCGCAATTTATGAATTACCATGCACAGAACAAAAGTCAAGATGACATTATTCAAATTCTTGCAGATGGTTCCACATTTAGAGATATGGAGGAAAAATGGCCTCACTTTAAAGAAGAACCTCGAAATCTTAGGATTTCTTTAGTAGCATACAATGCCAATCCATTTGTAGAGATAAGATCCATTTACTCGCCGTGGCCTATTTTTGTCATCAACAATAACATTCCTCCATGGTTGTCAATAAAGAGGGAGCACATAATGTTGTCGATGATTCTTCCAGGTATGTGTCTACAACTTTTTTTTAACGTAGTGGTATCTCATTTGCCCTATTTTGTTGCATATATATATATATATATATATAGACACACACACACAGAGAGATATATATATATGTGTGTGTGTGTGTGTGTCTATATATATATATATATATATATATAGACATATGTGTCT
>LPNX010901460.1:297702-353750 GCA_001517045.1 Pseudotsuga menziesii | reverse complement strand
ATTTTTTATAAGTAGCTTCAAGCCTATGCAAAACCGGCTGAAGTGAAACTCATAAAATTGTTCATTAAACCAGCAATCAGTTAAACTCAGTTTGTCAACAGCTCTAACCTCTCAACTCCATCTCTACTCTATCCTGGGCAGATCCTTAGGCTTAAGGAAGTAATTCCAATTCTTCCTTGGGAAGCCCTGCATTCAAGCAACTCTACCCAAGCTCTAATGGATATATGGACCAAAGTCTTGGGGTCCCTTAATTAGTAACATGTATTGGCTCCATTTAATTGCAAGACCTGCATTCGCTTTGTAGTGGCACTTGAGCTGTCATCGTGGTTTTGTAGTTTCTAGTTTTCAGTTTATATCTGAGCTACCTGTCTCGGTAAGCTTGGTTTTGAGACTTTATGAAGCTTATGTTTAAACTTTCAATTTACCACCTTTCCTACTTAGCATTAAACCATGTAATCTCCTTTTTCTGGTAACTGTAAATTCAATTTGACAGGAAGCCTCCTCTTCTTTTCCATTGGTAATTCCAATAGTTTCACAGATGTTGTGATTGATGGGTTAGTCAACCCCAACTTCACTGAGTATGTGCAGCTTCTGTCTTTTAACTATGGTTGCTGTGATGCTCACTCTTCAGCAGTGTCCTTGGATGTCCTCTTCTTATCTCTCTCTTTGGCCTCCCGAGACATCCCCTCCTTGGTTCCTGACAACATACTTCCCTCTACTTTCAAGATGTGGACCAAAACATGATTTCTTTCAGTAGACTATCCAAACTGAGCTGTGTCGTTCTGGGCACATCTCACAAGTTACTGTGAAGTACTCTGCATTTATGTAAAACAATAGTGACATAGCAGAGGAAATTTTGAGATTTCTGATAATTTATTATACTTTCTTATTTCTTGTTGTAAAGCTGGCCATTAATTTTATTTTAGTTTGATATTTTTAATGATTTTCTCTGTAATACCTGTTTTCAGCCCATGGAAATACCGTTCCTGTATTTCACAATTGGCAATGGACATGGTTGGTGTGCTGAAATATGGAAATCAGTGAGAACAGTTGGATTGGTGTCTCTCTGTTAAACACCAAATGTCATACTTTTGTTCTTGTTCCTGTTTGTAAGATGCCATTTCTCTACAAAATGATATGATTCAGAATATTAAACATTGATATATGATTGCTCCTTTTTGTAATTTGCATATTGTTTGTATAACATTGGTTCTTTAAGTTTTCAATCGATTGTGCACAGATATGCCAGTTGACTGGTTTGTTTTTTCTCAGGTCTTTGAGGACGAAGAGGAGGACGAGGAAGATCTTTTAAAAGTAGAACTAGAAGACAATTTACTACCATTCAACAATACAGAAGCATCCATCTCTTATAGAAGGACCTTCTCAACCTATGATAACATGTCTGAGGAACCTGAAAGGTACAAGAGTCGTTTTCAGAAGGGGAATCGGTAATCTATTTAATTTTTGTTCTCCAGTATAAGTAGTCAACATGCAGCTTTAAAATGGCAGGTTCCATTTTACTCTTGTGCAAAAGTTTTGTTTCTGTTGTGGTGAATCTGTTTATGGGTATAGCCGTTCTCAATTTCATATCGTCAGAAATGCACATGCTTTGGGGAAAAAATAATAGTATAATTTGTCTAGAGATGCAGGAAGCTATATGTTACCTACTGGTGGACAACACATTGCGATCAATTATCTGCCTGCAAGCATTTTATAATTCAAATGTTAGCAGATGCTTAGTACAGTAGAGAGCATATCAAAAGGAACTAGAAAAACGTCCTTGTGTGTTCTTTGTATAATAGGGTTGAAACAGAGGCAAGATAATCCTGAATTTGGTTTATGTTCCATTCATACCTGAACTTGTATCAAGTTTATAAATTTATTTTTATGGAGTTTGACTTTTGAAATTTTTTGTTTATGGATGTTTAGCTGTTTTATTTAGAATGTATTGATCACTCTGGCAAGATTTTTTGTTATTTTCTGTATGCACTTTCAGATCTGAGGAGAATTTTGGGAACTTTTGTTCGGATGATCTTAGTAACTTTGATGCAGCCATCAAGAAAGCTGTGAATAATCCAGTGCAGGGAAGGAAACCCACAACAAGGCAGAATGCTTCTGTAACTGCTCAACAAGGCAGAACTTCCAGGAGGAGGAAAACATTATATGATCTTAAAGGAGAACTATCGACGGTCGAAACGAAGCGAGGAAATACGGGTACCAGGATTGCAGATTCCATCCCTGGTAGGGGTACTGTTGTGGTCGGGAGCAAGATCAAGAAAAATTTTGATGGAAGAATCTACCATGGAGAAATTGTTGGGTATGAGTTGTTATACAAGGTAGGAATATACTCTTACAGATTTGTTCTTATTAGTACTGGAATCTTGTGGACAGGATGTGCTTATCCAGGCCATCACTAACTCTGGGATATTGGTAATTTTCAATGATATGTGCAGGTAAGGTATGAGGATGGTGACTTTGAGGAATTGACATGGGAGGAGTTGCAGCCTAGATTACTATCCACTGAAGGAGGTTTCCTTTCGAGGTAAAAGGACATCATGGTTAAAGTGTCACTGCTGTTTTACAAACATACTGCAGAAATATAAGCAACAAAAAGCTCATATGTCCAGTAATTTCATGGACACTTGTAAAAGGATATCTTGAACACAGAGATCTATAAACTTAAAGGTTATGTTGGTTGAGATATTTCACTCTGATTCCAACTCTTCATTTCTGATTTTGATGTTGGCAAAAGTTTACAAGAGCTGTCATGAGAAGATCTCAATTCTTTTTTTGCACCAATCCTATTATTTCAACATGGCACGTTCTTTTTCAGAATTTGAGAATTCTGTAGAATATTGGTATTGATTGTTCAGGTGTAAGTCAGGGTTAGCTTTACGCTACCGTTGAATAATTCGTGCTGGATTCCAACATCCCAAGAGGAGCATTTTTGTAAAGCATCTTCTTTTCTTTTAAGCAAGTGTTTTTAAAAGAAAAACAAGACAGTCTTGGATTGAACAGTTGAGCCAGTAATTCTCATGTATTGGTACTAGTTATTTTTGTATCTTGTTAAGTTACAGCATAATTGATTAATCCTATTGCAAATGATTTTTGCTGGTATGTTTCTCGTCAGAGTATTCGTTAATGACAGTTTGCACATACATTGGATTTCAATTCAGCAACTTTATGAATTGTTCATTTTTCATTCGTTACAACATGAGCTTAATTAATTGTAGAAGGATGGCCCAGTTAATGTGCTTAACAATCTGGAAATTTCCAAAATGAGGATGATGTTGATATTTTGGTGCAAAGCTTAATAGTACCTAAGTCACCTGACACGAGGACACGGGACACGAAGGAAACGGGGATTTGAGTGTCCGACACGGACACGGTGACCCCCGGAATCAGGACACGTAGGACATGTTATATATATATTTATATATTTTAAAAAATTTATATATTAAAAATATAGACATATAGATCCAAATTTTTACAAATATTCAATAGAAATCAAAATCAATGCACATTTAACATTAGTAATTAGTATTACACATTTACAAAGCCTTCAAATCTTCTTCACCTGCACAAAAAAAACTTCTTAGAGCTCTCTCCACAATTGCAAATGGCAAAAAATAAGTCAAAAATCGGTTTTAAAGTGATTCCAGGCATCCCTTCTGCAAAAAACGTGTCATGTTTTCAGGACACGTCCTGACAGGCGCGGGACACGTGTGTCTGAAATCGGGACACGTTGGAGAGACGTGTCCGACATGCTCCGTCAGCGTGTCCGTGTCGAACACGCAGACACGGGGCACGCTGCCCTAAATGGACGTGTCCGGTATCACAGCTAAATACATATTTTCATGGGGAGGGTCCCTATTTTCTGCCAACCGTTTGCTTAGTTTTTGAAGAGTTTAATCTATGCTTTTCACATGACAGATGATTGAGCTTTCCAGCCTGTAATCCCCCACAATTTGTTTTTTGGCAACTAAAACTATATTATACTTCTCTGAGCATCTTATTTGTTTGGCAGCTGTTGGACTCAGCTATACTAATAAAGACTATCGTTATGTAAACATTTAGACCTCTGCCTATTTGTGGATAGTGCATGGCTTTTACCATTTTATGTTTATAGTTATGTGATTTCCTTTGAACTTGCACATTACAATGTGAAATTTTGGTACGTGGATATTAATTCAATTTATGTTGTGAATATAGAGCAAGTGAAAAAGAACATACATGCTTACTTGAACGTCCATATGTAATATAGATGAAATGGTTAATGTGTATGTGTGTAATATAGAAATGGTTATATGTGTCTATGTGAGCCAACTTACAGGTGTACAGGGTATGCAATATCCAAATCAGTGTAGTGCTGAGGTAGGCTGGATGTTGTAGACATCAGGAAGATAGTTGTATACTATAAGTTTTACTTATGATTTAATTTATGATTTGTTGATAAGTGTGGTTTTGACAAGATGCACAACTTTTCCAGAGTGGATTTTCAATTACACGACTTTAAGAACATCAGCTTCACAGTATGTCTCGATGTAGGGTATTGACACTAGTTTCTATTAGGAGTGGAGGTGTTTCACATGTGCATCATCCGAACCTTGGAGTCGTGGGAGGGTTGTGTTCGCGACACTCCTTAGTGTGATGGCAACTTCTGGTTTCTTGTTGGGAAAGTTTGTTGATATAGTCGATGCTGATGCTGTTTTATCTGGAGTTAGGTCGATATTATTGATAAGAAAAGATGGAAGGTGGTTGATGGAAGTGGTGGTAACTATCTGTTGAGAGTTGTTTGTGTTTATTATTGTGATTTGTTAATAAATCTTAATGGATGGTGCATTACTTGACTTGCCATCATGCATGCTTGGTTGTGAACATATGTGAGCTATTCATTAAAAGCAAAGATTGTTTATTATGAGTAAACACAAGTTATGTATATGCTAGTTACACATACATACCTTACACATCTTTGCTAGTACAATCACTTGTGTATTAATTACTTAGCTAGGTTATTAATTATTTAATTAATGTTTTAATGAATATAGAGATTATATTGCATACTCGTCAATATCTTGTAGCATTAAAAACCTATCAACCTTAAAGTTGTTGGAGGGATGTGTTAGCAACACTCCCCTAGACATGTGATGGCAACTTCTAATCGCCCATTGGGAAAGTTAGTTTCATATAGTCAACACTTATGCCTTAGTGTTCTATCCAAACTTAGTTCGGTATAGCCGAGAGAAAAAGATGGATGGTGGATGATGGAAGTAGTGGTAGCTAGCTGTTCAGAGTTGATTGTGTTTTGTTAATACAAATTAATGGATGATGCATTTACTTGATGTACTATCATGCATGCTTGGTTGGTTGTGAATATATAGGAACTATTCATTAGAGGTAGTAATTGTTTATTATTAGTACACACAAACGAGATGTGTACTTCACTTGAACATATAAACCTTGTATGTGTATACTAGTATAATCACTTAATATATTAATTACTTGGTTATGTTACTAATTACTCAGTTAATGATTATGATCATGGAAATTATATTGCATACACATTACATTTTAAGTGTATGGTGGGTTGCCATAAAATTTTGGGGAAAAAAGGGTCAATTTGCATAATTTAGCATGATAACGAAAACTTTGCATTCTATTTTATTATTGTTTTATTTTAATTTATATATTTCTTAGAAGCTTAAGGGATGTGAAATTATTATTATTTTATTTTAATTTATATATTTCTTAGAAACTTGGATGTGAATATCCTAGTGATGAGGGTGGGTGATTAAAATTTGGAGCAATATGTATGGAAATTTGATAAATAAAAAGGTGTTGAGGATTTGCTTGAAAGGTTGGAACTTGTGGAGAAATTGGAGAATTCTTGGAAGTTAAAAAAAAAAATCTTCTACAATCATATTGCTTATATTGTTCTTGAAGTCTTAAGCATGAAGGTTAGGAAATTGAAAGTTTTTTTTTGAGCTAGTAAGTTGACTAGGCTCTTGGTTGGTAGGGAGGTTTATAATCCTATTCTGAGCACAAGTGGCTACAGGAGAATTTGTAGGTGTCTTCCCATTGGTTAGACAATTCCCCATCATGATAAGTTCAAGTAGCAAAATATGTATTTGTCTTGTTATTATTCAATATGTTTTAACTCAAATTGAAGGGAATATTTTATTGATATTCTTGTTAAATTTTCAAGCAAATGCTTGTTTAAACGATCTAAATCCAACTTTTGGGTAACATGAAGCTATGTTGATTTTATGCTCTAAATTTATTTGTTACAATTTGCTTGGGTAAACAACTTTGAAACAAGTCATTGTAGTGAGGATGGACTAGCGTGCTACACAATCTATCGTTATATGTAGATCATTCCTCGAATGATAACAAGAAATCAATTTAAAGTCTTGAAAATCCTAGGTTGGTTGATTGTTGAATTATGTTTCAAGCTTCCTACTATGTCATCTATTGAATAAAACTCCATTTAACTCTACCTTTATTATTTTGTGGATTCAGATTTTGAGGGGAAAATGTGAGCATTAACAAATTTTTAAACATGACACTTGGAATGATATGATGTTGCATGCTATGGATTCCCTATTTTTCAAGTGGTGTGCCATAAATCCTCATGTTGATGTACAATCAAGTGTGTGGCCGGCAAGTCGCTCTTTGGCATTATATCACTTGATGGTTTTTCATGTGGAGTATTCCTTTATCTTGTGGTTAGTTTGTTTTCTTGTGGGTTGTGTACTATGGTCTTGTGATATTTTAGCTATATGCTACTATTGGGAAAGGCAACTCCCAACCTTTTTGCTCAATATTGCTAGTCTCGTAAGAAATCTTTACCCCATGGGTATAGAGTGGTTGAGTGTTCAATCTACCAATCTTCATTTATTAAATAAATGCCTAACTTTCATTCCAATACCTTGAGATTGCAAACTTACTAAAGTACTTTGAAAACCTTTAGATAGTTAAACATGTTTTAGCTTTAGTTCTCAATTATTTAAAATAGATTTGGGCCTCTTTATTCGATGAGTACAGATATAGGAGGGCATAATCACTAGTCCATATTGCACATGGGCTAAGGGTTTGACAGTAAAGTAAGTAATTTCATGCCCATTGAAGTTCAAATCCAATTGAGGTGGGACACTATGTGATATAGAAGGGGGGTTCCCTTCCATATTTGTAATCATTTGAGAAGGTTACATATGTTTGACCCTTTTGGCAACATTTTAAGGAAGTGATCAAACGTGTGGTCATATAGAGGATTATATTAAAATGATCTCTTGATTGGTGTAAACATGAATAAATCAAATCTCCCACTTGTTATCCTGCAAAATAGACACGAACTGTTTCAACAATGACTAGATTTTTACTAACCATTTTGGCTACAAGGACAATTTCACACATCTACGTTTTGTGTTGATCACGGATTTGGAAGCGATTAGGAGAGTGAGTCCAACCTTAGGCTAGGCTTTGTGATTACCATTGCCATCACTAAAGCCCTGCAATTGCTTAGAACAATGTGTTTGCATGTATATTAGGGTGTCTTTTCCTTTGGATCGGTTGATTGCTACCATGCATGAATTGCGTGAAAAATACATCCTTATAGAAACAAGATACAACTCAATAGATTGACCTCTAGATCATTCATCCCTTTTGTGATCGATTCCATGCTTGAACAAGTAAATCAAAAGCTAGAGCTCTTGTTTGTTATGCGTTTAGATCAATGGCCAAACACTAATCCAACCTTTTTGAAAGAACATGACATAGACTTCACAGAGTGAAGCAAATGCATTCCATTCCCTAACTAGTTATTAAGTCAATGGATCCAAGAAAGACAAAAATGGTTCTACCTTAAAAAGATTCAATCAAAAAGTTACAGGCCTTTGTTCCAACCCAAGGACCATGGAGATGTGGATAGTAGAGGAAGTACTTCCCAAGATCAAGGTTCACGCAACTTATGGTTTTAGGTATTTTTATTTTTTATTTTAGAACAATGATTATACAAACATGATATTTCACTTGGTTCATATTCATGGGATTTTGGGGTATGTTTTTAACTGTTCATCCTTTGCATTTAACCCTTAAGAGGATACCACAATAGCGCTTGCATGTGTTAGGATGCTCATCTTTTGCCAATATTTTGGGGTGAAGTTATCTTGAAAGCAATTAGGGACATGATCGGTTGATACATCAACTAGGTTAAACTAAGGAGCTCTCTTCACTTGTGCAAATACTTGTGTAGAAGTGGATTTGGAGAAGGGCCTTCTAGTGGTCACTGAATTAAAATTGGATCATTGTATTCACCTGTAAGAGTTAGATTATGTACAACGCTCGTTCAAATGTAATGTTTTCCAAGACGACTCAATAGCCTCTCTCTAAGCAACTCATGAACCCCTTTACTTAGAAGGAACACAACCCATTTAGGTAGACAAATGACAAGTGTAAAAATCAAAGAAATAAGACACATCAACTCACAAAGACCATTATGGGAGTTTTGAGGTCTAAAATGGGTCTCTTAAGGGAAATGATCAAACAAGAGTTAAAATAATAAAATATGAGCTTTGAATTATGGAGGGGAATAATAAAAACTACATTTTTATCGTACTTTTGACATTTGTTATCGGTTTACCCAAATTTCAAGTTTGGGGACTCGTTGGATGCAAGATTAAATTCCACATCCAATGCATACCCACATGGAATACTTTTGATGCACCCACGCCACGAAAAACAAAAAAATAGATAAAAAAATGTATTTTAATACATAAAATATGTTTTTTTTATTTAATTTTTTAATTTTATGTGTTGTGGGTGCCTCAAAAGTATGCAGTGTGGGTAAGCATTGGATGTGGATTTGAGTTCCACATCCAACTACTTCCCAAACTTGAAATTTGGGTAAATCGATAAGGACATATGTCAAAATAACAATAATAAAATGTAGTTTTTTCTTTTTTCCCTCTATTTTTTTTTACAAATTTTACCCCCATGGTTGGCATCATCATCTTTTTTTTTTCAAAGAAGAAAAAACACAACATTTTATTTATAAAAGTTGTTTCCGAAAGGCTGTAACCTCCAATACAACTCTATCAACAGTACATAAACTGAATTGCCACAATATGCAAAGTTGAAAAACATACAATAACCTGCTCAAAACACCGGGGCATGGAAACATATCGGCACGAGCTGCAAGGTCGTGGCGACCGTCACCCAGGAAAATGAACAAAAAAATATGTCCGACCTCGATAATACAAAGAAAGAAAACCATCATGCATCTGAAAAGAAAACAACGGAATACATTCACCTAGGCAAAGCATGGATCTGTATATAGTTATTTGGAAAAGCACACCGTATCCTTGCGACGACATGACCCATCCATATAGAAAGCTAGATGAATTTTTCCATCCAGCTCGCCCAACGATGTTTTTGAGAGGACATCAACATCCACATTCAGCTCACAAAAGATACGGAAGCATGAACAACAATTGAACTCTCTCATCAACCTTCTGGAGTCATTCAACCAGTGAAATAGTTCCAACGATAATACATGAGATTTGTCTAATGCCCAATTGATAATCACTTGGGAGTCACCAACAACATAGAGATCTCTCAAACCCCACCATCTGGCCACAAAGAGACCACTCCATAGCCCAATAATTTCAGCTCTAGTATTAGAGCCCCTTCCAGCTTTAAGCCAGCCTTTAATCTCCTCTCCCCCATCCAACTTTAAAACAAAACCAACACCACATAAACCATTTGTTGCGGCACCATCAAAGAGAATCAAAGGACGCTTGGACAAGAAAAGAGGGGAGGAGAGATCTCTTAATTTTTTAACAGGTTTCACTCTATGCCGCTCTAAAACAGAGGACAAAGTCTTGGCATAGGTAATCTCCATTCTTTGAAAAGTATTAGAAAACAGGGAGACATTCCTAGCCTTCCAGACCTCCCAAAATGTAAAAAACGGGAGACATTAAAATGTACATTTCTTACGTTTCCATGCTAGAAGATTTACCCTCATTGATGCCTTCTTCCACCTAAAATCAATTTTCAAATAGTTCAGAATTAGCTGCCACATATTATCAAAATATGCACAATCGCCAAACAAGTGGCAAGTCCCATCAATATTCCTAAGGCATAACGAGCATCTTCCCGGCCCCTTGAGTCCCCTTTTCTGCAACGATTCCTAGGTCATAATTTTATCATTCATGACCAACCACATAAAAATCTTTAGTTTTACAGGCAACTCTCCCTTCCACAACCAACACGCCTACCATTCAAAAACATCTGGTTCGTGCAGTGAGATAATGGAATGGTAGGCAAGCTTGGCTGTCACATTGCCATCTCTAGAATTGAAATCCCAAACCAACTTATCCACAGAATCAGAGATAGAGATATTTCCATGGTTCAGGGACAAGATGAAATGCTCCCATTCATCGACAAGAACTACAGATAATCCCAACGCCAAGGAATTTGCCCAGTACTTACCCCTAGCGCCTCTCTGAACATCCTTCAAAACATAAACGTTAATTTGATGCAACTCAACCACCAACTCATGAGAAAAGGTGGTGAAACCCTTCATCTCGCAAATAGGATCAGTTCCCAACTGAATTTGTATGCCTTGACCAACCTGCCAGATCAAGTCATTTGCAATATAAGGAAAGGTTCTAGCTATAAGCTTTTCCAAATTATTGAAGCTCCCGCTTGAACATTTACTCCTTCTCTTATCCAAAAAGTTGAATCCAACCCTCTAAGGTATTTCTCCTTAATCAAAATTCCCCACTAACCTTTTCCAAACAGGAATCTCCATAATGATTTAACACACAGGGAAACATTAAAATGGCTAAGATTCTTGAGACCCCATCCACCCATATCACGGGGAATTGATAGTTTGTTCCAAGCCACCAAGTGAATTTTTCCAACCTCTGAGGAGCCCGACCATAAAAAATGGAAAAATTTCGATCTCAGTCTAGACAGAACCGAAGCTGGAAAGGAGAAAATAGACATCTAGTAAACAGGGATCCCCTGTAAAACCGACTCAAACAAAACTAATCTACCTCCCAAGGATAAACAACGGAAAGCCCACCAATCAATCTTCCTAGAAACACATTTTAGAAGCCAATCCTAGTCCTTAGGGCCATGTCCGTTTGGCTTGATGATGAATCCCAGATATTTGAATCCTTCCTCAATAGAACCAAAGTTATAAGGAAAAAGATTTAATAATGAGTCTTTTAACCCCAAATCAAAACAAGAATAGAGGAGGAAAGATTTTTTAGCACTTATCTTAAGACCAGAGGCTTTACAGAAACAATGTAATAAAGCCTAAAGAAAAGTCCATTCTTCAACCGAGTCACCCCCAATAATAAGCACATCATCAACAAAAATAATGTGAGTGAAAAAAAAAAACCCTGACCACCTTAAATCCCGAAAAGGACCCATGTGCTTTTGCATGAGTGATGAGTAGGCTAAGGCCTTCGATAGCCAAAATGAAAAAATATGGGGATAGTGGAAAGCCCTATCTTAATCCTCTGTAACCCTTGAAGAAATTTGAAGGCTCTCCATTGACCAACACTACATACTGGACTGATGTGACAACGCACATAATCCATTCCACCAAATTGGGGGAGAGACCGATCTGCACCAAAATCAATCTGATATATGACCAATCCAACCGGTCATATGCTTTCTCAAGATCCAACTTTAGAAAGAATGCAGTCCTTTTACAAGTTTTGGCAGAGTGAAGACATTCATGAGCCACCCCAACCATATTAGAGATTTTCCTATCAAGAAGGAAAGCAAATTGTTCAGCCGAAATAAGCTTTCCCAAAAAAGGCTTCAGTCTTTCGACAAGTACTTTAGCGATAATTTTATAGAGCAGATTGCATAAAGAGATTGGTCTGAAATCATTGAAAGACACCGTAAGCTCCTTCTTTGGAAGAAGGGTAAGGAACATCACATTCTAGGACTCGCTGATTTTCCTATGAGTTCTGACCTCTTCAATCGCCAGAGTGATCTCTTGACCAAATACATCAAAGAAGTTCCTGAAGAATTCAATGGTCCATCCGTCAGGGACAAGGCTCTTGTCCTTCCTTAGCAAAACCAAAATATGCTCCACCTCCTCAAGGGAAATCGGTTTTTCAATAGCAATATAATCTTCCTCCGAGAAAAATCGAGGGAAGTTTTGAATAGTCGACATTTTCTCTAAGATATTAACATCACAAGGCATCTCATATTGAGCCTTAAAGTGTTCGACCGTTTCCCGACTGATAGAGGATTTCTCAGAGCACACTACACCAGCATCAGAATTAATTTCCCAAACAGTTTTAGTAATTCTACGCTGGTTAGCAAAGCGATGAAAGAACTTTGAGTTATTGTCCCCAGCCTTCAGCCAGATTGCTCTACTTTTCTGCTGCAGAGTTTCTTCTCTATGCTTTAATCAAATACCACGAGAGGCTTCCAACTCGCCAATTTTCTTTTTTCTATCGAAAGAGAAATACAACTCGTCCACCACTCCCATGAGCACCTGTAATTCAGCATCGATTTCTTCCAAAAGCCAACGCTCTTCACGCTTTTCAAGTTTTTCCTAGACTGTGACTTCTCTTTTCAATTTACTCTATTTTCAATTACCCCATCCTATTTCGAGGAGAAGTGTAGATCCGACCACGAGGACCAGTTTTCCTTAACCATATCACAAAAAAGATTATCCTCAAGCCAAATAGGATTGAATTTGAATGGGTAAATAGTCTTTCTTTTGTCGAAATCAAGATGAAGGATGATTACCTTGTGATAAAAAATGCCCAACGCATGGGACCAAGTCCTATAGTTACCGAGAGCATCACAAAGATCCTCATCCAAGAGAAATATGTCCAAGCACTTTGCCAAACCTGTCGAACCACATCTTTAGTTTGACCAGGTGGGACTGATCACATTCGGCAGAATGTCAATCAGATTCATTTCTTCCAGCTTTGATTTGAAGAATGCAACAATAGGATCATCAGACTTGCCAGCCCCCCAAACTTCGTCCGGAGATAGAGTAAGGTTAAAATATCCCTCAACAATAAGAGAATTATCATCCAAAACACCAAAATCAAATACGCCTTCCCAATATTCCAGTCGATTGCTATAGGGAGCGTAATATTCAGCATTGAAAGACCAAAAATATGACCTTCAACCATAATCCTAGCCTTGGACGAATAAGCTTTGAATTTTTCCACCTGGGGGTTCTAGGCAACCAAAGTCCCACCTGACAAACCACATGAGTCCCAAGCTGAGACACACTGAGACGACTTCATTTTGAGGAAGTAATCACAAGCCGAGACCCCATCAGTCATAGTCTCCTGGGGCAAAACAACACATGGATTTAACCTATCTAAAAAACTCTTAAGGGAAGCTCTTTTGGGTCTGTTTCCTAACCCTCGCACATTAAGGGACACAAGGATCATTTGGACACCAGTGGGGGAGCTACTGATTCTCTAAGAGCCCGAGGGGAAATAGATAGGGAGGAATCCTCCACCATAGGGAATCCTTTGGCATACAGGGAGGAGAGGCGCGAATTATGGAAGACAGTCTCATCGCTCATAGAAACAAGAGTTGAGGAAGATTTGAGTGGAGTCTTACCCTTTTTCTTTGGCTTTCTGACCGTAACAAAGGGTCTTTTGATGGATGCGATATCAACAATCTCCGAGTCTAAAGTGTAAGTGGTCAAAGATTTCAATGCGGGGGAACCCAAGGGTGAGGAGGGGGAGGACTCCGACAAAGGGGAGCTCAAAATGTGTAAGGGAAGGGGAACATGAGAATCCCTGGGCAAAGGGGGAAAGTCCTCAGTGCTAAAAAAGTGCGTCCCCCTCCCAAGAGCCAACAACTAGAGGCGATTGATCAACCAAGACCAAGCAGATGGCCTCCCTACCGCTACTCACCGTATCGAGCCCAACCTTTGATGTGGTGTCAATTGAATCCAAAGCTAACTGTTCCACAATCGTGCCACTTGAGTCCCCCACAAATGAGAGTTGAACTGTCAGTTCATCAACATATAAGAACTTACCAAGGAGAGGTAACGAGCTTTTGAACTTTCCCAAAAAAGAGAGAGTCGTAACTCGATCTAACGACAGGGGGAAATAGACATCATTAACAGTATCCAAATCCACCTCCGTTGATAGGGTTCCGACCTCCTTAGCTAGAGCTGAGTGACAAAATGATTTAGAATGGCCAATACCCCTACAATGAAAACATTTGAAGGGCACCCGCCAATTGTCGAGCTTCTGGAGGAAAGAACCTCCTTCCCAAGTCACCTCTAGCTCGCCCGGAATCCCTAGATTCATATCCATCTCGACCAAAATATGGGGAGCAATACGCTCAGATACCAAGTGGTGGGAGTCCTCGATATGTATAAACTTACCAATCAAGTTGGCCACCGCCCGGAATCCCTTTAGGTTCCAGCAAAATAGAGGAAACCCAGGTAAATCACCCACAAATGACGCTTTGGAAGAACTGCAGATCTAGGATCAAAGTTTACTGACCATCTTAACAAAACCAGAGACCCTCTGTCCTTAACCCAAAACCGATCTTCAATCGCCTGCCTATCTTCATCGGAGGGGAAATGAAAGACAAACCAGCCATTGACCAAGGCCAAAACCCTAGGAATATTTTTAATGTAAGGTTTCCAAATATCTCGGATCCATTCGAGAATCTTTGAGCTGGAAATTTTGACAAACTCCATCTTGCCCACCAGCGACCTAAGAGACAATGTCGGCACTAAATCCATGGTGACGTCCCTACTCAGAATACAAAGAGGTTTTCCTTTTTGATCTTTTTCAAATTTAGGTCGACCTCCGTGGACCACAGATTTAGTCTTGTTGACGGGCGGAGAAGCAACACGTGAAGTGGGGAAATGTTCTGCATTACAAACGTCACCATCTTTTGAAACCTCATCCCCAAAGAGAACACGACCCTCAAGTTTTTCAGAAGGAAGAGAAACCCTCGAGCCCAAGAGTGAGGAAGATGCGATGGGGGTGGCATCGGGCTTGTTTCCAATCGACCGACGACAAGGGCTCCGGATCGAGCCCATCGGAAAAGGAACAAAAGGAAAAATACATGACAAAATAAACCGAGCTATGGATTTTTGGACACTGACAGTACTTCCCACTTTTTACCTGGTTGGTACTAGACTGAGACGGCCTCAATTGGAATCTAGGACCATAGACGGGTCTCTCCGTTGTAGATTTCCTCCATGGCGAAGCCTAACCCTAAATCCACCAAAAACCATTTTCCCCCAGCTAGCATCGAGTGGGTTCATCATCATCTTGAATCCTACTGGTTCTTATAAAGTGAATTTTGATGGTACATTGTTTTGTTATGAGGCCCATTTTTTACCCGAAAACCCCCTAATGCATTGTGCGGGGGCCAATTGAAAAAAATAGAAATTGATTCATCACGCTTGTAATTCTGGAAGTGCTTGGATAGGAAAAGGAGGGCAAGGAGACATCAATAGAAAAGGGTGATCCTATAAAATAAATCAAACCTCCTTTGGAAGAGAATTAAGAAGATATAAAAAATGTTCTAGAAAAAGTAGGAAAACCTCTAAGCCTTGCACCCAACAAATGTAAAGCTAAGCAATTAATTTGATTTAGAGGCTACCTTGGAAGAGAATTAAGAATCCCAAGAAGTGGAGTAGAAAAATCAATCATATTTAAAATTCCTTAACATTGTAAGTACTCTCTTTGCTCTTGGCAACTCATATGTCGAAACATTGAGGACACAAAACAATTAACCAGATTTAGAGGCTACCTTGGAAGAGAATAAATAATCCCAAGAAGTGAAGTAGAAAAAATAATCATATTTAAAGGTCCTTAACATTGCAAGTACTCCCTTTGCTTTAGGCAACTCATATGTTGAAAGATTGAGGATGCATACACAACGGGAAGAAAATTCAATCGAGAGCATAGAGAAGTAGAACATTTTTTTTTAAATCCTTGGACATGGAAACACCTCTGCATAAGAAATGACATATTACACTAAATTTGGGTCCTTGGAGTAACCCATCATGTTTTATAGATATGTTTTGTTACTAAGACAATTTGTTAAAGTTTATTCATATAGCTAAATATGAGCACCATAAAGCAATTTTCTATCATACACGGATCACTTGAACATTGTTTGAAAGTAGATATGATGTTAACTTTGGATCCTTAGAGTAACCTGTTATGTTTTGTTGATATGCTTTGTTTACTGAAACAATTTGTCGAAGTTTATTCATATAGATTTTTTTTTCTAATGTGATATGGAACATTGTTTGAAAGTACATAAACTCTTATGTATAGGAAAACTACCACAATTTTATCATTATACAAACGAGCAACTATTGTGACATGCATTTTATATCATAAAACGATAATCATTTAGTACCATAGATTTTTTAGATAGAGCATTATACACCAATCAATCAAGGCACTTGGCTAGATCAAGATTCAAATAAGGGAGTTGTTTGAACCATGCCTATTGTGGTAGAGGGATCTTTGTCTTTAGGATATCCTCATCCATAAGTTATGGGCTCAAAATCATCCATAATGGGATCCCCTCTATGGTTTCCTTGTCAGGGAAGTTCAAGATGCCTTGGTTCAGAGATGGTGAGAGGGATGGTAAGATATTTGTCAATTCAAGGATCTCCAGAGTTTGTAGTTGAGTCCAACTTCATTACCTTTACTAATTCTCCTTTAGTGCTTATGTTGCCCTGCATTGGGCCTAAGGACTACCTAATGCTCCACGGTGTGCCCAATACAATGATTAATTCCCTTTGAGAGGCACTTTGGTCATGGTAAAGGGCATGGTGGTTCAATAAACTATAAGTTTGTGCAAATGCACCACCACCATATCCACCTTTTGTTCATGCACATGAATATGTAGACACAAATGGGCACATATTTGGGAACCATTGTGCGAAGTAAAATTGGTGTGGTGTTGTGTTGTGTATTTATGAAAACACATTCATTCTTTGTTTTCTATAGATGATATGAAATATTAATTCTAGTTCATTATTATGCTATGGAAAATACCACTGCCCATAGAAGAGAATCTCCAAAAAGGGTTGACTTCCAAAGGGTGTTCGATGACAACAATTGAATAGTAACCAAGCCTAAAATCCTGATCCCACATTGACTTGGCATTTTTTCAATACCAAAATAGGTGCTTGAGAGTTTCATTTTTACCGCACAAAGGGCATTTAGGTTGCCTAACTCTTTGATATTTAAGACCTTGACCAACAAGGAGCATGCCATGGATTAGAGACCACACAAAACATGTTTTTTTGGTTCTAAATAAACCTCTTTGATGGATTTCAAATCGTATAGCCATGTCTTCTCTTTTGAATTCAACATTTCATATTTTTTTAGTTTGGCATCCAACCCAAGCTTCGATAACAACCAGTAGTATCCATTGACTAAATATTTTCCTTTGATTACATGTCTAGTCCTTCCACCAAGTTTGTGGCCTTAGAAAGTAGAGATTTAAAAATAGTGCCAAGAATCCAGGTCCTAAATATCTCTACAATTATTTTATCCATAACAATGAGATTCAATTCAATGTTCAAAATATCCCAAAGTCTTCCAAAGTCGAGTCCGGTTCTCAAAAAGATCTTCCAAGTATTGGGTACCTTTTCTAAACAATCTCTCATCAAGAACCAAACAATCTCAATGTGATGCTTACCACCGTGAAGAGCAACTCTTAAGCATGAGATGTTGTGATGATCAAAATAAAGATTTGACCTTAGAGGGGCACTTTCCCATACCCATTGGTACTTAAAAACCACCTAGAGATGCCATATTTGTTTACCTTTAGAAGTCTCCCTAGTAATTACAAGTTTGTTTTAAGAAATGATCATCATGGTTCGAAAATTTAGATTACTCCAATGCTTACATCCATGACGAGCCTCATGAATGATACCATTTCTAACGAGGGTTTTCCAATTTTTATGGTCGTCTATAACTCAACCAATTTGGCCCACAATACATGAATGAAAGTTATAGTGGCAATAATTGGATTTATAGTGGCAATAATTAGGATGTGTTGTATTCTTTGTAGGTGTACATGAACACATTCTTGTAAGGCTTAGGGTTGTGATTTAGAAGAGTTTTTTTTGCTCCTTATTTTTTCAAAGGTTGTTATAGGGATATTAATGAGTTTTTGGGTGGTTTTAACCCATGGTTTTATATCCATTGTAATATTATATTGGTTAGAGGATTAGTGTTGTAATATATTCTTGGTTTGCATATTAGAGTTAATTGATGCTATATAATACCTAAATATTGTATTTTGAACGATGAAGTTAATAAAATGAAGTAGAGAAATGTAACTTTGAGTTGGGCTGGTTTTTCCTTGGTTAAGGGTTTATAGCAATGTGCAAGTGTTGCATTATTTCTTTTATTTTAAGATGATGTTAGTATTGCTTATATTGAACAAGTTTATCGATATGTTAATTTGGTATCAGAAAGAGGTTATTGTCTCTGGGGGGTGCCTTCATTGCTAGGGTATCTTAAGTTTGTAATAAATCTATTATTTTATGGGATCTTTGCACAATTGAATCTTGTGTGATGGAAAATGATGAGAAATACAAGAGTAGAGAAGGAGAAATTTAATAGAAAGAGGCTTGAGTTTTGGAAGCTAAATATGAAATCTCTACTTGTTGACAAAGATCGATGGGTTGTTGTGTCTGGAAACAAACCCATTTGTATTAGTGAAAGTCCATGGAATACAAAATGTTTCTTTGGAGGACATTACCCCTTCTTGTGATGAATAATGATGACTCCTTGGAAAATAGATTAATGTATTTAACATCATGATAAGTTAGGTAGTCCCCGTTGATATGAAGATGTTGAATAAGATAAGCTTTACTACTTTGTTACACTCTACCAAATTAATGTGATAATCTAGTTATAGCTATTGGTAGTACTACTCAATCTACATTAAGGATGTAGTTGCTTTGTTGTTATCAAGAGAAATGAGGTGAAAATTCATGGAGGGTCACAACCATGGATGCCTTATTTGTGAGAAGTCGTTCCCGTGACAAAAATATAAATAACTTTGGGAATAACTCGAAGTCTAGAGGGGGAACAAAATCTGTTGGGAAATTTACAAGGAAATATTGAAAATGTAGTGAAGTTGGGAATTTGAAGAAAGATTACACATCTAAGAATATTGACACAAGTAAGGTATCAAATGACAGACTCTAACAAAATTGGTGTGGAGACACCTTGGCCCACTCACCTCACGCGATCAAGTTGGAA
Organism: Pseudotsuga menziesii; assembly: GCA_001517045.1. Taxonomy (NCBI): domain Eukaryota; kingdom Viridiplantae; phylum Streptophyta; class Pinopsida; order Pinales; family Pinaceae; genus Pseudotsuga; species Pseudotsuga menziesii. Next base: position 334,476 of record LPNX010901460.1, on the reverse strand, counting down.
TGAGAATTTCCCAAGACACCAAGGAGGGATTGGCAACCCGACTTGGGGGCCCCTTGGCACGTCTGAAGCCAAACATGAGACTTGAGAAGGTAAGAAGATCCAAGAGGCATCAACAAGGGCTAACAACAATACAACTTGTAAGCTCAATAGTGAAGGCGTGCCAATCTAGACATGCAGGCATGTGGGCATTAGGTAGTGTAATATCCCAAATCCCGATATTTTCTATTTCTAAGCAAATATGCTGATACAACTGGGCATGCAAACTGCCATGCAAAAATCCCTATTTTATAGGAAAAATTAGGGTTAGGGTTTGTGAGATAGAATGAACACTTACCACCGATAAGCCGTCGAGACTGCTTCGGAGAAAGTATGCAAGCACCAAGAACTGGATCGGAGATGGGCAGATCTCTTCTGCTTCCAGTGAACCCCAGCAGCAAGAACCCCAGTCAAAAAAGGGTGACGCTTTCAGTGAAGGAGGTGTCTGATGAAGCTGTCGATTTGTAGGGCTGATAGCCTTCTCGTGCCGGAGAGAATGCCTGGTACATGCAGGATTTCTGAGACCTCTAGACAGGATAGCGACTTGCTCTGGTGAGACAGCTGCTCACGCCCCTGGGATCCCAAAACTGCTGATAACTGCTCCGGATGAGCACGGATGGATCTGATAATCACCGGGTACCGGAGTATAATGCTGATGATGAGAATGGTGCCTGAGTTTCAGAGTAAAGCTGAGATTTGAAGGCCCAGCAACTGATTAGGGATTTCTGGCTGAAAACCCCCTCCTTACGGTTGCACACATGTCCCTGCAACGATCTATACCATATACTGGATAACTTATGAATGAAGAACAAGTGGTGAACCTGTATGGCTTACCCTGAATAAGACTAGGACAGTTGTTTCACTGCCGAAATCCTGTTAGCTGAAGACTTTGTCTCCAACCCCAACTGATGTGCGGCACGCTGTGCTGCTATCCAAGAGCTCCCAAAATAATCATAATCAAAAAGTGAAGTCTCCTTTCGCTTTATCCTCTATTTATAATGTTCAACTGCGAAAACCCTAATCTTTGACCTAATTAGTCACTTTATCTTCTAATTTGCCGTTGACTTGCATGCATGCGGATGGAGACTTAAAGAGTGCATGCATCATTAAATAATGCTTGGATGGCATGCACGAAGGTGGCCTTTGGCCCCGGTGGCCCTTCTTGACCTAATGATGATGCCCTAGATCTTCTATGGATGGCATCAGTCCTTAGCTGATTCCCTAGCTGTCAGTCACCGCTCGAACCCATAGGAATCACATAGGTTAGCGGTATTGGGCCTCAAGGCCTAATTAGAAGAGGACATTACAGTCCTCCCCGCTTGAGATTGCTTGTCCTCAAGCAACTTCAAATTGGGATGCTGCAATACCTGTTCACCTTCCCAGGTGGCATCCTCTAGTGGTAGTTCCTTCCATTGAACCAAGTATTCTCTGATTATCCTGTTCCTGAGCTTCCTCTCTTTAGTCTTTATGATCCATTCGGGAATCAGTATCAGCAATCCTTCATCATCTAAAGGAGACAATTCGGTGGATGGAGCAATGTGTTGCCCAAGGGTCTTCTTCAGATTAGATACATGGAACACATTGTGAATTTTGCTTTCCTGTGGAAGTTCTAGTTCATATGCCACCTCTCCCACTTTCTTGATTATTCTGTATGGTCCATAGAAGCGGGGTTTTAACTTCTCTGCTCCTTTCTTCTTAAGTGAGGACTGTCTGTAAGGCTGGAGCCTTAAGTATACTAAATCCCCTACCTCAAAGCTCTACTCAATCCTATGTTTGTCAGCATACAAGTTATGTTGATACTGGGCTGTTTGTAAATTCTCTTTTAATATTTTCAGAATGTCCTGACTGTCCTATATCCAATCCTTGGCCTTAGGAGCCCTACTATCTCCAAATGCCAAATCTACATAGTCCAAGGCCTCGTAACCATATAATGCCTTAAAAGGAGTCATCCTAATAGACATGTGATATGTAGTATTGTAGAAATACTCCCCTAGGTGTAGCCATTTGATCCAGGTTTGCTGCTGCCCTACTACATAGTTCCTTAAATATCCTTCGATCCACTTGTTGACTATTTCTATTTGCCCGTCACTCTGGGGGTGATAACTGGTACTAGTGGCCAGTTCGGTCCCCACCAATCTGAACAGTTCCTGCCAGAAGGCCCCCGTGAACCTGCTATCCCGATCACTAACAATGGTCTTAGGTAACCCGTGTAACCTGAAGACCTCCCTGAAGAATAACTCAGCTACTTGAGCTACCGAGTAGTCTGATGATATCAAGAAGAAATGTGCAAACTTAGTCAATCTGTCAACTACTACATATAAACAATCTCTCCCTTGGACCTTGGGAAATCCCGAAATAAAGTCCATGGAGATGCTTTCCCACTTCTGTTCTGGAATCGGTAGTGGCTAGAGTAACCCTGCTGGATGGGTGTTCTCAATCTTGTTCTGCTGACAGATGCTACATTCCCGGACATGCTGCATAATTTCCCCCTTAAGGCCCTTCCATGAGAACCTCTCTCTAATCTACCGGTAGGTCTTTAAGAAACCTTGATGCCCTGATAAAGGAGAATCGTGGGCTGCCTGAATGATTTTTTTCCTCAATGTGGATTCTGGAACGAGGTATATCCTGTTTTTGTAATAGATGATGTCATCCACAATCCTGTACCTGTCATCCTGAATTTGCCAGTCCAATAATTTGCAAGCGAATTTATTTTTGGAGTATTATACTAAGAGAAGTGCTCTCCAATCCATGGATATACTACTGAGAGGTAATGGGGCTGGACGCCTGGATAATGCATCAGCTACTACATTACTCTTACCTTTTACATACTCGATCTCGAAATCGTAGGCTTGTACTTTGCTGACCCATTTCTGCTATCGCTCATTTAGTTCCTTCTGCTCCAGGAAATACTTGAGGGTGTTATGATCAGTTTTGATTTTGAACTTACTGCCCACCAGGTACTGTCTGAATTTTGTGAGAGCATGCAAGATGGCTAGCATCTCTTTGTCATATATGGAGTAATGGCGCTCGTAGTTCTTCAGTTTACGGCTCTCAAATGCAATAGGGTGATGATTCTGCATCAACACTGCTCCTAACCCTTCCCCTGAGGCATCACATTCTACTACAAAGGGTTGTGAGAAGTCTGGTAATGCTAGAACTGGACAAGAACTCATAATAACCTTCATCTCTTCGAAAGTTTTCTGTGCTAAGTCTGTCCAAGTGAACGCCCCCTTCTTGGTGAGATCTGTGAGGGGTGCTGCAAATTGGGAGAATCCCTTAACGTACCGTCGGTAATAAGTGCACAGACCTAAGAACCCTCTCAATTCTGTAACTGTTTTTGGTGTGGGCCAATCTCTGATAGCTCGGATTTTCTCCATGTCAACCTATACTCCTTTTGCATTGATTAAGTATCCTAAATACAACATCTCCTTCATGCCAAACTCACACTTGGACATTTTCGCATAAAGCGAATGTTCTTCTAAAATACTCAATGCTTCGTCCAGGTGTTTCAGATGCTCTTCCCATGTTTTGCTGTAAATCAGGATGTCATCAAAGAATACGAGCAAAAACTTACGTAGTTGTGCTCAGAAGGTGTGGTTCATGCATGACTGAAAAGTGGTCGGAGCATTGGTAAGTCCAAAGGGCATGACCAAAAACTCATAGTGACCATAGTGACAGCGAAAAGTTGTTTTGGAGATGTCCTGGTCCCTTACCCTGATCTGATGGTACCCTGAGCGAAGATCGATCTTGGAGAAGTGTTGGGCTCCTCGAAGCTCATCCATGAGTTTGTCAATTCTGGGAATGGGATACCTGTTCTTAATGGTCTTCTTGTTGAGTGCTCGATAATCGATGCACATTCACAGTGTACCATCCTTCTTTTTGACTAGTACTACTGAGGATGCGAAGGGGCTAGAACTGGACCGAATATATCCAAGCTCCAGTAATTCTTTGATTGTTTTCTCAATCTCATCCTTGTACCTTTTGGGATGCCTGTACGGAGTGGTGATGACTGCTTGTGTTCCCTCCTCTAGCTCGATGACGTGTTCAAACCCTCAGTCTGGTGGTCTGCCTGATGGAAGGTCCCAAAAAACCTTTTCATGTTTCTGTAGAAAGGCTTGAATGTCACTTGGGTGTTGTGTGCTGGTCTTTGGGGGTTTCCTGAAGGTGACTAAACATTCTGCAGCCCATTCTATATCATCCTGTCGAAGTACTGCCTCCATCCTCTTTGACGAGACCGGTTTTGGTGGATAGGTGTTCATGCCCCTCAAAACTACTCGTTTGTCGTTTGGCCCCTGGAATTCCATTTCCATTGCCCTATAATCTGTAGTGTATTTCCCTATAGAGTAAAGCCACTGAACACCCAATACCACATGAGTATCCGCTACATCCACTACATAAAAAGAGTCTGTCATCTGATAGTTACCCAAGGCGACATTCAATTTTCGGATCCAGTAGTTGCACTCCATGCTGGAGTTCTCGGCTACTGCTACAGTGAATCCTTCGAACTTCTCGGTCTGAATGTCTCTCTTGGCTACCCAAGCGGAGTTGATGAAATTGTGGGTGGCTCCCCCATCAATCAATACGCCTACTCTGTGACCCTGTACTACTCCCCTGACCCTGACAGTATGGAATCTTGGTACTCCAGATAATGTAGCAATGACTTCCTCTGGTGTATCACCCTGATGTGATTCCTCTTCTATGGCCTCCTGCTCATAATCGTCGTCATCACTGTCTGAATATACCTCAATGTAGTGAGCCTTTGCCTTCCCTACACACCTGTGTCCTGGTACCCATGGTTCCTGACAGGTGAAGCATAGCGTCTTCCTTCTTAAGTCTTTCCTAGTGTCCTCCTCTAACCAAGTTTTCTTGGGCACATCATGCTGGAAAGGTTTCCTGTCCTTGTCCCTAACAGGAAAATTGGTTTTTAGTGGGAATTTGTTTTTGGGGACTGAATCCTGAAGATCTCTTGCTCTGCTAATGGCATCTTGCAGAGTGAGGGGTTTGTAGGCTTTCACCCATCCCCGTAGTGGCTCTATGAGGGCCTCAATGAATAACATAGTCAATCTGCTCTCTGACACATCTGTTACCATAACGGCTAGCCTCTGAAATTCTGAAATGAAAGCTTCTGCACTACCGGTCTGTTTGAGTTGAGCCAACTCCCTGAAATGTATCTCTGGATCTTTCTTGTCAAACCTCTCTATGAGCTTCTGAGTGAACTCACTATAGGAATGTATGGTGTTGTGACCCAATGTCACCAATCCGTGGTACCACCACTTGTGAGCTTCTCCGTCTAGGTGAAGTGTAGCCAATTTAATGGCATCTATCTCTGTCATGGGGTTGAGTTGGAAATAGGTATCCAACTTTTGAACCCATATCCTCGCTGATCCTCCGCGAGTCCCATCAAAGTTTGGGATGGTCAACCTACCCAAGGTCTTCTGCAACTCATAGTTGTGATTGAAACCCTTGTTGAAATTCCTGGGCCCTAGTACTCTTCATGTTGCAGAAATCTGAAAAAGACATGGCTGCATGAAACTCATCCCCTAAGTCTCTATACTCCTGTAGATAAGCCCCAAAAGGCTCGCTAGGTTCTACCTGCATGACCGGGCCCCCTACTGTATCTGCCAAGAAGTGAGGCACGGTAGGCCTAATAGAAGGTCTGTTGTATATGTGCGGAGTATTCTGAATGTTAGTGTATGCTACCTTTCCACTGCTGCTTGTAGATCCCCGATCTACCGGTGAGGGAGGTGTACTGTTGATACCTGTTTCTGGTTTCGCTGATAATCTATTGATTGCATTGAGTACATCTTTTTGTCCTTTGGCTAAGTCTTGCAATGTAGAGACGAAGCTGCGAAACTCCATCTGATCCTCTTCTTCTCCCGTTCCTTTTCCCCTATCCGAATGTATACCTATTTGTTCCATGTCTGAATTGGTATCTTCTAGTTGGATATCTTCGAATTCTTCTGTGTATCTACTCTTCCTCCTCTATAGGTTACAAAAGGATCCCCTTCTGTATTCATCTACTTTTCATTTCTTAAGCCCACAGCTAGCCAAGAAAATAGCTCTGATACCACTGTAATATCCCAAATCCTGATATTTTCTATTTCTAAGCAAATATACTGATACAACTGGGCATGCAAACTACCATGCAAAAATCCCTATTTTATAGGAAAAATTAGGGTTAGGGTTTGTGAGATAGAATGAACACTTACCACTGATAAGCCGACGAGACTGCTTCGGAGAAAGTATGCAAGCACCGAGAACTGGATCGGAGATGGGCAGATCTCTTCTGCTTCTGGTGAACCCCCAGCAGCAAGAACCCCAGTCAGAAAAGGGTGACGCTTTCAGTGAAGGAGGTGTCTGATGAAGCTGCCGATTTGCAGGGCTGATAGCCTTCCCGTGCCGGAGAGAATGCCTGGTACATGCAGGATTTCTAAGACCTCTAGGCAGGATAGCGACTTGCTTTAGTGAGACAGTTGCTAACACCCCTGGGATCCCGAAACTGCTGATAACTACTCCAGATGAGCATGGACGGATCTGATAATCACCGGGTACCAGAGTATAATGCTGATGATGAGAATGGTGCCTGAGTTTCGGAGTAAAGCTGAGATCTGAAGGCCCAACAACTGATTAGGGATTTATGGCTGAAAACCCCCTCCTTACGGCTGCACACGTGTCCATGCAACGATCTATACCATATACTTGATAACTTATGAATGAATGAAGAACAAGTGGTGAACCTGTATGGCTTACCCTGAATAAGACTAGGACAGATGTTTCACTGCCGAAATCCTGTTAGCTGAAGACTTTGTCTCCAACCCCAACTGATGTGCGGCACGCTGTGCTGCTATCCAAGAGCTCCCAAAATAATCATAATCAAAAAGTGAAGTCTCCTTTCGCTTTATCCTCTATTTATAATGTTCAACTGCAAAAACCCTAATCTTTGACCTAATTAGGTCACTTTGTCTTCTAATTTTCCGTTGACTTGCATGCATGCGGATGGAGACTTAAAGAGTGCATGCATCATTAAATAATGCTTGGATGGCATGCACGAAGGTGGCCTTTGGCCCCGGTGGCCCTTCTTGACCTAATGATGATGCCGTAGATCTTCTATGGATGGCATCAGTCCTTAGTTGATTCCCTAGCTGTCAGTAACCACTCGAACCCACAAGAATCACATAGGTTAGCGGTATTGGGCCTCAAGGCCTAATTGGAAGAGGACATTACAGGTAGCATGGGGCATGTCGTCGAGTGATGGGGTGTACGTCCACACCAAAGACACCAAAAGCATCACATGTCGGGGTAATGGTACGTTGCACGAGTAGGTGGAAGTTGCAGCATGACAAACGATGCAAATGGGGAGAAGCCCCATGGACTAGCGTGTTGGGGATGATACATCGGCTCGAGAGGAGTGCAACCATGACTTGGATCACACTCAACATGAGGAGCACGCTTATATATTGCCCAATGAGAGTCCAAATCAAGGCAGAAGAAACCAATGTTTTAAAACTCGGAATCGATCAAGGGTCAACTCGAACTCGGTAATGACTTGGCCAATTTGAATTTAATGATTCGGATTACTCAAAAAATACATAAAATAATAAATTTTAAAGAAAAACAATATTTTGAAGATTTTAATCCATGCTTACAAAGCATTAGAGACAAAATATCCAACGTTTACTCATGCATATACCATATAAGTGTGAATATATCAAAATGGCATCGAGTGTACTGTGCAATACATATCTAGAACAAAAAACATAATCAATGAGGCCTAAATGGCTTGTAGAGTACAAAAAACAACATGCTATGATGCCACTACATCATATGCCAATGATCATACATCTCTTTTTGTTTAGCCTTCTCCTCTTCAAATTCATCAAACTGTTGTTGCAACTCCAACCTAATCTCACCAATAAACTCTAAATCAACTTCCCATTGGGTAATATTTTCTCTAACAGCAGCCAACTGTTGTTTAAATCTATTAATGCCCCCTCCTTTAATCCATGTCTTGCAACACTTGCAATGCATTATCCCTTCAATGACATCAACATGGATCTACGCTTGATCTTTTTCTTTTGGGGCCAATCTAGAATCTAAATGCAAAGCAAATCTAAACATGCAAAGAAAAAATATATTTTTATTTTTATTTTGGCAGCAAACAATAGAAAACATGACTGATATTTGTCAATTTAATCAGAAAAAAAGAAACAATGGCTAGCTGGAAGCTAGCATACATCTAGGTAACAGAAACCCTGTCTCCAACAGTCCAACTCCTCCAATCATGTTGATTGTTCTTCACTGTTGGACGCTCCTCTAAGCCTCCATGAATCCAAACAACAATAATGCCAAATGCTCACAAACATCTTACAGCAAAAGTGTGAGTCAAATAGAGGGGCAAGGGGTCATCTTATGGCCTCAGGTTATGGTTAGAATAAGAAAAATCTTAAAAATAAAAAACAAATATGTTATTTTGGAGTCTCCATTCTTGTGGGTGTCTGCCACAGTTGACTCGGCTGACTCGGGTTGCAACTCAGTCAACTTGGCCGACTCGACCAACTCGGACCCTAACTCGGTCAACCCGGACCTAACTCGGCCAACTAAGTATAAAATCGGCCACAGGGGTCAACTCGGCCAACTCGGACTCAGATTCAGCAGGTTTTTAAAACACTGGAAAAAACTAAATGGAAGGCATCCAAACGACCAAGGGAGGAGCTTTTGCAAAGTCAACATGGTGTAGGCTGTAAGGGCTATTCTAGCACGACTTTGGAACACACTTGGGGTGAGTTCGTGTAGGTGATAGGTGCTTTGGTGGAATCCCTATGGTGGAAACGAAAGAAGTGTCTAAAAAACAATCACACGGTTGTGGCAGAGTTCTTAGGGTTTCTTTTAGGAGTCATCTACTTGGGTGCTCTCTTGGGTGGGATGGTATGGAAACACCCGCAACATGCTGTAACCATTGTAAATTTAAACTTGCACTTGTTTATATATAAAGTGAGGTGTTGGGCATGCCCTGGGATGGTATGCAAACACCGGCAACATGCTGTAACCATTGTAAATTTAAACTTGCACTTGTTTATATATAAAGTGAGGTGTTAGGCATGCCCAACTTGAGGTGTAGTAGGTGGTATCAGAGCAGTAAACCAGTTTGGTTATTTACCGAGATGCAAACGAAGTGCCAAGGGTTTCCATAGTTGAGAAGCGAGGAATACACCAGTTGTGTGAGGGGAGGAAACATTGAGTACAGTGCACTCGGTATAGCTTCGGGTGACCACAGAGAAGAATGACCGGCAGTGTAAGTGTCCATGAGGTAGGGCGCTTGGCAGCTGCTGTTCAAGGGTGAAGTGCGCCCAGACGATTGTGAGTGAATTCAAGAGAGGAGTTCCCAACAACAACGAAAGGGGCACTTGGCAGAGGACTGCCCAATGCATGACAAAGGTTGCCAACACAAGATGAAGTTCGTTTGGATTGGAGAAGGCTGTAGTGCGACGGGAAAGGTGCCCAGAACTTGGCAGGTGCACTCGGAATTTGGAAAACTTCAGTAAACATTCAAGGGAGTTCACGCCAGCAGATTGGGTAGGTACTGTTTTGGAGTTTAGTTGGAAGTCTTGACACTCGTTTATGCACAATCGCACTCGACAGGAGTGGCGACAGGATGTGCACAGTAAGGAAGAGTCATGGACAGACACAATGGAAACCATGACAAAATTACTAGAATGGTACGACTGCGAGATGAGGAAGATGTGGGAGAATGAAGCCAAGATTGACAAGCTGTCAAGCTGTGCTTGTGAAGTAGGCATCGGGTGAATCGGTTGCAGACATTGTCAGCCCACGTGGAGGCTTGGGAAGTGCCCAGGTTGGGGTCACTCAGCAGGATGGGCGACACCCAAGAGAAAATGTACATGCAACCAAGTCCATCCGTGAAGCCAAGCAAGAAGAAAGTTTGTTGCCTTTGCGGTAGTCACCACTTAGTGAGGACTTGTCCATTGAAGGAAGAATTGAGAGGACGTTTGGGAGCAGTCCAAGGGTGCCCAATTGTGAAGTTGTTGGTAGCTATGGAAGGGAATCACCCTTCTAGAGAGGTCTTGGAAGCGATAAGGCATTGATGGCATGCGTAAGAAACTTGGTAACGGTCAAGGAGATGGTTTGCAAGATAGGGACCATCAAAGTCTTTGCTTCATGAACGCGACAGTGAGTGGGTTGAAGGTTGTTCCCGTTGGTGGACATCGGTGCCACCCACAACTTTGTTAGCAGCAGAACCATAACATCTCTTCATAGTCAGATTGAATTTAGCAAAGCCATGTTCAAGGTGGTGAATTCAATATTGAAGCTTGTAGTTGGGACGGTTTGTGCAACACCAGTGAAAGTTAGGAATTAGTACGTTAACTTGGACTTTCAAGTAGCTCCATTAGATGATCATTCAGTGGTCTTAGGGCAAGACTTCTTGAAGTTCGCCAAGGTTGTTCCAGTTTCATTTATGATTCGTTTGGTGTTTTTGAGTGAATATGAAACTTGGAGTGTGTATGAAACCAAGAAGGAAGTTGGGGCGCATGTGTACAATGTCCTCCATGCAGCTAGTTGGGATCACACGATAGCAAGAATAATAGACCAGGAAGAACCCAAAGAGGACAGAGATAGTTGATCACTTTGGCACAAAAGTTCGTAGAGTTGGAGGCTGTGGTAGACTTGGATGCAAAGAAGACCAAGTTGTTGTGCATTCCGGTAGACCATACACAACATGTTGGAGACAAGGTGGAGCTTGCACCAATTGTGTCAATAGAGGTCATGGAGGAAAGCACTTCCAACAAGTGAGCGTATGGAACAAGTGACAATAGTCTAGATGAAGATGTCCAAGAAGTAGGTTCGCTTGATAAAGAAAAGTAGAGTCTTAATGATGGCCAATGCAAGGAGGAATTTGACCAACGTTGCGAGCAATGGGTAGAGGAGTAGTGAGAATTTCTCAGTACGTGGTGTGGTAGACATCGTGGCCTTTTGCATACATGCTATTGGGATACTAGAGTCCTAGCTTACGCCTGAAAAATTGAAGGAAGTGGGTTGCAGACAGTGTGAGATGGAATCAATCCTAGCATACTTGGAAATGAATTCTCACTTGCACGACAATTCTGATGAAGGGGACACCAAGGAGATGGAGACTACGTTGGGAACCCTTCAGCAGCCTAAAAACCGATAAGATGATAGACATGTCTTAAAGAGCTCACAATACCACAAGGATGTGGGCAAGACTTGATCACCTTCAAAAGGGATGGACAAAGGAGCAAAGTGACGAGCCAAAAGAAGACAACAACATGCTGAGATGGAAGAAGGACCTTTGGTGACGATGAACCATGTAGTAGACTTGTGTGAATTAGCTTTGGAAGTTCATGAGTCTGAGCTAACAAAAACCCAATTGGAGGAGTTGGGTTGTAACTCTGCGGATGCAGAGGTGACCTTGAAGTACTTGTGTAGCATACATGAGATGGATGTGTGGATATATGATGGTTTTGGGAGATTTGGAGATGGTGGCCTTGGGCACCACTTTCCTTTCTGCCCAAGATGAGAAGTGAGTAGATCAACTCATTTCCTTTGGCGCAACAGTGAGGCCATGGGAACCTTGCAGATGTTTCCTTAGACAAAATTCATCCAAGTGAAGTGTTGAGATGCAGAAGGAAGTTCAACAGTAGTGCGACAAATGTGAGGACTTTTCCCAGATTCGATAGATTGATGTGGAGGAGACTGAAAATGCAGAAGGGAAAATGACAGTTTTGGATTGAGAAAGTTCATTCTCATTGGGATTGAGTGTGACAATTGGTTTAGCTACCCATCTAGTTCAACACATCAGAGGCATAGCAAATGAAAACTTGACATAATTGGCTAAGTATCGCGACAATAGTAGGTTGGGCATGTACATTTTTCAAAAGAGGCTTCTTGTGAGGATTCAATTGCAACATTGACCATTGTAGAAGATCAACTCTATTGTAGAAAGGCTCAAGAAAGTGGCTCAGAGGCATGTGATCCTAGGAATATGACTTGACGGAGCAAGTTGTAGAGATATGGGGGAGTGTGGGACTATTATTGATTAGCAGAGACACAATACAATGGTGATCATCGCAGTAATAGTTGCAATAGAAGGTTTCAAGGAGCAACAAGTACCTTGGAAACATTTTCAAGGGAAGAAACACTTTGGAGTGGGGGAGGATGTAACAACCTTAGTGCGGAGGCACCGTCTTAGCCCACTCATCCCACGCAAACAAGTTGACATGGGACTTTCCCAAGACTCTAAGGAAGGCTTGGGAACCCGACTTAGGATCCCCTTGGCACATCGGAAGGAAATGCTTGTAACTAGGGATAATAGATACAACAATATTTTTAATCCAATCTTGAACTTTCAATATAGAAAATAGGCCCTTATGTCCCACTTGATCTTTGTTCTTGGCATGAGACCACTTGTCTAAAAGGATTTGTTCAAGGTATTCATCAATAAGTGCTTCCCTCTTAGCAAAGTCAAGTGAGTACCAACATGCCTTAACATCATCTTTGAAATAAGAGTCTATAGAAACACTCCACAAGTTTCTCCATCTTTATTTGTAGTCTTTTGGGCATTCTTCAATTCTAAAACCATCATGTTTTCCATATCCTCAAAAGTATATCTAGGGTTTGAAAAAAAATCACTTACTTCTTGTTGCGACTGGGGTTTTGATCCAAAAAATAAATAAAATGACCATAGCTCGATCACTCTTGCTCAAAATTTCGATTATAACCTATTTCTGGAAATAGAATGACCAGTTTGTATCTACCAACGCATGTGAAATAGAAATTTGGGCACCATGTCAAAAGATATTCACTCTGTAATCTTCAAAGTCATCACCAAACTTTTGAAAAATAACTGATTTAAATTAGCAATATCTCCACTGTCCGGACTCGAAATGAGATGGTTTTTTTTTTCTTTTTTTTTAATTGTGTATTTTAGCGAGAGGAATTTAGATATTCAGTTGTTTTCTTCTAAATTTGCACAACAATTTTCAGGAATTGGTATGAAAGTTGTCGCCCAATTTTGCCTGGAATTTTTGTTTCCAAAAAGAAAAAAAATCCCCTCTTTGTGCCAAGAAAAGAGCTTCGATACCCAGTTGCAGTGATCCTAACCCAAAAATTGAATTGCAACAAAGATACAGAACACTTAAACTTCAAAAACAACCTAAATACATTCACAATAAGAATAACACTAAGATATAGAGAAACCCTTAAGTAGTGCAACACCATCAAATACTCCTTAAGGAAGAAATCACTCCACAAGCCATGCTTTGCTTGTACAATAATAATCCTCAACATGACTAATACAATGATATCGATGTCTATTTATACTTTTTCATGAGTATACTTAAGGGTTTATCGGGCCTTATTATTATATTATTTCTTCTAACTAACCCCCAATCACCAAGTGGATCATATTCCATTATTAATGGCCACATTACATTTATTATCCCCCTTGGGTACACATTACATAGTTTATTCCTTTTTGGGTACACATTAAATTATTTATTCCCCTTAGGTACCTCCCTAGGTACCCCATATTATTCTCCCTTGGGCATATAACACCAGATTGTTTCTCTACAAGGGCCTTGTAGGCCAAAAACTTATAAAAAACATCACTCTCAAGTTTTAAGAAGTAAATCCAATTGCATCTGGAGAAGCCATCAATGAAATTTAAGAAATACTTTAATCCAAAGAAGAAGCAGAAGGAAGTGTACCACAAAATACTATGAACAAGTTGCAAGGGAGGTGAGGCATAACAAGAGGCAAAATTTCAAAACTGTCCCAATGATGTTTGCCAAGAACACACCTAGGACAAACACCATCTTTGCAATATACGAGAGGAAGACTAGTCACCATTTTTTTATTACATAGTTGTTTCAATAAGCGATAGTTCAAATGACCAAATAACTAATGCCAAAGTCTGTTGAAGTCGTTGCTATGAGCAAAAAAATATGAAGGAAAATGTGATGACACAAAGTTGTTGAATTTGTACAACTTGATAATACAATCAACAATTTTGGTTGCTAAGAGATGCATAAACTATTTGAAATCCTTGATTACAATATGTTGAGGTGTAAATTCTAAAGCTCTTACCTTCAACAAAATGAGTGATTTGATAGAATTACAACAAATTGTAGGAAATTCTTGGAACGCATAATACATCATTGAATTGATTGCCATTTAGTTCAATTGTCTTAGATCCTACAACATTTAAAGATCTGTTGTCCCCAACAAATATTTGTTTGGTGCTACATTCATTTAGATCATGAAAAATGGATTTATCCTTAGCAATATGTGAAGATGCCTTAGAATCAATGAGCCACTCATTAGAAGAAGAGGAAGAAGATGCATTGAAAAAAGAACTAGAAGCACAAAGTGCATGTCCATGATTTGTAGAGTCAAAATACAAATCAAGGTTGATGTTGCGCTTCTTCATTGTTGCTTCCAAGATTGTCATCTTCTTGAAACACTTAAATTCCACATGACTATCTTTACCACAAAAATTTCAATAGCGCTCACTCTTCTTATCTGTCGATTTGGTTTCATTTTTACCATTGGAAGGATGAGTTGGTTGAGAGGGTTTGGGACCTTTATTTTGCTTATTGTTGCAAGGGTGTTTCTTCTTGGGATTCTTGGTTTTATTCTTATGTTGTGCCACTAAGTTTTTTTCTATCTTGCTCTCTAATCAAGGAATCACAAAAATATTCAAGAGTGGGCTTTGCATAGATAGTCCCCAAAGATTATTTCATGGAGTAAGATGTAGACACAAAAATAGAATAGGTAGGACCAAGCTTGGAAAGAATAGCATAAATACATTTATTTTCTGGTTTAGCTATTTTGCATTCTTCAATTAAGATTGTAAGGGATTTGAATTTAGATAGAGAGTCTTGAATGCAATAAAAATCACTTAGATTTAAAGCAATGAACTCATTTTCAAGCTAGTGACCTTGAATTTCATTGTGTTTACCAAACACGGCTTCCAAATTTTTCCAAGCCTCATTTGGTTCATCAATTCATTGAAGGCGGAATTGTAACTCATTAGAAATTGACATCCAGGTTAATCTGTAGTCTTCATCACATTTATTAACCCATTTTATTTTCTTATCATTATTAGCGTGTTCAATTTATTTTCCCAAGGTAATCGGGTAAAGTCCCTTACTTCGTAGGACATCCTCCATACGTTACTTCCATGAGACGTACTTGGTACAGGAAAGTAGAATATCAAATGGAGCAGCTATATTTTAATACATATATAAAATGGATTAAAAAAAAATCATGGTTTAAATGCAAGATCCCAAAATAATGGGCAGTTAAAAAAAACACTGAAAATGGACTATGGATACCAAGCTTGTGCCCTTTTGAAGAAAGGCATAAAAAGGAACCAAGGGGCCATGCGATAGGCAAAGGTTGAGCTGCATGATGATGGAAGAAAAATAAGCAGTAAAGAATCCCACCTTTTACTAACTTTGTTTGTAAACTCACTTTTACAAATATTTTCATAATTTAAAAGAAGTGACCAACTTTTATAAAAACAAGTGGGAATCACTTTACAATGTAGTTACTTTATAACTAAAAGTTTCATGAACCTTTATGAAAAGTAACAAAAAATAAGGACTTGAACCTAAGGCCTCTTACTTTTTTAAGTGACTTTCAACCAAGTGAGTTAAGCAAAAGATTTGGGGTGGTAGGTACGAGTGGGGAGATCCTTTCCCCCGGGAGCACATTAGAATTGAATTCTCATGGAGTCTAGGGATAGCTTCTAACAACCAGGTAGAGGCCCTCGCTCTACTACAGGGTTTGTGCATTGCAAGGAAAAAAGGAATTGGTTCCTTGATAATCTTGGTATACTTGAGGCCGGTTATAAATTATGTAAGGTCAATGACCCACCTGAAAGATATGGGAATTATCTCCATATTCAGGCAAATTTTCAGAGAGGTGCAAGCTTTTGAAAAACTAAAGTGTTATCTTCAAGAACAACAATATTGGAGCAGACCAACTAGTGAATATGGAGACCAAAGATAAAGTGGAATTTTTAGGAATTAATGAAACCCAAACTATGCACCATGTCCCCTAATGACTCATATAGGCTCAAGCAATTTACACCCAAAGTGGTGAAGAGACGATCCAAAACCAATGAGAAATTGGGACATGTAGAGGCTATCATTTCGCATTAATGTTTTATGGCAACAAGAATGAATAATCATGGCAAGTTTGGGACACATGGAACCCTTATAAGACCAATCTGTGGCTACTCCATCGATCATACAGAGAGAAATCAGCCTAGGATAAAGAAGGACAGGACCGAGGGAGATATCACTAGTCATTCTCTTGTGCAAAAACACAATGTTAATGCAGTTTGGCGGAAGAAATCCTCAAATTCATTGAACAAGGAAGTGTAAGGGAGAAGCAAGGATGAGTTAGTTGTCTTTCAACACCATAGAATTGATTCCATGAAGATGTGATCACTAAGAGATAGGATGGCCTACACGAGACGGAGAGAAGGCGCTCTCATTGTCGTAATTGTGAGATTGGACTTTGAGAAGGCATCTAACTCTCTTTAGGTAGTGAGAAATATGGGTGGGTGGTGGAGTGCCAAGACTTGCGGCCATTGGATTGGTGTTGGGCATGGTCAACACTTTTATGTCCAAAAATATGGGGGCATGACAGTCCTCTCCCAAATATGCTTGTCCTCAAGCAGAAACACTCTAGAGTGCTGCAAAATTTTCCACCATGTAGGAGAACTAGAGCATGAACTCTTGTGCAAAAAAAATTTGACTTGCTCCATCAAGCCAACATGTAAAGTTTCTCCAAAAACAAGCAATGCCAGGGTCCCGTTGCTTGCATTGCACCCCCTTCAGTGAGAATGCCTTCCAACACAACTTGTTAGACAAAAATATAACTGGATCCCATTTCCACAACCGTAAGTATCCAAACATTAGTATCCACCATGAAAATTTATCATGACAGAAAATGAGATTCATGATGTGGAAATCATACCATTGCATTGAAAATTGGAAATTCTCCATGCAAAATTGGAAATCTGTGAGATTTCCCCACCCAACATAAAGTTATTTATGTGCTTGATGCACGTCAGTATTGAATCTCACAATGATGTTGCTGCAATGACATAGGTTTGAGTCCCATGTCCCAAGACAGTTATTAGCATCCTCCCAAAACCATAGATTCCCAAATTGCTCACAATATGATGATGTATCACAATTTTTTCCAAGAATGCAAGCAAGAAATACAATTAAGTGTCCTCTCATCCAACCTAAGAAGGTACTGACACTCCAACCAAAAGGTCCTTGTGAACACTTCAAATGGCTCAACTCTCTGCCACTGGTCAAAGGGTACAAGAATCCATCCAACTGTGTGGATTTCCTCCACCAAGACCACCTTATGCAAGATAATTTTCTCATCAACTCCTCTTGACAGTTTGCTTGCTCAGCTGCCTTCCACTGCTCATTAGCGGAATTTTTTCTGCAAGAAGACTCCATGTGTGACATGTAATCTTCCACCCAATCCATATGTGGTTGAATGGCATCAAGTGACAGCAATATGTGCCTATGTGGCTGCTAGGAGGGTGATGGTGCATTCGACAAGTCATCATGAACACCTAGGAAATCCTCCAGGTGACCTGTTGCACCAACAAGGAAATTCCTTCTCCCAATTTTCATCCCCACTTGATGAATTTGAAATAGAGGTTTGGGTAGAACTATGAATCAGATCTTTGCATTACTTATCCACCCAACTTATGGCTTCCCCATCTTCATCTTCATCTGACTCTTTTATGGGGAAGAGATTCTTTCCAGAAGACAATTCTAGTTTTTTTTTTGGAAAAGACCAAGTGCTTGGTTCTCATCAAACTTGTCTTCACAGTCATCAAGCACCTACAAACCCAAGTGCATCTCATGATCCACCATCTCTTGAGACTCCTCCATCTGTTCAAGAATGCAATCAGCCTTGTGAAGATGGTTGAATGGTGTGTAGGAGGGTATGTGAGATCTTCTCAACTTCTCTTGAAGTTGCTTTATCTCCATCTTGGAATCTTGGAGTGCACATTTAGTGTTCTTTAAGGAAGCTTGGGTGGTCAATAATTCATGTGTGAGCTTGTAGATCTCTTCTTTGTCCTTCAAGGATGCTCTATACAACAACTCCACAAGCTCGAGTAGACTATCTCTATCATAAAGCAACTGCATAAAATTACCTTTGGTGCTTGTCATGACCTTCTGAAACTTCTCCATGTCTTCAATGGAATATTTCTCCTCTAACTTCCAATAGATATTTGTCATCAATGTAGAGGTTCTATGGAGAGTGTGTAGGGCCTCTTTGATTTTGCACTCACTCATCTTCAGTGACCCTGCAAGAAAATGAGGTTCTTGCAAGTGAACCTCTTCTTCTTCCCTATATCTAGAATCAACTTCATGGAACTATAGTGGTGAAGTGGAAGTTGATCTTGGAACCTTTTCTTCAAGTAAAATTTCTAAACGTGGAGCCTCCTGGAGAATGATTTGCAGCCAATATTCCATATCTATCTTTTTTTCACCATCAAAAGACATAATTACTCAACGTCATGTACCCTGGGAAGATGACTTTGTTCCTTCGCTCCCTGGAAGCGATGCTAGAAGATGTTAACACTAGAAGTTGTGATCTGGATTTATGTGGGAACAAAATGAAATAATAGAGATAGCATCATAAACACAGACATTTTGCAAAGATAATAAAGATACAGTAAACACATATTCTATTAAATGGCGGAAATAGAACAGATTGTAATACAATTGCTAGAATGGTGGTAGTTATCTCTGAGAAGAGATGTGGCTGCTACGCTCATCTGTGCCAAGTTGAATACAAAATGAGGCCAAAGGGGCCTATTTATAATAAGGACGAGGGTGAGAACCCCAAAAGTCAAAAGCATAACCCTAGAAGATGAATCGTCATAAAGTTTGTGGCCCCAAGGTGGTAAGTTGAACAATCAACTTCCCGAGGTCATAAATTTTGCATACGATCTCTGATTTGGGCGCTCGATAGCTCGTTGGAAAGATCTATCCGTGATTTACAACTTTCGACTGTGACCGAATGTATACAAAAGAAAAACATTTGGCCACCCGAATTGCTAAAAAATGTCGTTTAGGGCCTCAAAACAGCTTCGGAAGTTTGGGACCCGAAAAACCGTAGAAAAATAACTAGGAACTGCCACAATGGACAATTGTTTTGAGCTAGTGGAATAGGTGGGTGCCCACCGGTTTCTATCTGGATCAAGTTGTCTCTCGACTTCTAGAGAGACGAGCCTAGCACATCTTGAATTTGAATGATTGGATTGAGTTTGGTAGATGGATCAACGAGGCTGAATGAGAAAGGAAAATGTAGCAAGCTAAATACAGATCAATGATACCAATGGGCATGGAGTTAAGCAAACACCTTGTATATCGAATGCCATTGAATTACATACCATACAAAGGATTATATGATGATGGATAGAAGAACAAAGAATGTAACAAAAGGTAGAATATCCACCAAATAGAGATACTCTCTTCAAAATGGATTAGAAGGGTACTTGAACAAAGCACACAAATAATATGCAGTCACAACAAAAACTTTGCTTCTCATGAAACTATTATCCATGAAAAACCATTGATCCTCAATGTCTAAAATTCATTCAAGAAAGATGGAAATGCAGAATGGAAAACAAAGAATCACAATCTAATAAGACAATTCTCAGGAATCCTCAATGTTATACATGATTACATGATAAAATTCCCTCATGCTTACAATGGTAACATACAACTTTTGCTCCTCCAGTTTCCCCTCTCGGGTCTCGGGACTCAACCACTCTGAGGCTCATGGGTTGGAACCACCTTACATTTTAAAACCTAATTTTTTATAGAAAAAATTCCATTCAAAATAAAAGAAGTCTCGCATCAACTTTCTACCCGAATATCTAGAAATGTGGAGGTTACTTGACACCTCAACTCCCATCTACAACTACCATATGCCTTGAAAACCTGGAATGTGTGGTTGACATATTTAAATACTCTATCTCCTATGAATCTAATTGCCTTCAAATTTGGAGATGATTGGATTGTTGTTCTAGAATCCGGAGTTAGTTAGTCAGGTGCTCTGACACCTTTCACCTTCAAATTAGGGACTGAATTACCTAATTTACTAAAAATAAACTTCCGGGAGAAGAATTCAAAGTAAAATATTAAGAGAAACTTCAAAAATTCATGAAATTACATCCCAATTATCAATGTAATATCTCTAGGTAAAGTAAAATTATCATTTTAAAAATTGTACCACTCTATAGAAATATTAATGCTCGACATGATGGAAACAATCTCATAAGCTACTATGATGAGACCATGATCCATACATCTTCATTCTCTTAAAACCTCCAAATGCTTTACACAATATTGAAGTTTTTGGAAACAGTGATGAAATTCAATTAGTGCTATTGGCAATTAATCCTTTAATAAACATGCTTAGCCTCTAATCGTTGCCTTTGACAGTTCAGACAAAATGTAAAGGTGAAAACACTTTGAAATTCTGGATGCCTTTCATGATGGGCGCTTGTCTTTTGACATTGTGTTCATATACATGGTTCTCTCCATAGCGTGTTGTTCAAGGATTTTGACTTCTTGTGGGATTTACCTTTGGGAATTTGTGTGGGAACTGCTCCTCACGACTTAGCATACTCGTTGATAAAATTTGGAGATCTCACAACACTAGGGTATTAACAAATCGATAAGAATATACTTGATGAAACGCTAGCATGTGGATGCCCATTGACGAGCTTTGGAACTTGGACTCGAAAACCTTTTTTGTTTGCAAAATCAAACAAAAACAATTTATAACTTATAGCTTTTATAATAAAATAAATATAAAGCATTATTTTAAAATTATATAAAATAATTTAAAAAAAATAAAATTTTATATTTATTTATTATTTTTTCTCTTATATACTTTTAAATTAAAGGGTAAGGTGATATCATTTTGAATAGAAATTTGGAATTTGACTCATGGATTCTTGAATTCTAAATGGCAGATCATAGGATTTCATCGAGTTAGAAGGCTTGATATGAAGAGAACTGATTAACTTAACCCAAACATTTGAGGCTTAAATGAGATTGCAATAGCAATTTATGAATTTCTGGCAGCAAAAATTAGAATCCCTCTTTGCATGCACGCTACCAGAAACTAAAAAATTTGATGGGGTAGATTATGGTACCAACACTATGTTCCTCAACAGTTGACAATTTGACACATTCTCCTCATAGGGTTCCCTCTTCAGGTAATTTTGACATTTCCCTTTTTGTGTCTTATGAGTTTCATTCTCTGTCATCGTTTTCTCTTCCTAGCAATCTACCTTTCTCTGGTGAGCCCCCCCTCTTTGGCCCTTTTATCCCCCCCCCCCCCACCTTGACATGCTTCTCCACATCTCAGTTTTTTTGACACCCCCTTTCAGGTTCCCTAGTCCCTCCATTGGTTTGGTTTTCTAATATTATGGGGTTGCATAGGCCACCTTTCCTTTATCCCTCCCTGTTACCTATGCCATCCTCTACCCTTACTCAGGGTTACGCTTCTGGGGGACTCATAGCAGGTGGTCCTCCCTTTTCTCCTTCATTATGGGGTGTACCTTCTATGCATTTGGAAGGGGTATTTTGGATCCTTTTTGTTTGACCCCGTCATCTTTGAAGTTATTGGGAACTACCTCATTTGTTGAGTCCTCTATCTCTGTGACTGGATGTTCTAATTATGACTCTCCTCTTTGTTCCAGTTCCATTCCTTCAGTGGACATTTTGGGTTCACATAGTGCTACATTGCATTAGGAGGTTTTTTATTATATGATTCTGGATAAGCCCTCAAGGTATCATTTTAGACTCCAACCAAGCTCCAAATATATGTGAAATTTAGACCTATATAGGGCTTACAGAAGGACCCCCCCAAGAGTACAGGAAGACTTCGGGGTCAGTCTTCTGTCATGGCTTCTGCCAAAATCCGGGTTGATTTTGACGTTAAAGGAGGGAGACAAAGGACAATGAAGAAGGCCTCAGCATGCTACCCCCATTTTTAAGGTTACCTAATATTATACATCTCTCTCAATATTAGAGGGTTAGGGAAACCCCATAAAATATTGGCCCTAAGGAGATTGGTCATACTTCATAATCCAGATGTTATCTATAGGCGATTCTGTTATCTCCATTCTTTATACTTTGTTGCCTAATTGGATTTTCCTTGGTCATGATTCTTGGGGGAGATTAGTCAGGTTGGTAACTGGGTGGAATCCCATGTCTTTCCACCACATTTCAATCCAAGGGATCCCTTATGATTTGGGCATAGAGTTTTTTTATAGATATCGGTTTCTTTTACAATTCTACATATTTATGGTCCACACTCTCATAAAGCAGATTGTTGGAATAATCTTTTTAAGGTTGGCTTTCACAAAGTGGAGAGGTTCATAATAGAAGGGGATCTAAACTTTTCTATTAGTGAGGTAGAGACATGGGGTGATATAGCCACAAAAGGCCCTCTCTTGGAATACTTCACTAATAAGTTGGATGAGGTCTCTCTGTTTGACTTGCCCCCAGTTCAACTTAAACCAACCTAGTGAAATATGTGCATTGGCTCACTGGAAATCGCCAAAAGATTGTATTGTTTTATTCTTAATGATGGTATGATACAGTCAGCTTCATGTATTAAATAGTGGATCGGCATGGAAGGCGACTTTGACCATTTTCTAGTTTTTTTAGAAGTTAAGGGAGATCTTTGTAAGCCACCAACCCCTTTCAAGTTCAATGCTTTGTGATTACAAGATGATGATTTTCAGAGCCTTGTCAAGAGTCATTGGATCCCACGTATCTTGGACTCACATTGCTCAACGACGGTTCATTTTCTGAACAATCTCAAGATATTAAAGTCTCTTACCATTCCATGGGTAGTGAAGATAAAGGAAAAAAGAAAAAAGAGCTTGTTTTGATCGAGCATCAGTTAAACTCTTTTTACTCTACACATTTTGAAGGGTTTGTATCTATTGATCATAAATTACATATTCAAGATCTTGAATATGCCCATACGAAGCTATTATAGGAGGAGGAATCCACTCTCATACTTAAGAGTTGTGTCATTTGGCTACAATAAGGGGACTACAACTCTAAATACTTTCATAGTTATATTAAGCATAGGGTCAACATTAACACTATTTGGGAGATTGAAGGTGAGCATAGGAATAAGGTATTTGGTTTCCATGATATTGACAGTGTTGGAGTGAAACACTTTTCCAATATTTATAAGGAGGACCAAAGGTAAAATGTGGACTCACAGCTGGAATTGATTGCTCATTACCCTAGCTTGATTAATGATGAGAAGAATGCTACCCTTTATGCATCAATATCTCATGAGGAACTTTTGGTGGTTATCAAAGCAATGCAACATCACAAGAGTCTAAGGCGTGATGGCTAGCCAATAGAGTTCTATTCAGGTATGTTCGATATTATTGGCGAAGATTTGCTTTCAATTATTGAGGAATTCAAACTAAAAGGAAGATTCCTGACAACGTTTAATTCTACTTTTCTTACTCTAATTCCAAAAACATATAAGGTTATGAGAATGGGTGATGTTAGACCCATTTATTTATGTAACTGTGTTTGTAAACTAATTGCTAAGGTGATAGCTAACAAAATCATAGATATATTATAAAAAGCTATAATGCTTGAACAATTTGCATTTCTAGAGGGTTGCTAGATTCATGATGCCATAGGCATAGCATAGGAAGTGTTACATTTGGCTAAGGTAAAACACATTCCATATGTGGTCATTAAAGAAGACTTATCTAAGGCCTATGCATGTGTGAATTAGTCCTTCCTTAGGCTTTTTCTCTTACACGTCGGTTTTCGTTTAGACATGGTGAGCCGGATTCTCTCTTGTGTTCAGTATGTCAATTTTGCAGTCCTTATAAATGGTTCGGTTTCATCCTTATTCAGATCAAACAGAGGTGTTAGGAAAGGGTTCCTTCTCGCATCACTCTTATTTCTTCTTGTAATGGAAGGTCTCAACAGAATTATTATGAAATCCAAAGACAACGTAAACCTAAAAGGATTTCATTTCGGTGGTACTGTGTACATTACTCATTTTTTGTTTGTTGACGACATCCTTCCCTTTTCGGATGGTTCCAAGAGGGAGATCAACAAATTTAAATATGTGTTTTTTATCTTCTCAGAGGCCACAAGTATGATTTGCAACCCCAACTTGAATTTGAGATTTTAGATGTTAATTAGGGTTTCAAGTATTTGGGATTTACCTTGAAACCAAATGACTACTGTATTAAGGACTAGTTTTGGCTCATCAAGAAAATTGAGAATAAGCTTCAAAAATGGTGTAACAAATGGTTGTCCAAGGCTGGTAGATTGGTGTTACTTTAATCGGTCATGAAAGGTATTTCAGTGTTTTAGGTTACTTTAGTTGATGTCCTGACTGGTATTCATGAGTATATCATGAAACTTTGATTTAGTTTCCTATGGAGAAGGGATCTGGGTGAAAAAACTTATCACTGGGTCTCTTGGAGCAGACTTACCCTACCTAAGAATCGTGGGGGATGGGGTTTCAAACATCACTCGATTTTTCAAAATCATTGGATGCTAAAGGAATTTGGCGTTTTATTAAGAGTGATACTCTATGGGTAAAATGCATGCATCAAAAGTATATGTCTCCTTCGCCTATTCAAGAATGGATCCGATCTCGCGAAAAATTGCAGAGAAACATCTCCATCATGTGGAACTCCCTCCTTTCATCTTTTGATCTTGTTGGTGATTGGATTTTGTGGGATGTAGGCAAAAAAAAGAACATTAGGTTGGGACTCGACTCATGGATTGGTTGTAAGGGCCAACATATTCTTCTAGAATAGATGATTAATTCTCTCATCTATAAGGGTTTTATCTTCCTATCATAGATTCATGATCTAATTCAGTCTACGGCCCTCGTACAAGAATGGTTATCAGTTGAAGCTATGGATTACAACTTGTATGATAAGGCACATTGGGATGCATACATTAAAGTATTGAAAGATAGCCACATCCAACTGAGAGACAAGGAATACTCCCTATTGTGGACTAGAAATGTCACATGTGGCTCTTATTTGACAAATTTTGGTTACCAGACCTTGCATGAAGAAGAAATTTGCCACCTCCCGAGTGGTCCTACTCGGTTATCTGGAATTTAAAGTGTCCACTTACGAACAAACTATTTTTATGGCTCACTCTTGTGGGGAAAGTTCTTGTTTGGGATAATATTTTGCATAAATTTGTGGTCAGGCTAAGCATATGTCCCCTGTGTAAAATGGAGGGTGAATACATCAACCATATCTTCCTCAACTGCCCATATATTAAAGGAATGAGACAGTATGTGTCATAGATCGCTGGTTCTCAGTTTGTATGGATAGGGGAAGACTATTTGGAGACTTTTTAACATTGGCTTGAAAATCCAGCTTACTGGGATTTCTTTGGTCTCCCATCCTTGGTGATATTGGGGGCATGGCTCACCAGGAATAAGTCAATTTTCTAGGATATTCACATCCCCCCACACATTTACGTTGTTAAATCCCTATCCATCTTGGAACACTTTCTGCATGTCAAGAATGATGTTCCATTATGAAGGATAATCCCATAACATATTGACAAATCCTTTCCATGTGGCTACTTTGATGGTGTTGCATAGGGAAGTCTGGCTATTGGTGGTGTTGGTGGTATTATGTATCTCCACGAGCGGCATTGATTCAAATTATCTATTGGTATAGGTGCTTCTACTTATAACGCAGTAGAATTGTTGGTTGTTGGGATGGTCATAAAATTGGCTCTTTCATAGGGATCAATATGCTTCATATTTTTGGGGACTCCCATATTGTGATTGATTGGATTCATCTAAAAAATCCTCCTCGAAATATATTTCTCTAGCCACTTTATCATGATATATACATGCAATTGATTCTCTTTGAAGATGTATCATTCCACCATATATATATATATATATATATATATATATATATATAGAGAGAGAGAGAGAGAGAGAGAGAGAGAGAGTAATGAAATCGTTGATCACTTATCTAAAATGGGACTACAACTTGTGTAAGGTACATGTAAGGTTTGGGAAGTTGAAAATGACATCATTAAGGAATTGGATCCTGGATACTAATAATTTGCGAGGGACTGATGGTTATTTTTATGACATGCTATATCTACATATACCCTTTAATTCCTACTTATTTATGGTTGACCTTTCATGGTCCATATGTGGTATTAATGTAGATATCTAAGATAATGTGTATTGTTTATCCTTTTTTATACCTTATATTGTCATCATTCTATTTCATTG
Organism: Pseudotsuga menziesii; assembly: GCA_001517045.1. Taxonomy (NCBI): domain Eukaryota; kingdom Viridiplantae; phylum Streptophyta; class Pinopsida; order Pinales; family Pinaceae; genus Pseudotsuga; species Pseudotsuga menziesii. The sequence continues at coordinate 308,049 of LPNX010901460.1, read as the reverse complement.
TATTTTAGTATAACAGTAAGCATATTCATTGATGTGCGCAATATGTTATATAAGGCCCTTTTCTCCAAATTGAGCAATATGGTTAAGAATTTAATATAATTTTGAGTTGTGCTCTTCTTTCTGTGGGAAAAAAAATGTGGCGACAATATGTAAAAGTAACATATATAATATAACATATGATGTAAATGGTATTGGGACATGTATATAAGTACTACACATAAAATATAGCAATAATAAATAGATTATAATATATAATAATAGTGATAGTAGTAAAAAAATAATTAATGAAATGTAAAGAGTAGTATTAGAAGGTGACTGACAATGCATGTATAAAGAGAGGATTAATGATAATAGAAGAATATTAACATTTGGTGAATGATGTAGATGTGCAATGCAAACAAAGGTTAGAGATATTGACTGATGATGTTGAAAGGGTGGTAAAAAGTAGATGAGGCTTGAAAGTATAAAGATTATTACAATATGCAATAGGGACTGTTGGGATTTTTTTTATGGTGCCTTTCAGGGTGACCCAACTATAGGTGGGGATGGTGTTTTAGTATAAATATCTTATCAACATTGGTACAATTATACAGTTGGATCAAGTCAGAGTACTAATAATAAGGCTAAATTGTTGGCTCTTCAGATGATTTTGGCATTGGATCACTCTAAAGGCATCGATAAGTTATAATTATTTGGAAATTACAAACTGGTTGTGAATTAGATGAGATTCACTATGGCTCTCAAGAAGATTTTCATATTGCCTATATTTGAATAATTGATTTAGCTTAGAGGTTTATTTCAATCAATCAGATTTCAATATATATACTATGAAAGGAATACATAGGTCGATTCTCTCTCAAAGCAGGAATTACAACTGACTAAGGTTTCATGGAAACTATGGGAACATGTTGGCGACAACATACGGGAGCTTGATCCTAGACCAACGATCTTATGAGGAAATAAGGAGGTTGAGATGCCTCAGATAAAAGGTTGTTTCTTTCTTTGTTCTATTAGATGACCATTGGAACAAAATGAAAAAGATTTATGTTGGGTCAAGTTATGGGCTACTCAGTTGAAAAATGGTATAGTAGATTAATTATACAATGATGATTATCTTATGATGTATTACTTCTATGTAATTTTCTTTGGGAGTCTTTTGACATCCTTGGTTTTCTTTTGTACCTCTATTTATAATGTAGTAGAAGCAGGCCTTGTTGAATACTAGACAAGACATGTATATGTCTTTGCACAATGTAATTTATTGCTTTTAATGAATTACTAATTCTCTTATGGGAAAAAAAATTGCAATAGGTAGGTGAGTGTGGTATAACATACAAATTCTATAAAGAAAAAACTTTTCATATTATAATAAGCAATGATAAATTCAAGTTTAAAATTGTAAATGAATCGACATAAAGTAGGCAGTTAGGAAAGGTCATGAGGTCAAAAAAAATTTGACATTGGAAAATTGTAACTAACACAAAGATTGCGAGCTCAATTTATTTTCCTAAGTTCAAAAAAATGTTGGTACATTACACAATGTTTTGTTTAAAATTTTGGCAATTTTACAACCTGATAACTAGCACACCCACTCAACCACAGCTGGTGAACATCAATATGCAAGTGGCGCCAACCGAAGTATAATGGTTGGACAAGATTTTAAAAAGATACAATCTTTAAATTTCAATCTTCACTATAAATATATTTTCCAATATAAAATACATATTGACCTAACTACAACATCAACTAAATATCCATTTGGCACACACTTCTAATAAATATTAATTCATATGTGGTAATGATCGTTACATTGGTCCAATTTTTCCAAAACCTTGTTACAACATGATGGCCATAACATGAAAATAGGTGTATACATAGGCGTTAATTAGCATATGGATTGATTACATTAAGAACCTAAATATTCAAAATTTCAAAAAATATAGTGGATTAAGGTGGAATTTTGCTTCATCGGAAAACAAAAATACTTGTTGAAAAATTGTGTTCCTCCAATTTTCAACTCAACTTGACTATATCCTTCTAGATGGACACACGGTCAAGAAAGGTGATTTGTTGAACTATGTCCCTTGCTCTTTGGCATGGATGATGTATCTATGGGGAAATACTCTGAATAACTAAGGCCTAAGAGACAATTTCATAACCCTAATCACCATTCTAAATCATTGCATTTTAGGTAAATGATCTAATCATTCCAGTTAAACTTTGGAGAATGAACTATGACAATGCCTAGAAATTGATAAGGTATATGCTTGGATTACAAGATGGACCTTGAATTTTTCGTAGCAAGGATTCATATACATGCAAATGAACATTGTTGCTACTACTCTTGTACGTCTCTTCACAATTCAAGTTGTTGAAGGTAAGGAAGTAATATATCGTCCCCCACTTACACTTCACATGCTTGAAGATGGACTAAATCTTAGGGTCAAAATTAGCCTCGATTGTGAAGCATAATTTTACTCAGTAATTAAGCATAATGTACATTAAAACATTCATTAATTGAACATAAATTGACATTCTCCTTTTATGTGTTTTAACATATTCATATTTTCTCTTGTTGAACGCATCTATTATACTACGTCAAAACACAATGTAGAAAACCTCTTGGTCCAATGGAAAACATTCAAATGGGACATATTTAATGAGCCCATGTGTAACGTCCCCATACCCCATAATGCGGATAAATTGAAATTTTTACTTCAAGAACCCTTGTTCTCCTTTGAAACAAAGGGCATGGACGTTAACACACACTTCAACCTTCATTATCATGCTTAATAACAAATGTAACAATCATTTCTCCATTTACAGATCCCTTATACGACTATAAACACCTTTGCTACATTGAACCTGTCCTTTCCACACTCCACCTTTCACCTTCCGCACTTCCGCTTTCCTCATTTCCGACCTCAGAACTCGAAAATCGAAAACATAACAAATGTCGGAAATACTTAACGACTCCTTCACCTTCCACCTTCTGCTTTCCTCCCTTCCGACCTCAGAACTTGAAAATCTTAAACATAACAAACGGAGAAAATACTTAACGACTATTTTTCCTTCTTCACTTCCGCCTTTCCACCCTCGGAACTCGAAACTCGGAAACTCAAAGGCTCAACGAAGTGAATTTTCAGCCTTTCACCTTCCGCCTTCCGCACTTCCGCTTTTCGCCCTTCCGACCTCGGAAATCGGAAATCAAAAACATAATGGGCGACATAAGCACTTAATGACTCTTCCACCTTCTGCCTTTCGCCTTCTGATTTCCGCCCTTCCCACCTCAGAACTTGGAAAACAGAAACATAACAATGGTGGAAATACTTAATGGCTCTTCCTCCTTCCGCTGCACAACTCGAAAATCAGAAAAACAACAAATGACGGAATCCTTTATCCACTTTCTTCCATCCAACTTCCGCCTTCCGCTATGAAACTCGGAAATTAGGAAAGAAAGAAAAAACGACCTTAACCTTTTCTGCACTTTCAACTTCTGCTTTCCAACCTCAGACTTCGGAAATCGGAAAACACAATTTCTTCTTGTTTTCAACTACCCTTTCTGCCTTTCGCATTTCGTAGGTGGATGCTGGGGTGCGGAAACACAACAATTCTACCCTTTTCAACTTTCCCTTTTTCGGTTTCTGCCTTCCACCTCCCTCAGGAGGATTCTAAGGGGCGGAAACACTAATTCAATTGCCTCCTGACTCTATAATAGGATTCTAGCCTCCATGAACTTAGGCAAATCCATTGCAAAAACAAGAGGCATATATAGAAGTAAAATGTAGGAAAACATAACAGAAGTAAACTTCTACTTAACCATCAATAAGAATTCAACATGATAATAATAACTCATAAGCAAATACATGGCATAAACAAGCATAACAAAGATACTTATCTTGATGATTAAGTTGTCTCGCAACTAGCTATCTCGTTGCAACGTTCCACCCAACCATAGGCCAGTGTGTTCATTAATATCTCAACACCACTACCACCCCCGAGCTGAGCATGATTTCCGCAAGGAACTAGGGAACAACAGGCTTACACATAGCCAGAACTCATAACACACAGTCAAGCCAACAAATGAGTTTCACAGGCTACACAGCCAAGCCATCTCATAGTTGGCTTTCATAGACTGTACATAGTCAATCCAACATCCACATTAAGGACTAGCCAAGCCAACATATGGGTTTCATGGGCTACTCATCCAAGCCATCTTTCACAATTGGGTTTCATAGGTTGTCCAGCCAAGGATTACATACATGGCCCAAAGAACAACAAGACACAGCTAAGCCAATATTCAAATTAGTTTCACAGGCTGCCCAGCCAAGCAAATATACAATTGGGTTCCATAGGCTGTCAAGGAAATGACTCACACCTGGTCAAATGTTCACCACAACTCAGTTGAACCAACCAACAGTTGCGTTTCTCAGGCTACTAAGGCAATGGAAAGGTAGAATTGTTGATCTAGTGAGCTCAACCACAGAGCTATGGACACCCACACCAGATCTATCCAGCTTTGCATCCCACAAGACCCACACACCCAACACAAGGAAGTATTCCCTTCACTACTACACAGTTCCCTCAGGCCATACCTTCCCTTCTAGTGCTCTTCCAGGTGTGCATAAAGGGATCTGCCAGCCCCTCTTAATCTATCTGTGAAGTTCCTCTCTTCACTAGGTTTATCATCCAATTTTGGGCCTCTTCCACTCCGAAGTATTTCATACCAAAACAAGGATGCACATCACAGCAGTCCACAATGTAAACACAACCAAAACAAGCTCCACTCACTTTGTAAAAGAGGATACCACCGCGAAAACACCTTCTGCCACTCAGGAGAGTAAGAATAACCGTTCTAAACAATGAACCATTTAACAACAGCACTAGGGAAGCTACATAGGACCACACTCTCATAAAATCGAGAGATCTCCACTACCCATTTACTTAGCAAAAACACAGCGGAGCTACTCTTCTGCGACTCGGGGTAGTGAACCACCAACAATGTGCATGAACCCACTAATCAGAATGATCGAATCATGTATGATCAAATGGTGTCCTCCCCCAATGAGAAACAACAACAAAACCCTTTCACTACAGAGGGAAAGGACGGACTGGCACACATCATGTGCTTACTTGCTACAGAAGCAAGAATGCGGCTTCCCATGCTATATACTTGCAGGCTTGCTCAGACAAGCAATCAAACTGCCATGCATTACTCTACCCAAGGCAGTAACTGCCTCAACCAATTTCCTGCAAGAAAATTGAATTATCGAGCACAGGGTCGACGGGTTAACGAATGGGTAACTTTTGAACAGATCTACGGTTGGGATCGACCATCAAATAGATCAATTACGCACAGTGATTTCACTGATTCAACTAGTGTGACTTAACAATATTTTCATGTGCACGAAATTCCTATGAAATCTAATTCATCAATTTTGGATTCCATCGTTGATCTAGTGGGGACACATATCAAATGACCCACAAGGATTTCACAACGTCAACTAGCACGATATTTAACCCAACTAGCGTGCATGAAATTTTTGTCTAAATCCGCTTTACCAAATTTGGAGTCCACCATTGATCTAGTGGGGACATGGATCCAACGATCAACAAGTATTTCACAGCGTCAACTAGAAAGGTAGTTAACTCGGCTAGCGGGCACGGAATTTCTATCCGAACGGATTTAATTTCGAGCTCGTGCGTCCGCTTGGGTGAGTTGGACGACAAATCAACGAAGGATTCTTTGCTGATTAGACTAGGTTTTGTGAGGATTGAACCCGCAATCACTCACCTGGCATCTGCTGGCTTAATCCCTCCCTGTTCCTCTGTAAAATCATGCCTCCGTCTCTTTTCACATTGCAGTCCCATAGCAAGTTGTGGTATTTTATTAATTCTATAATTACATGATATATCAAAATTTACCGTGCCCGTCTTAGCACCATAACCATAGGTATCAACCTTGATCACCTATACACAAAACATCAATCAATGGCAGCGCCTTGGACTTGAGCTCCTTGCCATGATTCATCACAATATATACATCATGTACAATTTCAATACCATGGGGTCAAAACTGGGGTATTACATTCCCCTCCCCCTTACAACAACATTGTCCTCAATGCTCCTTGAACAAAAATGATACACTGGCACTACCTCAGTGCTCTATAAAATTGAACAAAAAAGGATGTGCAAATCGCATGGAACCCTACATCTCCCATGTAGCCTCATTAGGACTGTTGTGCTTCCACTGCAACTTCACTTGTCCAATGGCACAATCTGGAACTCTTCCTCAGGTTCCACTACGTGGTTGTCCTACATCAGAACTCCTCCAAGTCCTCGATTGCATGCATCGGTACACACCACAATGTCTTTTCCTGGGTCTTGGAGAATCCTTCTCCTCGACTTGGAACATTTCCAATGTCTTTGGCAACTAGCAATACCTATGCTCAATCCCCAAGCAATGAGTCAATTCTCATGTCAGTATTCACAAGATTTTTTCAAAATCATAAATGAATCACGTGCACATGTATATTGACATAAAATCAACAAGTAGTTTCCAAGTAAACCAAATACTTATCTGCATAAGTATCTTCTTTTGGCTCCACAGGTATCCGACTTTGTCTTTGTACAACTATAGCACTTAAATGACCTGCCCCACCCCTCACAAGGATGGTAGCTCTTCTCTGTTATACAGTCCCTCGAGTGTACCCACCCTTCCTGTGCTCCCTAAGGTGTGCATTGAAAGGTAGCCAAGTTTTTGCAAGCCTCGGATCACCTATGAAAATATCTTAGAACCAAGGTCTAGCAGCCCTGCTCCAGAGCCTAACACCTCTCTGGGTGCTCAATGGTAGCTTCGACTTAAGAACCTACACCTCCTCTAGGTGCTCACCAAGCTCAGGTGCTTCCTTTCCGGACACCACAATGAATTAATTCACATGTCAAATTCATTCCTATAGGATTCACTCTTTAACAAGATTTTCAAAATCATAGCTGAATCATTATGCACATGTGTATTTATAGAAACTCAACAAAAATTTGCTAAGTAAATCAAATACTTATTTGTATGTCATCTCTCAATCAATATTTGGAAGCCCCGCTTCAAATCCTAACACCTCCTTAGGCGCTCAATGGCAGCTCTGCTTAAGGGCCTAGCACCTCCTGCAAGTGCTCACCAAGATCAGGTGCTTCCTTTTCGAACACCATAATACCCAGGGGTTATTCTCTTCACGGAGCCCCCACTCTCATGATAATCCCCTTATGCGGCGTGAATGGGAGCGGAAAGAAGTCTAGTCGAATGTCTTACTCCTAGGCGTCCCTAGTGATGCATACCAGTGACAAACTGGCCGGGGGGGAGAGTTTATGTACCCAAGTACATCCTTCCAAGGAGCCATGTATCCCAAACAAATCCTCTCGAGAAGCTATGTACCCCATGTACATACTTTCGAGAACTATGTACCCCAAGTACATCCTTCTGGGGAGCGATGTATCCCAAACATGTCCTTTCGAGAAGCTATGTACTCCAAGGGCGTATTTTCATCATCTCACCTGCGTTACATACAAACATGCAGTTCCCATGAGATGTCATCATAGAAATTTTAATCATAGATTTTTAAATTAATTTAATGCATACATGATTTTCCAAACATCAAACGATCAATAACATTGATAGTCGAATCAAATCTGAATTTACAATTCTGTTTCCTACAGAAAATTAGATTTTTGCAACCATGCGTCCATCCTCATATTGTTTGGATTATGCAAATGGGAGCATTTATCCCCTGCTCAGACATGCTGCCCAAAACCTGGACATCCACATGTCATCCTGACACCATTTTAGTCAACCAAACAAACAATAGCATTCAATACGAAAATTTGAAATCTAAAATTTAAAAATTTGTTCTGTTAAGAGTTTAGATTTCAGTCATGAGATCCTTCTCATAGCGTTTGGCCTCTGCACATGATAGACTCCTTCCTTGGTTTCATTGGGTACAACCATACCGCCTTGCTCAAGTCATTCTACCTGCAGTCTTCAGGAAGTTCTAATATGATTGTACATACACACGATGGTCATCTCCTCATGGAACTACAAGTTCGCATGCAGGCCTCCTCAACCTATACATATACTCAACTTTACCTGCAGAATATCCTTCAATGTACATCCTATAATATCCTGCAACTCCCAAAAAAAATCTTACATCTGTCACCTTTCTCAACTTTGCATGAAACCTATGCTCCCTTAACAATTTCAAGGTCAATCTCAAATTTTCTTCATGTTCTTCCTCATTCTTAGAATAAATAAGAATGTCATCTAGGAGAACAAGAACAAATTTGTCAAGATACGTGCTGAAAACACCATTCATGAGGCACATGAATGTAGTTGGTGCATTTGTGAGACCCAATGATACCACTACAAGCTCATAATGTCCATGCCTTGTTCTAAACGTTGTCTTATGAATATCTTCATCCTTGATTCTTACCTGATGGTAACCAGACCTTAATTCAATCTTGGAAAGTACCTTTGCTCCTCTCATTTGATCAAAGAGGTCATCAATCCAAGGTAAAGGGTATTTATTTTTCATAGTGACTTTATTCAGTTATCTATCATCAATACACAGCCTGAGTGTACCATCTTTCTTTTCCACAAACAGGATTGGTGCTCCCCAAGGGGACACGCTAGGCCTGATATACTCCTTTTCCAACAACTCTTGCAACTGCTTCCTTAGCTCTAGCAATTATGGTGCACAAATCCTGTAGGGTGTCTTGGGCACTAGTTGGTGTTGCTCCTGGCACAAGTTCAGTGGTAAAATAAATATCCCTCTTTGGAGGAAGTCCTGGAATTTCATGAGGAAACACATCCCTGAATTCCTGCAATACATGAAAGTCCTCCAACCTAGGAGTTTCATTCTCTTATGCCTCCCAAACATGGGCTGCATACAATCTACCACCTTTCCCGCATCACTTCTTCAGCTGCATAGCTGAAGCCTTCCTAATATAAATCACTTTTGGAATGCCTCTTACAACCTTTAGTTTTCCTTCTTCATTCGGGCATTCAAATGTCTTGTTGTAGCAGTCAAGTTTAACTCTGTGTGCTTCCAACCAATCCATTCCAATGAGAACATCATAGGAACCAAGTGGTAGAACATTCAGATCTGCATGAGTGAATAGCCCATCCATATCCAATGGACATCTCTCTACTACCTCACTAACATTTCTCTTAGTTCTAGTGGCTAACTGAACTAACCATGATTTTCTATGCTTTGATTTCTTCAAAGCACACATCTCCACAATTCTAGAGGTGATATAGTTGTGAGTAGATCTAGGGTCAATCAAAACAGAAACAGACTGCTCAACAATCTTACCCTCAACTTCAACCACAATTGATTGATGATCTGCCTAGAGGTCCTCTATCGATTCATAAATTCTAGGAACGGTCCTTGTTTCATGACCCACAGTTTCAGCTCCTTGGGTGTTGTGGACTTGACCTTCATTCCCACTCCGATGTGGACAGTACTTAATCAAATGGTCTCCCCCACATCCCCAACATCAGAGTGGTTTCCTTGGCTTGTCTCCCATCATTCCAATTGGCTTAATCACAAGTTGTGATGGCTGTCCTTGTTGATTTCAGAAATGAGAAGGTATGAAACCCTTCCTCCTTTAGTCAAGTTTCACATTTTTCTTGCGGGAATTTCTCCTACTCCTTTATGTATTTGTTGTTTGATGCCCATAGTTTATATGCCTTTGGAGGTCTATCCAAATCTGAAGCATGGCTGCAGTCAACTAATTTCGCTCTTCCAGAGCCTTGATCATCCTTTCATTTTCCTCTCTGCAACTCCACCCTCAGGCTCCTTATGGTAGTTGCAATATATGGGAATTCTCTTGATTTCCCTTCCCATCAAATTATGTTTTAGCATTCTGAACCTGAATATTTTCCCCCATAGCGCTTGCCTCAAGATCATAGGGATCCTGTGCATCACTCATGATGTTAATCTTCTGGTGCTGATCTTCTTGGTTGGACCAAGACCAACTTTTCAATCTGCAGTATGAATCTGCAAAAATGTGTTATTCAACATCATTGTTAGCTGCATAAAAAATTCAGAAGTAAAAACCATTTACTCAATTTCACCTTGCCCATCTAGGCCCAATGTTGCAACCATTAGCTCTGAAACCAATTTGTAACGTCCCCATACCCCATAATGCGGATAAATTAAAATTTTAACTTCAAGAACCCTTGTTCTCCTTCGAAACACAGGGCATGGATGTTAACACACACATCAACCTTCATTCTCAGGCTTAGAAACCACTGTCATAGTCGTTCTGCCCTTGGCAGATCCCTTTTACGACTTG